>LFJQ01000033.1:1800000-2354306 GCA_001182835.1 Oropetium thomaeum
ATGCAAACCAGAATGCCTGAATTTATCGAGCAGAGGTAAACTGGTAATAGCAACAGAAGATCGAAGCCTTTCTTGAACTGCTTGGATCGCATGTAGTACCAGCAGATCACTAGCCCGCGTGCCCTGGACCATATGCATGTAGACTGACCTTCATTATCTAAAAATCATTGAAAAGACTGAGCTTGTATCCCCAGATTAGCAGCAGTAGTATCCAGCTGTCGTGTGGTTCCTTTAATGATAACGTAAACAACGGATGGATACTCTGCAACTTTATCACGACTGAACGTTAAAGCCATGGTGCGATCTTTCCGAAAAAGCAAGGCACAGGCACAGCCCGCGAGCGTAAAGCCTGATATGGGGTGGGGATCTCGTCTTTCACGTGACAGCGTGCTTAGTCCTGATAACCATAATTAGGCAGGCCTCTTAAGCAGAAGTGCCAGGTGTTTTCCAAGGCCACGCGAATCCGCCTCGCTTTTCTGGAGTACCTGTCAAAGGCTCAAAGCCAAAGCGGCTAGATCAAATATTGGATTTTTTTTTTTTTTTTGCGATGAAAATATTGGATTCTCTGTGAAGGACGATGCACAATTATGATATCACACGGGCATGTAGTCTATGTACTAGAAGGATGAGATCTTTTCTTATTAGTGGAGGGATGGGATCTCTCATAATTCGTTTTTTTTTTCTTTGAGTGAAGCACGTACCCTATCATGCGTGTGTCTGATCTTTCTTTACACTCGTGCACTCCTCTACAATTTTAGATTTTTGAATCCTACAACCTTGTGAGGTACTCATATGCTTTCGTCATGGCTGGGTACTCTCCTCTCTACCTTCCGTCTCCAGCCCCAACAACTACCATAGACCTACTAGTATCATTACAATCCCTTGTCTTCTCTCCTTAAAATGCCTATTGTTCTTTAATCACGATTTTGACCCATGCCACCTATATATATTTGCAACCAAACCGGTCCATGTGTTTTGGACGCCATGCCAAAAAGAATTCCAAAATGAAACAACAATTATTATTCATCGGCCTTGAGGCAAATGATTGAAGCCATCTGACAAAAGCATCCGTAGAGCCTAGTAGGAGACAAGCGAGGGCATGTGGGGTTGCGACATGGGAGCCCCCAAAAAAAAAAAAGAAGAGGAATTTGGTAGTAGGAGGTGTAGGCACATATATGCCCACGGCGCAATGTTTTGTGGGCGTGCATCCAAGCTGAACCACCGCAATGGTTACCACCACTCCGCCCACATGGGGAGATGGGGACCGTAACGATGGCGCCCACCCGAACCACCGGGTGTCTCCCTCTCACTCACTCTCTCTCTCCGTGCTGCTGCTTGTTACCCTGCCCACACGGCCATGGAACTCTTGGATCTTGATTGCTACTACTCGCATGGCAAGCAGATGCTAAGGTTCGTTGAGCTGCCAACAGGTTCTACTCAATTCTTCAGATGTCCCAACTGGAAAGCCTCCTGCAGCTTTACTCCATTCATTCATGGATGGCTTCAATTCACGTAGTGCTTCTTCTGTTGCAATGTCTGAACTGCTTGCAGGGTATCCCTGAAACACAAAAGATCGATTCTTCTACTGCAGATAAAACTGTCAGGTGAATGGAGTAGATGAGTACGTATGGACCATTTGCTCAGTAGGAAAGATGGTGACAAACTTTTTTCCTTTCCCCAAAATGATGCACGATGCAGATGTTTTGTTCTTAAGCACCCGCACCAACACCACTAGATTTTAGTGACTTTTGTTTTCTTTTCAAGTACAGCTGAGTCCAGCTATTTAACAATGCTGCAGATTTTTTCCCTTCATTTTCCTTTTTTTTCTTTTAAAAAAAATTGTCATAGCATGTTTGCTCTGCGAGATGGATAAATCTACATCTGATTAACATTGACTGCTTCATGCCATGTACATAATGAAACCAAGAGTCAAGATCGCTTATACATATATGAATTGAACTTATTTTCTTCTGTGAACTAGATTGTATACCTTCTTATATATATTGGAAATAAATATTTGCAAAAATCTTGTACATTCTACAATCTACAAGTACCAAAAAAAAAAAAGAGAAGAAGAAATGAACAGCTCGCTACCATTTATATCCTCTGCCCTCTGTCGGTGTTCCACTGATGGTCCCGCGAAAAATTATATTGGCAGGCTACCAGTGATCACGGCGATGACATTGATGTAGCTGAGCTCTCGTCGTCGGAGAACCCAGCTCTTAAGGCATTAATTCTAGGAAACAACTGTGGCATCATTGGGTTGACAGGCACCGGGAAATGGCGCACAGAGCTCGCAATGGTGCGGTCGTTGATCTTGCCAACTTCTTTGCAAACCTGGTCAAGAACGGAGAGGAAATCCCTGACGACCATGAAGATTCTGAAAGGGTGAGCCTCCTCTTTTGCGGAGTCGCCATGGAAATACTCAGTGATTTCCTTCACGAGCGACAGCGCCACGCTCTCTTGAGCCTGGACTCTGATAATCTCGTCGTCCGCCTTTTTCAAGAACTTCTGCATTCTGTCGTGGAACTGCCATGCATCATCCCTCGAATTCAGCTCTTCATTCAACCGCAGAACCTCAGTGATCTTTTCTATTCCTCCGGCAAGTTTCGCGACGTAGCTGCTAAGCACATCTGAATCCATGGCTGCTGCCTTCTTGACACTGCCGAGTTCGTTCGCAAGGCCAGCAACTACCTGGAGGCCAAGTTTTTTGCACTCAAGCTCTTCTCGGAGAGGATTAGCTAGAGTTCTTGGAGTTGATTGGTTGCTGGCGGAGAGGCGGGAACCCTCCGATCGGATAATCTCCTGCACCACAAAATGCAGAAGAGTTGTCTTTCCATCTGTTCCTTTGACATCAACCAATTTGAGTAGAGTATCAAGCTTGAAAGCATGTGCATCGCCACGATTTGTGCCAACGTTCATCCTGTTTCCAGTCTTCAGAACAGCTTCAAGAAGCTTAAGAAACAGTCTGCTGCTTCTAAGCTCCTCGCAGGCAGTCTACATGTGATGTGAGGAGGATAAAGAAGTAAGCTACAACTTCATTTTGCAACATTAGATTCACTTCTAATGTCCTCGGTGACATTAGGAAGTCCGGGGAATGATGATAGCAATGCAATGAAACAGTAACGTGAAGCTATGTAATGCTCACCTCGAGGGTCTCGAAGGACTTCTTTAGGTAATTGACCTCTGATTCAAAATTTGCTATGTAAAGCATAGCGTCAACTCTCTTGAAAGCAAAAGGCACATCAAGGACAGCCTTGAGAAACTTCTCAGCTGGACCAAGTTTAATAGGAGAGGTCTCCTCTTTGAAATCTCTCAATTTAATCTCCTCTTCCTTGGTCGGAGCCATCTTTAGCAAGGTCTCCAACAACTCTGCTCCGAAGTTGTCTGTGTTACCTGTAGGACAGGCAGAGTGAATTGGTTAGCTTATCAGTATAGCCCTGCAGATGAAGTGTACAGTCCATATTTTCAGATATTATCAAGAAGCATCCCTTATTAGAGATCCAATGAATCCTAATTAAATATCAAAACGCCTGAGTGTAAAATGTGGAGCTATGCAAGTGCACATGTTTCCAGTGAAAAATGATCATTATTATTGGGAGCAACTGTGAACAAAGCATATATGCTGATAACAAAACCAGCTTCTCCCGTGCTCCTCACCTGGCTCGCCGCAGAAATAAATATCAGTACCACATTCAGTATCCCAGAAGTACCCGGTGAGCTTCAGCATATAAATGGTTACCTAATTCAGCAACTCAACTGCTCCATGGTTGCATTCATTTTTTCAGACAAACTTAGTAAAAGCCCAACCGTAATATACGAACAAGCATAGCTGAAAGTCAGCCACAAGCTAAATTTGGTCAAACATGACTCACACAACTCACGGGAGAAATGAATCCTACCCAATGAAAAAGTCAGTGAACAACCAGGCCACATTCAGCACGACGAAATCTGATTGCTGGATCCAATGGAGTATGCATGATGCATGTGTGTAACTATTCGAAATGACTCTGTGCGAGTGAGGATCTTGCTCACCTTCGCAGAGCGCGTCGCAGACCTCCTCCTTGGTCACATTCAGCGCACGCAGCAAGATTGCAATGTTTTGCGCCTTTTTCGGATCCAACAGCACCTTGCTCTCCGTCTTGGGCGTCGGCAGTACAGGCCTCTTCGTGGCCTCCTTGGCCGCCCCATTCGCCGGATTGCAAATGAACAAAGTCTCGATCATTTCCTCGTTCACCCTGAGAGAATTCAGTGAACCTGGTCAGGGCACTGCCAAGAACAGCTGAAGCGAATGAAAAGAAAAGAGAATTTTCGCAGAGTTCTCACTGGAATGAACTGGATTTGAGCTGATCCCACACCATGACCCGGTCGGAGCTGGCCCGAACCTTGTCCCAGTGCAGCGGCTTCAGCTTCGGCCGCGGCGTCGTCTCCTCTGTTTTGTTGCCCTGGTCTGCACTCTCCGGCAGCCTGTTCGGGAACGTGTCGGTGGGCGGGGCACTCCTAAAGTTGGCAGCCTGTGGTGGCGGCGAAAGCGCCGGCGAACGGGTTTCTTTGGATGTGTCCGGCTTTCGGACGCGGCTCTCCCAGTAGCCCACCGGCGGGGGAGGCGGAGGCGGAGGAGGAGGTGCTGGAGGACCTGGTCCTGGAGGCGGAGGGGGCGCGTGTGTGCTTGTCGGTGCGGTTGGTGGTTGGGCGAACGGGTTTCTTGAGATGGCGTCGGTGGTGGATCTGAGAGCTGATTTTTCGTTGAGCGGCGAGCAAGGTGGCGACGGGGACGGCGGTTTCCGGCGAGGAGGTGGCGGCGGTGGCAGTGTCGGTGCGAAAGGAGGAGGCGGGGGTGGAGCCGGCGGGACAGCCGCGACGACGCGCGCGGTCTCTGATCTCGACTTGACGGAGCGTCGGCCGGACTCGCCGGGGCTGGAGAATGCAGGCGGCGAGGCGGGCGCGGGCGACAGCGTCACGCCCGGCGACGACGGGTACGACGGCGTGCTGAGAGTCGATCCAGGGGACGCGGCCCTCGATCGGTCGCGCGCTTCCACGGCCGCCTGGACCGCCTCGGCCAAAGTCCTGTGCGAGCTCGATGCCTTCGACGAGCCCCGTGGCGAGTAGAATTCCTCCTCTCCCGACGACTGGGAGGCCCCGCCGGGGCTCCTCGACGCCAGCGGCGCGCTCTGGCGCGCCGCCAGCGGTGGCAGCGGGCGGAGCTCCGGCGATCCGCCGCCGGAGCTCTGCGACTCCTCTTCGCCCGACGACGTCGTGTCGCTGCTCTTCTCGTCTGCTCTGCTCGCCAGCGTCCCGACGTACAGGAACTCGGCCGACGTAGCCGTCGCCGGCGCGGCGGCCCCGCCGCTGCCGCCGAACTCGTCGCGCGTGAAAAGGCTCGTCCGCTCCGGGTGCAGGAACTTGCGGTCGCTGCCACCGACACAGCCGCCGGCTCCCCCGCCGCGCCCTGCATTGCTCCGGCGGTGCGAGAAGAAGAAGGCGATGGACAGCCCGAGCACGGCCACGGTGAGCAGCGGCAGCACTATGGCCGGGACGAGCTTGGACGCCTTCTTGGACCCGTGCGAGTCGCCGGCGGGTGGCGTCCCGCCACTCGAACCGGCGGTGTTGGGGAGCACCAGAGCAGGGTACGTCGGCTGGTCCGGCCCCGTCGGCATCGCCGGCGGGGGCGGCACGGTCAGCGTCGGAAAGAAGGGCGGCGCCGGAGCTGGCGGCGTGGCCGACGGCTGCGCCTGCGCCGGCTGATCCGGGAAGAAGGGCTGGTGAAGCTGCCTCCTTGCTGTGGCGGGAGCGTCCGCAGCGTTGGCGCCATCGACGCAGCAAGCAGCGAGCAAGATGGGTAGCAGCAGCTGCCAGAATTGGCGAGGAGATGGCATTGCGATGCGATGGAAGAAAGAAGAAGCAGGTACAGGAGGAAGCGAGAGCAAAAGCGGCGTGTGTATGGTGTGGTATGCGTGATCGACAGATCTCGGAGAGGAGGTGAGGCGAGGCGAGGCGAGGCGTTGTGGATACAGCTTACATGGAGGTGGAGTATTTTGGCTCTGTCTCCTCAGTCCCTCACTCCCTCCGCACTTCCTTTCCTACTTGTTCTCTCTCGGTAGTCCGTTCCCTTGCCATGCTCCTCTCATCTCGCTTTTGATTAGCAGATTTTTTTTTTCCTGCTCCCTTTTGTTTAGTGCACTAAACACGCGGGTTGGCAATTAGTGCTGCTTGAGCTGTGTGCGGGCGGTGGTAGTTGAAGCTTGCTCGGTATGGTTTGTTCTCATTCCTTGGCATTTTGGTGGTTCACAAATAAACTACTGTTTGATGAAGGTTGTTGCAGAAGAGTGCAAGCGAGCGGTGAGCGGAAGGGGAAGTGTGGAAGAACAGGCACAAGGCGAGTAAAATATTGGGGCACTTGGCGGAGCATATTTGTGCTCGCTCTTTTCATGTGGGAGTGAGTGCGGAGTACTAGAAAATTGGTGACATACTGACATCCCATCTATAAGGTTTTGCCTTTTTGCGAGTAAATCTGATATCTGTATGTTTTTCTGATATCTATAGGAAACCAATGTTCTACACTAATAAAATAACTGAAAATAAAGCTTGTGTCCTTACGAAAGTAATAAAGGTTGCGAGTGTCTAGCAGTATTATAGAAATTTTATTTATTAAAGGATCACTCAGAACCAACAAACAAACTTTATTATAAAAAAGAATAAACAGACAGATTCGTTAATTTTTTGTCCTGATCGCAGTTATAAACATGCTAGAGTTTTGAGTTAGCAACGGTAAAGGAATCCGTAACACAATTAGTCCAAGCATAATAAACAATTGATAACTGATAGTACTGAAAATTTCTATTTAAACTATAGTACCACACCCCCGGTGCAGTGCAGGCGCAATGAGCTGTTACTAGTAGTTATCTGAATTTTGATTCCTCATTTGGGCGACGGCAGCCATTGATTCTCCATGCTAAATGGTGGTGAGACGACCTTTCTGATAATTTTTGGGAAACCCGGTATGTTGAGAATTGCATACGCACCATGTGGATCACAAGGTACACGTTACGGAACAAACCAGCTGTTGAGCTGTTAGTGTCCGGACGCCGCCGACAAACCATTCTCCGTGCTAAATGGCGGTGCATGCATGGTTTGTGCTGACGATCGGGGCGGAGACGTACGCGTATCCTTTTGGCCACGTCTCCCTCGGGCGCGCTGCGTGCGGTGGGGTGGGAGACCGGTGTGCCTGCTGCCTCTACAGTCTGACAGTCTCTGCGTTCTTGCCCGCCCCGACCCGGCTTGCTCGCTTTTCCGTTGCTTTCGTGTGGTCTCTCGATGTAACTTTTGGAAGGCTGATGTGATTCTAGTACTCCTTGTACAGCCGCAGCAGTGCGTGTAAGTGTAAGTAATCACGAGACGAGATGCCGCGTCGTACGGACTTGCTACATGTAGTCACTGATACCACCTCGTACCGGTACTAACAGTATGTACTCGTACTGAACTAGTATACTCGGATACAGTACAGTACAGTACAGTTTATTGCGCATAGCTGCTGAGCTGGGCCCTGGGAAATTGGCTCTTCCGGTGTACTAGCACGCAGCCGTGTGCTTGGGTTGACTCAGCAACCGAGTAGGGTAGGCTCAGTTAGAACCACCAAACGTAGGTACATGTGATACTCTGGAGATGCAGTAATATAAGCAGTGGTGGAGCTAGCACGTACTACTACCCAATGCGATGGGTTTTAACATGCACATATGGCGGCCGGCGCAGCCGACATATCGACTTGACTGTCCGTGGGCAAACCAACAAACCTTTGACGGTACCACATGCATGCATGCATGCATGCATCGTGGCAGTGTACATTGTTTGGGCAAGGGCATCTTAGTCATCTGTAGCACTAGTACTGCGCTAGAGACTAGCCTCTCCGTTTTGTTTTTGTTTTTTTGTTTTCTCCTTTGATGAAACAAGTTATCGACGAGTTGGATCTGCTGTGTGCCGCCGAGACGAGGAGACGATAGTTCCAATCGACGCGGGGGGGTCGTCTCTGGCTCTCTGCGCTGTTGCCCACGCCCAACGCCGCTCTAGCTCGCACCGCAGCCGTATTACGTACGTGTTCCCTGCTGCTGGTGCACGAGCAATGTCTCCGCTGGCAAATTTCCGTGGGAGTGCTTTAAGTTTTCCGGTGGGCCAACACATGTACGTGAAAATTGCTAGTACTTACAACCATAAGTGGGGCGATCTGTATTTTGATGATGAAGGGCGCTCCGAGTGTGTGCGTCTTTGCCCTTTTGGCCTCCTCTTCGTTCCGTGTAGGCCTATGTAACGAGTTGGTTCGGCTCGACTCAACTCGGCTCGGTCTAGCTCGTTAGGATAACGAGTTATCTTGAGATGTCAGAAAGAGCTCAATTCGGCTCAGTAAACAGCTCGAGTCGTCTTGTTTGGCTCGCAAGCCAGATCAAAAAAAATATTCAGGTTTAATATTGTATAAACTATATATATTGACTCGAACAAATTTATATATTTATATTTATAATTATTAAATAAACAAATACACATAATTAAATAATGATTTATTATTATATAACAATAAAAATAATTAATCAATCAACCATTAGTCTCTCGTAACCTTATCATGGCTAGCTTGTTAGGCTCGCGAGTCAGCTCACGAACTGACTCGAGTTGGCTTGTTAAGATATCGAGCTAACATGTAGGCTCGGCTCGGCTTGTTAAGAGAACGAGTCGAGTCGAGCCGACCGAGCTAGTCACTGAGTCGAGCAAGCTAACGAGTTGTCAGTAAGTGGTCTTTTTTATATTGTATATAAAAATTAGAGACTATGTAAGCAATACGTACATATGTACCAGTACGACGTGTGCTTGTGTATTTCTGGACCTAGCTATTGTGTTGCGTGGCACGTAGCGCGGAGTTCAAGGATCTCCGATATCCAACTCAATCCAACGGTTGTTTTGTTTCATGCAGCAGGGAAAGACAGAGCGATCGAGATGGTATCCGGAGTCGAGATGGCGTCGAGTCGAGCCATCAAAGTGGAAGTGAGCGGAAGAGACGAAAGCAAGCGCGTCTGCTCTGTGTGTCTCTGAGAAGTAGAAATGATGATGCGATCGTCGAGCACACGTATTTTGTGCGATGATGTACTAGTACTGTCTGTACTCGTAGTGGACATTTAACCTACCGGCCGGGCCGGGGCTAGCAGCTAGCTAACTGCTTTGCTAAAAGTACGGTGACTATCATGACGGTGACGGGCATTAAATTAAATATGTAGTAGTACATCGTACCACATCTGTTTCCTACCCGCAGTTCTACTCCTACGGTTACGCTTTATGGTAGTATTTTTATTATCGAGAGATACTCCAATCCGTATATATAGGGGTCAATGTTGATGGTGTACAATAGTCAGTGGTACGCCCTCATTTTTACCGCTTTGACTAGTAATACTAATAACCGTTGGGACAGATCGAGCCGCCCTCCGCCCTCCGCATACGGTTTGCCCGTTACCCACACGAGAGTGGACTAGTCGTGGAGCATGCATCCCCATTCCCCAGAACGAACGTTCTTCCGGGCCGCCCGTGTCGGCGGGCTCTCACCCTCAGAATGGTCTCACTCTCGGTCTCTTGCCTCGATCGGAGGCTGCAGCCAGCACAGCACAGCACAGGAGCAGGGAGCGAGTGTTCTGACGACGCGTTGCCGACGTAGGTGCTGCTCTCCACGGACGAACGGTTCGAGACTCCCCCTGCACCTGCTGCAGGCGATGAATCCTAATCGTCGCCTGTCTCTCCTCCTCTTTTTTTATCCTCACAGTGACGTGACGACGTCGTCGTTAATTAGCGGATCGTTGAAAATGATCGTATCGGACGGAGACGTCGTCCTAGCCTGAGGATCGGTATCAGTAGTACTACGGTACTGGTAAACTAAACTAATCCGCGGGCAGTTGTGTTGTGTCAGACGATTATACACATAGGACGACGTACGACGACTCGGAAACTGAAGTTAAACGCGTTAGTAGTACTAGCACAGCAAGTACAAGAGTAGACGGATGCCGTGCCCAGATGCCCACGCCGGGCGCCGGCTAATTTACCCGATGTCCTAGCTCCTGTGTACTGTGCAGTTGTTTGCTTGGTTCATGCTCCCTTTGTTTTCTCTATTTTTAATATATCTTTTTTTTTTCTTATTTTCTGTATATCTATTTTATTATTATTTTCTTTAATCTTAATGCACAGAGTTAGAACTGTAAGTTTCTGCGTATCCGACGGAAACGGTACACCTGTCGATTGACGACGCCCCCGCGCGCGCACATGTCCTCCGGTATCTTCGTTGGCCCCTTCTCGAATACAGTAGCAGGATCGACCACTAGCTAGCAAGCATTCGGCTCGCCGCTGCACAGGTCAAAGCTCGATTGTTGGCACATACGTACAGGGTACAGGTACAGGCAGTGCGCGCATGCAAGCAAAAAAGAAGACGCAGACGCAGCCAATCGACAGAAACAGGGGAAGAGATAGATTACTGTAAACAAACACGTGAACAGGTGGCCGCCTCGTGCCTTGTGGCCTTGTCGTCCCCGGTAATTTCACTCCGCTTTCACCACCGCTCTCCAGTCTCCAGTCTCCACCCACCCAGCCCGCACGCCGCGGCACTGCCGAGGGAGGGATTCTGCAAACCCGACTTTGGGATCCAGATCCAGAGAGATAGGACTGCCTGCGCTTTGACTCCAGCTCTTGACGTGGAGTAGCGTGTTGAACTATGCCGCGCGTCGGGAACTGGAGAGATCAAGCTCGCATATGATCTCAGTTTGTTGTGACCCCGTTTCTTCAATCTCGAGCACACCATGAGTTAAAGAAAAGAAATAAAAAAAAGGCTCGAGCGCCATATGCAAAGTTCATGACACCAATCCATTCTGCAAGCAAAGGAGCTAGCGAGGAGTCATTATTTGCAAATAAGTGGCGCAAAACAACAACATATCCCAGGTGCTGTCCACTATGCTCAACACTGGAGCTGGTGGAGCGACCGGCCACGTACACCAATTATTCAGGCTCTCATAGTACTAGTACTCATGATGAGCGCGCAAATGTTGCTGGTCTCGACAAGCAGAGAGAGAGAGAGAGAGAGAGAGAGAGAGAGAGAGAGAGAGAGCAGAGACACTGCTGCTGCGGGTGCGCGGTGCTGAGTGCTGACAGCAGAATCTATCCCGCCTCTTTCTGGGCCACCTTTTGCACACCCTTTAGCACTTGTGTCGTCCGTGCCTTTACCCTACTGTACCACGACAAAAGGATTCTGCTCTTTTCCTTCCCCGCCCTGCGGCCGGGCCTAGCGCGCGGTAGTGGATCTGTGCATGGAGCGCGATGTCGACAGGCAAACTGAAGCCTCCTCCTTCTCTCGCTTTCTTCCCCTTGCTTCGATCGTAAACAAGAAGGAGAGATCAGACTAATAATCAGTGGCAGTTGCAGCAATGACCAACACTGTCGTTGTGCTCTTAGTTTTTGGGTTTTTTTTTTTACCCGTTCCATCCGTCCGTTTCAGTATCTGACTAACCGCTTGGATTATGTTAGCGCTCATGCATGCCTAGCTAATTATTAACTGGTGTTGTTTCTTGGTCGTTTTCGGCTTTTATTTTGGACGATTATGTCGCGGTTCACACACACACACAAATGGTCATGCAGATAGCACGTCGTCGTCGTCGTCCATCGGACGTGTCCTCACAAAGAGTGGTCGAGTATAGCACATCGTTTGTTGGGAAATGTTGAAAAAGGATAGCCATATCATCAGCTCGCTTTTGACGACAACGAATGAAGGCTCCTTACTTTTGGTACTCTAGACAGATTGCTGCGTTCTGATGAACGAACACCTTACCAAACGAAATTCGATCCATGACAGCCGAAAAGGATTATTTTGAACAAGATTGAGTGATTTCAGTTCATGCAGCTGGTTACTGAGCCCGCATATATATCAGCCACACGCAAACGTACGACGCGCGTACGCACTCTTTCTCAGTTCTCTGCAATCGTCGTCGTTCGTGTGCCTCCTGCTGCGCACTACACGGCTCTGCACCCTGCAGACGTGTTGTCTCGAACCATTCAGAACCACCCATGCATGTGCATGCATGCATGATTGAGGAATTGATGAGAGGACAAACACGAACATCGTCACATGCCATGTGATGTGAGCACCCTTAAGCGCCGAATAGAACGATACTATCAGGGTACACATACACCAACCTCTACCGACCTACCTCTCGAGATGGAGCTTTCTGCATCTAATCATGTCCGCGCCCAAGCACTGCTACTGTATATAGTACGTGCAGATCAAGGGACAAAAAAAAAAGGGGGGGGGGGGGGGGGGGGGGTGCAAAGAGACTCATTACACAAGTGGCGATGATCCATGCATTGGTTCCTTTCTTTTGATGGGGAAAATGCTCTTTAACATTTTTTCCTGCGTACTATACTCCCTCAGTCCTAATTATTTATTCATTTAGTTTTAGGCGCGAGCATTAATGAGATTCGAAAACAGGTATTATGTATGAGACAAATATGAAAAGTTTAATGAGCAAATATTGTAGTGCGGAGGGAGTATATTGATTTTGGAATTTGGATAAACAATTTTATTGGAGAGAAAACGCCTATGGTTCCTTCCTCAAATTTTCGAAAGCGTTTGTCAACTGCAATAGGATGCCAGTAGCTAGCTATAGTAGATTCAGTACTAGGATATAGAGTGAAAACGCCGCTGATTGCCTGGTTCCAACTTTGGAAAGGGATACAGATACTGTACGTACAGTACCCGGTATTGTAGAGTACTGAATACTGATAGGTACAGTGAAAATGAACGCCACCGACGCCGGACGTACGTGTGCAGGCCGTCAGACCACCGCCGCGTCGTTTCTGCCTTGCTCTGCAGAATCGTACTGCCGTGGAGTATGAAACTAATGGTACGAGTACACTGTACCATAGGGCACGTATGTTACTCGTAAATAGCAGCACAAAATTGATGTAGACGATGGCAACTATGACGAGATGGAAGAGAAAACAGCGCTGCTGCCAAAGCAGACCAATGCCGGCACAGACTTTCGCTACGCCCCGTCCTTTTGTGCTCGCTTTCTCAGTTTCTTCTCTTCCTTTGTGCAGAGGCATCACGCCAGATATGACATGATGATCTTGTTGGGACGGGGATCCTCTCCTCTGTATGCTGACCAGCCGCGTGCAGTGACCGGGCAGAGCCGCACAGGACCGGTTCAGGCATTTTGTTGGCAGAGGTGTACAGCTGCGTGAAATCTCTATCTAGCCGTGCGATTATGGTTGGGTTACCATGTGGTATAGTGTGTCTTCCGCTTTTTTTTAGTTTTGTAAAAATATTATTATGCGAGTCCACGAAGGGCGCACACTTCGTCTCTACTACGCTATACTAGTACTGTAGTAGGCAGCCGAGAAGCCATGCGAGTCCGGAGTCCGCGAAGCAAGAGGATGAAACCATGCAAGTCCTCCTCGAATAACCATCAGGCAGTACTACGGTGCCAGCTCCGAGTAGTGAGAACTGCAGCCTGAGGCCGTCGCCGTGCCGCCGTGGGCTTGGCTGCTGACAGCACATGTCGATCGAGTACCAGGATTCATAACCTCTGCAGTGCTTCTGTTAAATGTACAAGACGATGGCAAGGATTCATTCATTTGCTTTTGTTGAACTACGAAAACAGAGACCCAGCGTGTGGAATTGAGGACATCATCTTCCAGAACGCGAACGCCACGGCATCGCACCACACTCGGCAGCGAGGGACGTGGCGTGGATGCGTTGCCGCTCCAGAGCAGGGGGTCACGCGGAGCAACACGCCGCTGACCGTGTCGTCGAACCCCTCGATGCCGCCTTCCTTCCGCAGCCAACTTTTGACGACCCAGCCTTCAGGGCGGCGAAGGCGTCGTCGTAGACTCGTAGGCGGCGGGGATGCGGTGCTCGGGCGCGAGGCGGTAGTTGACGACGACGACGACGGCGGGGCCTCAGCGGCGAGGGCGGCGGCGAACTTGTGGTAGAGCGGGGAATATGCCGCCCGCCGCCGTGAAAGAACAGGACAACGACACGGCCGGGCAGTTTCTTTCTTGGCTCCAGTCCTTGGATGCAACGCCGTTGGCTGGGTCGCCAGCAGCAGGTGAGGGTGGAACGGTCTCGGTTCCGTCGACGCGGCCGCTCTGGTACGCGCGCGCGCAGGACGCCGGGCATCTGGAGTTCGGGCTCGGAGTCGAGGTCCGTCCATGGCGTCGTGATGGCCGCTTCCAGGAGGCCATGGACAGGTACCAGAAGACGACCGCACTGCTTCGTGCACCTCCTGTTCCTGTGCGGCGAGCGGACGGACGGAGGAGTACCACAACCACCAGCTTGCCGCGACCGTGACCATGCTACCCCATGGGCCATGGTCTGGTGGAGCCAAGTAGGCCACTTGCACCCCCTTACCTCAATCTCGCCGAGTGCTCCATAAGCTTGCTGCTTGCCGGCAGTCCGGTCCCCTGCCATGGAAAGAGCAAGCTGCAGAGAGCGGGGGACTGCGGCTATTCCAAATTTTTTAATAGAAAAAGTGTCAAGCAAATCCTCTGTTGTCAGCCAGAAAGAGAGAGTTGTCTACATTAATCCTAGATTCCTAGAAGCAATTTCAGAGAATGTGGATCCGTCGAGTACGTATACGCACGCCATGGACGCGACGTGTGGTCGGCAGATCCCGATTGGTGAGAGGGAGGAGTTTCGTGGTGGGTGGCATGATGCTTCTTTTGCCCTCCTCTGCTTCTTCATCGTGCACATTCAGGGTTGCTTCAGTTTGTGTGATCCGAAGCGTTGCATGCTTGTTTGGATCCATAGCGTGGCATGGCGGCTTTGGGAATCTGACGTAATTTTTCCTCCTTTTTTTTTACAGAAGGGAATCTGACGTGAATGACACCATGGATTGGACTGTGCTACTGGATGTATATGTAGCCAAGAGAGGTGGTAGTCTGGTAATGATATTGTACCTTAGCAATTGTAGAGAATTTTTTCTTTTTACGATCTCTACTACAATTGCAAGGAGTAACCGGACACGGCTATATACTGAGGCGTTCCGATGCGAACTTGCGATAGACACCAATGCAAGAGTCCTATCTGGGAGAGTTTCACTCATTTTCTTCAGTTCTACTTTTAAATTTATTAACCAGACATTTTAATTTATATATTTATTAGAGCATCTTCAATTAAGAGCCTAAAACACTTCCTAAATTAAATTATAGAAATTTGAGTAAAAATCATTTTCAATAGATATCTCAAAATTGCTCCTATTTTTTAGCTCTCCGTAAATTTTTTCTATTTTTATCTAGAAATAGAAAAAAAATAGATAATGTCAATTCCAACGTTTGTTGGTCGAGCTTTTTTTTTAAACGACCGACTACGACTAGGATCGGAGAGAGAAAGCCGGATACTTTTTTAAACCACCGACTAGAACTAGGATCAGAGAGAGGATATCTACGCTGGAATTTAGATTAAAAACTATTGACATGACATATTTTAAAATTTAAGAATCTGTGTTTACTCACTCTGTTGAAAGAAGAGATAAAATTAGAGTCTAAAATTTTTTTAGTTCCTCTGAAATTAATATTTTTGGGATTCGTATTTAAATAGATCTGTTGGAGATACTTTTATCGCTTGATTGAGGTTAAGTTCATTATATTCAATCAAGAGTTCTATTCCTACCGCTATCGAGTTTTGCCTCTCGTGGTCCGCCATCAATCTCTCCGCGGCGTGTGCGATCCGGCCGTCACGATTCACGAGCGCGCGCTCCATGCCGGCGGTCTTCCCTGGTTTCCGCCACAGCCGAGGGAGCTGGCATGTTGTCCCTCACCGACCCTTGCCCGCCGCCGCTGCGTCCATGGACGACCTCGCGTACCGCAGGATGGAAGACGGCGTGTTGTACTACGAGCCAATACTCCGGAGGCCGAGCGAGGCCACCAGGACCTTCTGGAAGATCTTCGCTTGGGTAAATAACCATATTCCGTCCTGTGTCTTTTTCCTTACCAGATTAGATTAAACTCGCGTCGTTGTTGTGCATTTGATTATTAAAAATTCTACCGTGCGTGCGCCTTTGTATTGTTCACATTGCAGGGATTTACAATCGCTTTTACCATCGGACTTCTATGCTACCTGATCTTGGGGCGATTCGTGTTCCACCATCCAGAGTTGCAGGACAACTTCACGATGGTGTCGTATAGTGTCATGTCCCTCTTTACGATCGGATTTGCTTGGTGCCTATTAATACATGATGAAGATGATCCGGATATGTAAAACACATCAGCAATATAAAACAGAGGCACATCGGTAATGCATCTTATTTAAGAGTACAAGTAGAGTACTGTTAGTTTTCAAGATTTTTGTTTTCAGAATGCGTTTTCAAGAATATTTGTTTCATTTATGTACAAGAAATAAGATTGTTGGTGTTTTCAGAAGCTACATGTAATTGTTAGCTTACAAGACGCATCTTCCTCTGCTTCCTAATTTACTTATTCTTCATCAGGTTTCTAGTACCACATAACAAAATCTACTCCAAAACCGTGTCTAATTTGGTGATAAAAAAGAGTAAGAGAGAATGAAAGAGGGAAATTGCTTCTGATAAAGAATTCTCTGTCGTATTGTCTTCTCCAGCACTGCTAAGGAATCAAGACTTCATCAAATTCTTTCTTTTTGCCACGATAAAAAAGAACATCACTTTAGTTGGTTCATGAAGCTTCATTTGATATATGTGCATCATTAGCTGAGCTCCCGCACTTCTAAGTACCGCTCCTGGTTTTAAATTATTAACATTTGTTAGTGCAAATTCACAAACGTCTGGCCTCATGTTCCAATACCATTGTATTGATAGAGTCAAAGTGAGATTGGTAGCGTCGCTAGGCTGCAACTTCAGGTGAAGTGTGAGATAGTGCACAAAGTTAGTTCGTGACTACTGAAGATTTTCGAATTACAGTGGCCAGCCGGAATCTGAAAATTCCCTTGCTCAATCGTGAATTGGTGATGCAAATTTATTTCCTATGGGCAGTTGAAGGTAGAGCTTAATCTTGCCTGGACATCTTATGACGGAACCTTTGCGTGAGCACCTCCCCTCATCTGTTTAAACTGGTTCTGCTACCATGGCCAGCCATGGCCTTCTAAGCTCTGAGCGGTCAGGGAAACCTCCTATTTCTTCAGTGATTGGTGGTAATATTCTGATTGCTGCTTTGTTTATGATAACAGATGAAACCTTGATTAATTAGTAAGTTGAACTGTGCGAGTTATACATGTTTGTTTGTAATGGCCTAGAAAATCTACTGGAAATTTATTGTGAATGCTGAATGTGCAATCTATCTATGGCAAAAAAATTAAACGATTTAAAAAATGTTTCATTATTTCAATATGCTACCATACTATTTTTGCTGTTTGGAAAAGGAACTTTCCTTCCCCGGTCAAACATGTAAAAGACTAAAAGGTAGATGCTCACACACAAACATGTTGCTTGCCAAGTCTGAAACACTACTCTGACAAAGTTAGATTTCGACAAAGAGAGGCTCAAACCTATACAAAAGATACCAGCCAGGCAGCAAAAATTACAACTAATCCAGGGAAAAAAGCGTATGGTCAAATATAACTATATCAGAAATATTTGCCCGACGTTCTTTACTGGATCGGATTTTATACCAACCATTCCAAAAAAGGCAAAAAAATATAGACCTGCAACAGAAATAAAAGCCATATAGACAAACGGTTCTGAAGCACGACACTAAACATCCAAACATGAAAACTACTAACAGTTCATGTTTTCTTGCAAATCACCAATTTTGGCCGAGGTGCCGTCTCTAATTCATCATGAGCTCAACTACACGTCTCCCTCTCTACGAGACTGCATACCAAAGGTAAATTAGTTCATCAGTTAAATCTAAACATTGGAGCAGAAAAACATTTAGAAGCTTGTTGAGGATTCATACCCATAGGAAAACTAAGATGTGTAGGAGACCGGCAAGAAAAATCTTGGGCCAAGGCGTAGGTCCTGTCGGGTCAAGCAACCAGTGACAAAAGAAGATCACAAGTATGGTAATACCTGCAACAAAAAATGATACCGCTCGTATCAAGTTTATGTTATTAGCAATTAACTTGTAATAAATTACACGTATATATCAGCTCGTACCAAGCATGCAAAGCCGGCAAGACAACCGCGCATATGTGCGTAGGAGAGAAGACCGTGCGTGGCTGCAAGACACTCCTAGCCCCACCAGGCCCCAACAGTAGGAGAACGTTGTGCACACGAATCGCCGGTAATCGTCGTCAAAGGTAGGCGGTTTGAGCAGCCCATTGGATCCTAGATGCGGAACCAGAGCAAGCGACCGAAAGAGGGCACTCGCGTGCATGCCACACATCTTGTCCATAACCTGTTGCAATCAAATGTTTAAACAATATTATTCTTATCATTAGTAAATAAATTAGATTGTCACGATGGTAATGAACTCTCATCATATGTTTCTAATCTTGCATCATCAATCATACTACCGCACACGGATGCCAGATGCTCGCGTGATGTTCAAAATAAAACGACGGGACTAATATCAATACAGATGCCCTTTTTATTTTTGATTCTAGTAATCCTCAAACACGTGAAATTATTATCTATAAGTAGATATATCACCTATCATACTACAAAAGAAATCAGCCTTCTACAATAGTTCGTACATATAGGTTTGACAAGTTGTTGATTTGAAATTTATTCTGGAACCACCCTTGCAGCATATAGCCCTTATCGCCATTGGAACCAAGAGCAAATCATAAAAATCTAGTGCATTGCGATAATTAGGCATAACGTTTAAGAGATAACAAGCATGATTCCAAAGTCTATCATATATTGAATCCTCAACAACTGCTATCAGCAATGTGTTACTGGTGCTCTAGATGGATTGATTTCTTTAGAAATGCAACAGAATGTGAAACGAAATCTGCACGGTGGGCAAACAGCAACCAGCCAGGCGAGCACATCCGCATCCCTCGGTCACCAGCCAGGCGTAGCATCCTAGCGCGTCCGCACGCGTTCGCCACCGCGCGCCCCGGCTCGGGAGTTGGCTCTAACGCGTGCGCATTCTGGGCACGCAGTCGAGCACCACATGTGCGCTTGGGCACCCCAGTTCACCGGCCAAGCATGAGACCCCAGAACGGCCGCCGACGTCAATTCTGACCAAGACGGAGGAAGATTGCATACCTGACTGCAAGAAGGAAGGTTTCCGCCGGGTGCTCCCTGCTGCGACGAGCACGGGTTGCTCCTGTCGAGAAGAGGCATCTGCAGAGCCTCCGGGTCCTCTTTCTTCATGCCGCAACTCTCCCTCCAACTTGCCCACCATGCCTTAATCCGCCCAGACCACGCACTCGGCTGCGGAACCTCCTTCTTCTCGGCGTCTCGCACCAGCTTGATCGCGGTGACCAGGCGGCCAAAACCATCGCAGGCCCGTGCCAGAGCCGCCGCCTGCTCCCCCAACGCTGCGGCCTCTCTCCCGAGCTCGATGACGGCCTCGAGACGCCCCTTCTCCTCCGCAAGGGAGAGCTTCTCAGCGGCCGCAGCTAGGTTTTCCTTGGGAATGCCGCAGCGGCCGGCGCGGGACTCGATCTCCTCGGCCATCTTCAGGAGTTCCTCCGCCGTCCGAGGAAGGGAGGACTCGGCGCAGGCGAGGACGAGCGCGGTCGCGGTGGTGGCCTCCATCTCCGCGCGCAGGCTCTCCTTCGTTTCGGTTGGGAGATGGAATCCTAACGGGTGGGGGATTGTTTTTCTGGGCGAGGAGGGAGGAGGAAAGAGGAGGAAGCAAGTCCAGCAGAGCAGAGTTATGGGTTGCGGGTCGAATGCGCGCTCGCTTTTCTCTTTAGGCCCCAATCGGCAATCATGTCCGTCAAGCTCCAAATACCAACATATGTAGGCGAGCCCATGTGGCCAGCCCATGTGGCCCAAAAGGCTGTGGCCAGCCCATGTGGCCCAAAAGGCTGTGGCCTCGCATAAGAACAGCCCATCGCAGACACTATTTCTACTCTTTGATTCGGCTACCGCCGTTGCCCTTCTCACGGCTCCGTATTCCTTTTTCCCCGGCCAAACTCGCCCAGTTGATCTGTGTCACGCCTCGCAGCTATGGCTTTGGAAGAAGTCAGCGGAGTGGGAGATGTCAACCCTCCGCAGCAATTGCTCGCCGCGAACTTGGCGTGGCGCAGGATGGAAGGAGGAGGCGTGTTCTAAGTATTAGTGCCAGCGTACCAGGGTTTTGTTTTTCGTTTTGTTTATAATGACCCTGAGTTGCAAGACCCTTACAAATTTGTTGCTTTTCTCGTTTTCATATGCTTACTTTATGGGTTTGGGATACGCAACAACCCTGAATGGACTCTAGACTGGTGCATGCAACTATGTGTACTTTGAGAAGGAATAAGTAGATAAATTGACATTTAGGTGGGAAATTTGTTTTGAGCAAATGCACATCGAATGACTGTTATCATAATCCATATGAAAGAAAAATATTTTTTATTATATACTTTGTTTTTTTATTTCTCTAATGCACGAGATATCTTTTCTACTTACATGTGTAGTTAGTCCAATTCTTTGAGAACAACTTGGGATATGTATATATACTCATTACCATTTTGAGTTTGTTTACATACCATTCTAGTACTACCTCTGTCCCAGTATATAATCATTCCTAGCTTTTCAAGGTAAAATGCGGTTGAGTTAAAAGACTCTTTTGCCTCTCGTTAGAGCAGGGCATCTCATAAGAACGGAGAACTGAGTATCTTATGTGTTAGAGCAGAAAGAGTGGTTAGACTGAACAAATGACTCTAAGTGTGTGCTTTCATTGTGATGTTACACATATATAGTACATTGATGTGATGTTATGCATTATTATCGGCAAAGTACTATTTGATCGACGATCGATGGAAATTGGCCGGTAACGGTCTTGCAACATTATTTTCTTCAAATTTTGGCACTCGGTGGTCTCGAGTCCTGCATCATCGTGGATCACAGGAGGGAGGTCCAAATTAAATACTCCCTTCATTCTTTTTATGTGTCGTCGTTGATTTTGATAAAAAAATTTTAATCACTTATCTTATTTAAAAAATTAGTTTAAATTTATAAACTAAAAAATTAGAATTTAAAAATTTTTAATAATAAATTAAATTCTAACAAAATATTTAATATTTTTTATATATTTTTTTAATAAGATGAATGATCAAATTGATCAAAATTAATAGTGAAAAAGAAAGAATGAAGGGAGTAATGAATAAGCTTTGTTTATCGCCGGAATCAGTTGTCTAGAGCATCGTGCAATGATGGTCGTGTACGTTGGGCCTGCGCATGCGGCGCTGTGAGCCGCGCAAAGAACGCAATGATCGAGGTATATCAGTAGTACTGTAGTAGTGCAGGATTTTGTATACTACTTAAATAAAGCTTGAGGTGTCTCATATAATGAGCGTGGCTTGGTAGTACTAATAATGAGTAGTACAGTACTAACTTTTCCATTCTTATATATATTGTAGGAGTTAGTTCAATTTTTTCTCGCAATGAAAAAGAAGAAGAAGAATTGAGTTCTTCAATATGTATATTGTAAAGTAAGCATATATTTAATTTGACTATAGGAAGTCTCGTTTCGTGTCACGAACATATCATTTCTCAGTACTTGGTCAATAAATCAATTAGGACAATCAATGGCACTGTTAACCGCAAAGAAAAAGGTCGTTGCACCGCATCCATACATCTTTTCAATTGTTGTTGTTGTTAGGGTTAATTCAAATGAGTACTAAATATTAGTACTTTTATTTTTTTAATCATTAGACGCTTTCTAGCAGAAAAACAAAAGATTCAGCGGCTTCTATCACTGGCTGGGTGGATATCAGAAGGGAGAAAAAAATCAAAAGCCTAAACAGTTTTCATATTTGTGTGTATTTGGAGCAATCATGATCCTTGTGTGAAATGATGCTACAGCGTACGTTACACACTGTTAGAGAATCATATTTATTTTATTACACATGGACCAGCACAGCATAATTTATTAGTCTGACTATTTTTTTGAGTATCCCTCAAGATACTTCTCCATCGGAACACCAAAGCGCTTATACACTCCTGCCCACGCAGTTAAAAATAAGTCACCAAACTCACCTGGATTATCATCCTTTTCTAAGCCATCTGCACGTGGGCCTAATTGCCCGTCACTTCCGGGTACAGAATATGCTGAGCTCTTGAATATGGGGAACCTGCGAATCATGTCATCATGGTCACGCTCTTTGTTATAAACCTTGCACCACTGCTCGTACAAGGCCCACATGGCTTCATCAGAAGCAATGTCCTCCGGAGTCACGTCCAAACCCGGCACAGGATTACCTATCAAAACCAATTGTCATACACAACAAATTGCAAGCGATTCGATTGGTTAGAAGCATAAAAAATCCATAATTTAGGGTGTGTCTATAGAACACTTGGGTGTTTTAACCCCTTCCAACACTCGATTTTCTATCGGCAAAAAAAAAAAAAAAAACTCGATTTTCTAGACCATCACATTGAGACCTCCCCCATCCCCTGGATCCAACTCCTCAGCAGTCGCCTCTCCAGCAGTAAGCCTGGCAATCGCGTCGTCCTCCGTCCGATCCAAAAGATTAAGGTCCTGTTTGGGTGTCAAGTATCATTTTTCCTGAACTTGTAATTTCTAGTGCACAAGAAAACCTTTTAATGCATAGTTGTTTTTCTGCCTTGTATTTTGTTGTTTGGGTATTCTGAAAACGGCAAGTAATACTAATACAATAGATTTATTTGGTGCACTGAATTATAGAACTATGGAGCTCAAAGCTAAACCTAAAAAACTCAACAATATTTGTGGCATCAGCCAAATTTGAGACAAAAATTGCGATTAAATTATCAAACTGAACAACACCAACAAACACTTCTGTGCTGTCAAGGAATAGGAAAGTAGTGCCATATTGCCATAGTTGCTGTGCTGGTTCGCTAGACATTCCAAAGAAAGTAAAGAAGCAGGTACACAGATCGGAGAATCAATTTGGAACGGATATGGAGGTAGAGCTTGAGAATCAAATTGGTGCAAAATCAAATCAGATTTGAGGATACCGGGCCTGCCAAGGCCTCTCGAATCAAATCAGATTTGTCATAAAGTGCCATCAAATATCCAGACACAACTGAAACAAAGAGCTTGTTGGAGGCTACCAACAAGCTGGATTTCGGACTGTCACTGCAGCAAGGGCAAGGGAGACGGGTAAGGACACCTGCTTGACGTCGTAGAGGCGCACAACAGGAGCTCGTGTTTGCAGGAACATGAGGGCGGACATCAATTAGGCAGCAACATTCGGGGAGGCAGCGACGACCTTGGGGACGAAGCCTCGAGGCGACGGCGACCTTGGGGCAGAGCTCAAGTAGGCGACGAGCTTCGGTGCGCAGAGATCTTGCCGGAGGAACGAGGAGCGGGCAGCTCCGGCGTCTTTCAGGGCGAGATTGTCGCTGCCGCCACCCGGGGTATGAGAGAGGAGGACACAGACGCCACAAATCTCGTTTTCTTTCTCAGGCTGTCGGAGGCGATTTTGTTTTCCCAACGGATTGGGTTGAATCCGACGGATACAGTAACGGGCCAACCTGCCTTCCAAACAGTTTTTTCCAATGCTGGTTGGAATAGTAATGGGCTTGTATTTACACCGGTTTTGGGCCAAATACTGGGCTTCCAAACAGGTTCTAAATCGCGCGGTTTGTAACACACTCCACTCCCATCGGCTCATCCCCACCACGCCTGTTCACCCAGCGCCAGCAGCCATGGCATCTGAGTCTTAAAAAGGAAAAAAAATAGCCATGGCATCTTTCCTTCCACAACCAAACAGACTGACTGTCGATGGGAAGGCGCCGATGGATCAGTGTTAGTGATATCAAAATGGATTCGACAGAAGATCTAGAAGACAACTATGTGGTCAATTTAATCTAGCTCATAATTTATTCTGCAAATTTTGTGATTTTAGGCTACAGTTTGGAGGTGAAAAATAAGATTGAGGAAGAAACTCCTTGCAATCTACAGCAAAACTCATTGGAGGCCATATTGAAGCTCCTTAGCTGATTGGATGTTCAAGAATGAGGACGAAGGCTTGGTGCTCCGAGCTGTTCTGATGGCTGGACTTAAAGAGAAAAGGTGCTCCGATCCGTTGTTAAGGAAATGATGCGCTTGCCCAGTAATTCACGGAGGACGGCTTTGATTGTGTTTTCCCTGAGCTCAGAGAGTTATGTGGATTGGAGTTTAGGCCGCCATGGTAGGAGACCCCGCCCCCCCCACCAAATAAAAAAACACTAATCTTCTTCCTTCTATGTCCGGCAATGGAGGAGCTCCCTGGAAACCCGAAACCCTACCCCAATCCCGAACCCTATCCTCGTCGAAAGCTCGCCGGAGATGAAGAAGGGCAACGGATTTTGGGAAGAAAACCGAGGAGAAGAGGAAGGAAAAAATCGAGTGTTGGAGCCCTCGAAATCAGTATAGCAAATCCGATGGCTTATCCGACCTGCGTACGAGGCGGTTACTCTAAAAGAGGGAGGGATTGGCTTACTTGGGAAGGAGCAGCGGTGGGGAGCACGGCCATGGTACATGGCGGATCGAGTTGCTCCGCTCCTGGGGGGACATCTGATGCATGAGCCTGAGTGGCGAGCGCGTGGTTCGACCGCTGCCACCGCGCGGGCGGCGCGAGATGCAGCCGCCGACGCCGAGCGGGCGGCGCGAGATGCGGCCGCTGCCGCTTCGGGACTAGATGCAGCGTTGGCCGCTAAGCGGGCGGCACGAAATGCGGCCGCTGCGGCAAAGCGGGCGGCGTCACGGGAGACCCGAATCAGCATCGACGCCATTGTTCCGGGATCAACCCTAGCCGTGCCTTATCAATCCGGGGGTCTGGCCGGCCCTCTTCAGCCCGACATAAGTGCTAGCGCGCAACCGATTTGTACCCATGCGCACTGCACAGCGGCCCATCTCTCCCAACGGCCAATCCGCGATTCATATCTAGCACCCGGGTGCCAGCTGGCACCCAGCTTTAAGATTTGTCCGGGCTTGGATCCAACGGCGGCGACGGCTTCTTCTACCTCCGGTCCGCCCCAAGATGCCGGAGCGCGGTGGCGGAGGGGCGGTGTGGCGCGGCGGCGAGGGCGCCGCCGCGTCGTCGGAGGTGGAGGAGGGCGGTTAGGGGTGTTGAGTTGTCACGTTAGGGTTCCGGCGAGCTCTTACAATCATCCTCCGGCCATAGAGAAAGGGGTCCGGGGGGCGGCGGTCGCGACACGGCGGCGGGCGGCGGTTCGGCGAGGCAGCGGTGGTGCCGCCGGAGCCGCGGGTGGCCGGCGGGCGGTGGGCGGGTTGGCTGCGGGGGTGTCGAGTGTTGGAGTAGTTAGTGTGGCGGCGGTCGGCGGCGATGGATCCGGGTGGTGGTCAGCGGCGGGGCGTCACGTCGGAGATGGTGGAGGGGATGCGGTGGGACGGAGATGAGGAGGAGGGACGCGGTGGCCGAACCGCGAGGGAGAGCGCGCGCGGGAGCTTCGCCACCGTGTCGGCCGCACACCGCAACGAGAGGAGTGGCATGGGCGTCGGCGCGTCGCGGCCAACACCATATAGTTCACACACACACCAAAAAAAAGAAAAGAAAATTGGTCGTGCAGATAGCACGTCGTCGTCGTCGTCGTCCGTCAGACGTGTCCTCACAAAGAGTGGTGGAGTATAGCACATCGTTTGTTGGGAAATATTGAAAAAGGATTGGCTATCACCAGCTCACTTTTGACGACAACGAATGAAGGCTCTTTACTTTTGGTACTCCAGACAGATTGCTGCGTTCTGATGAACGAACACCTTACCAAACGAATTCGATCCATGCCAGCCGCCCGAAAAGGATTATGAACAAGATTGAGTGATTTGAGTTCATGCAGCTGGTTACTGAGCCCGCATACATATCAGCCACACGCACACGACGCGCGTACGAACTCTTTCTCAGTTTACTGGAATCCTCGTCGTTCGTGTGCCTCCTCCTGCACTACACGGCTCTGCACCCAGCAGACGTGTTGTCTTGAACCATTCAGAACCAGCCATGCATGCATGCATGCATGATTGAAGAATTGATGAGAGGACAAACACGAACATCGTCACATGCCATGTGATGTGAGCACCCTTAAGCGCCGAATAGAACGATGCTGACCAGCCGTGTGCAGTGACCGGACACACAGTCGCACAGGGACCGTTGGCAGAGGTGTACAGCTGCGTGAAATCTCTATCTAGCTGTGCAATTATGGTTGGATTACCATGTGGCATAGTGTGTCTTCCGTTTTCTTTTTTAGCGATGTGAAAATATTACGTATTGATTACAGCCATAAGGGCATCGACCAATGTGAAACTTCCTGAATGACAGTTGCTGCGCTGGGCAACGTCGCTGGAGTGAGCACGTCCACAATATACTCTCTAAAAATTTACTTTTAATAAAACACTACCTTTATTTTTTAATTATTAATGTTTTTAGTATAAATTTATACTTAGAAAGTTTCAACAATAAAAAAACAGAGATGGTATATTATTAAAAAGTGATACATATATAATTTTATATAAGTAACAAATCCATTCATATGAATTTTATATTTTTAAGATAAATTTATTCAGTATTTATATTATTAAATATTTTAATAAACCATAATTAAAATGACTTGAATTTTGAGTACGAAAATGATATAGTACGAAAACATGAGCGTGCCTGACTTTCTGTGGGCCACAAATCCAAGGTGCATCCAATTAGAATGTCCGGTGCTCAAAAGCAATCCAATTAGAATGGCGAGATATCTCGTTCAGCCCAACCATGTAATCCAAGCGGCCTAATTGCACTTTGTTGGATGATTGTGCATGTTGCGCGGTCACGAGGGGATTTTTTCCAAATTGCTGGGATCCGACACGAACACATGCCCGTGTCACGTAAGCCGCGGCTAGCGTGAATTATCAAAATATTAGCTTCACCACCAAATCTATTTTATCTAAAAAATTAAGTTAATGTTTAAAAGTAGCATTAGGTGTGCAGGTGCACAGCTCCTTGCATCCGTTATGGGCTTATGGCGTCGGAGTCACATGACGGTCCACAACATGTTTGTCTTATAGTATTTCACTGTATCTGATCGTGTGATGCCTTCATGACCATCCCTCCCGCGCTTCATAAGCAGGATCCACATGTCACTGATATAGTGATAATATATGGGGCACTTAAAGTCTTTATGTGTCATCCCTCACAATCTTCTTAAGGAAATATCTCTCTTTTAATGTATTATTAATAGATAATTCTAGAGATTATAATTCTACGTAATTTTTTTAGCTTTTAATCTCTACCACCTATTAAATGGCTTAAAAGTCGTCCGCCCTCTTTCGTTGGTGGTCGTCCGCCCTGTTTCGTTGGTGGTCATCCTGAGACGTCCGCAAGTCGTCGTATTCGTCTAAGACTCATCATGACATACTTCTGACCAGAAGAGTTCTGAAACTCCAGAAGTCTCTACTATTTACACCGGGTCAAACTCGTCGTCGTCTTCATCCAGGACTGGCCGCGCTCCTGCCTCCGGGTCGAACTCGTCGTCGTCTTCGTCCAGGACTCGCTGCGCTCCTGCCTCAAGAAGCATCCGATGGCGAGGACCCGCGCCACGTCGCATCGCTGTGGAACCATGACCCGCGCTGCCGCCGAGGTCACAGACATTACGCTCTGTCGAGGGGCCGCCGTCGTCGAGCATCGTGGAGTCTCTCTGCCGGCACCGGCACCACCCCATCTCCAATCGCCGCGCCGCATCGCGTGGAGCCACAATTTGCGCTGCCGCCGAGGTTACGGACGACTGCAGCCCGTCGAGGGTCGCCGTCACCGAGATGCTATGACATACTTCTGGTACAGTTACTACATGATGACGGACATGTTGATGTCTAGATCACTACCGAAGTTACGAGAATTCCCACAATAATAGGGCTATCTTACCGAGTAATCAACAAGTGTACTTATTCATTGAGCTAATTTTAGTAGGAACAAACAATCACAACGAAGGTTAATAGAAAGACAAAGGTATCGGTACTATCTATTTTTAACATCCAAAAAGTATAGAGTACCACTATTATATTGATGGCTGCAAAGGTTTTAATAGTCCTAATTCTCAGTGGTTCATCAGAATACAGTTTCAAGAATACATTAAATATAAAGTGTTACTTATCAATAAAGTTCAGATGGCTCATTAATAGGGATGTATAGGAATAGGCTACAGGCTACTTGGTATCCAACATGATCAACATAGACCACCATGAGTAGAACATGACTGTAACCAGAGGTGGTTGGACACCTCCAACATCCGAGAGCCGCTTGGATGCCGACACTCTCGGCTCGCGCCTCTGAGGATCGCCACGCCGAAGATGAGAGTACCCTGCCGAGAGGCCGCTTTCGACTTCAGCGCGGCGACGGCCTTGTTCAGCGCTGCGACGGCCTCCTGCCTCGTCGCATCGTCCGCGCGTGACAGCGCGTCGGCAGCCGCGAACAGGGCGTAGGACGGGATGCCGACAGCATCAGCAGCGTGCGCCAACTCGTGCGCGAGCCTCGTCAACTCCGCAGCGCCGGTGCGCAGGAAACCTCGCCAGCGAAAGCGAGCACCAGAAGTCTGCAATATTTCCTTGTATAACGAAAAGACAATGCACCTGCCGTTTGTTTTCATTCTGAAGGTCACGTCAGAGCCTGAAATTTTGGGGCTGGACCCTAGTAGTGATTAGTTAGTTCTACTCCACAGCTCAGCTGCATGAATTTCCGTATGATTTTCGGTGATCGACAAAGCTCCCTTCTTCGTTTCTTCCTGTAGGCATCACCCGAAAGTTTGACATGATGTGTTGCATTAAACGGATCCATCAGGTTAACACATTGTTTCAGCAGCTGCGTTGCAGCGTTGCTATGGAATTATGGAACAGGAGGCGTCCATCCCGATCTGTTTTCTGTTTGCAGACGAAAGGGAGGGAGAAAGCGGGGGAACGGAACGAAACGGCAATTTAAATAGGTGCAGTAGAATTTGTTTCAAATAGCGTCCAAGTTCATATGTACTAAAGAGAAAAGTTCTGCTTTATTATCAATAACACTTTCTTTCCCAGCTAGGTACTACCGCCTGTTTTCAACTGTTAAGTCGCGACTTCGAGTCTGCGCGAGAAATTTTTTTTCATTTTTGGCATTCCATCCAGCGCGTAATTTGTTCTTAATTCCTCTCAAATTTCCCAAAAAATCAACAAATGATAGTACTAATTACTGAGAGAGAGAAAGAGACCCTGGACCCTAGACTGGACTAGCTGTGGCGCCTGGTGGATGTGTGCAACGGCTCGTGACGTCTCGCGTCGCGTCTTGTCTATGTTAGAGACAGAGGATTAATGTGACAGTATGTGAAATTAAAAAAAAAAATACAGCAGAGGACAGGCCATGAACCGAGATGAACAAGGCCGGGCGGGATGTCTGATGCACCGGTCACTTGCTTATATAGAGCGACAGAGGGAGTATGCCAGATATCTCGTTCGGCCCAACCATGCTATCCAAGAGGTCCAATTAGAATAAGTCGTGCGGTGCGGTTGATTCACGAGGGAATATTTTGTTGGGAGATCCGACTCTAACACATGCCCGTGTTGCTTGTCAAAACACACACATGCATGCCCGTGTCAGGTAAGAGAGCATACATTGCGACTAGGTGAACTGTGAAAATATTAGATTCACCTCACCTAACTTTTCCATAATTTGAACAGAAATGTTTGAAGTTTACCTTTAAGTTTATGTCTTTACACCCTCATCGTGCCTGAATCACATGAGGGATCGTCACCATGTTCATCTAATATTTCACCATACCAGATCGAGTGATGCCTGCGAAACAATAGTACAACCATCCCTTCCGCTCTTCTTCAGTAGGATCACATGTCAGTGATACAATGATGATATTTAGGGTATTTAAAGTCTTATGCAACCTACAATAAAATATCTATAAGCAGGTTCTACCAGGGGAAATATATCATGTATTAAATGCTCATAGACTTCAAGCGTCTGGTTCTTGCACTATTTGTTTACCTTCTGAATTTCCGTGGGATAATATATATTTTTAAAATTAACAAGTTATAAATAAGAGCTAGACATGAACTATTCAAATGATATTATTTTTCTGACAAATAATTGGAGCTAGATATGAACAATTTGATGTTCTAGAATTGGAATTGGATATAACCTGATCTCAATCTTTAAATCTTCATAAAAATCCAATGAATTTTTTTATTAATTTGATAGTTTTCTTGACAATAGTAGCGAACCTGATACGATTGCTTCGTTTAACCTTTAGATATAAATATAAATATAATATTTTTTCAAGAATATATAAAAATAATATAAGAGATAAATAGATAAAGTTTAATGATCTGTGCAACAAACTCTTATTCAATAATTTTAATTTTAGTTTTCATACCAATTTTACTAATCATATCAAGTTAATATTATTAACAATTAGTTCGTAATAAAAGTATATATTAACTCATATCAAGCACGTCAAGGCAGCAAGACAACCTTACATACACGCGCAGGAGAGTAAGAGCATGCGGGATTGTAAGACACTCCTAGCCCTATCAGAGCCCACTAGTACAAGAATGCTCTGAAGTCTAAACACGATTCATCAATAGTTGTTGCGACACTCAAATGACATCCTGTCCATATCCTGTTGCAATCAAATGTTAAAATAATGTTATTTTTATCATTGTTAAACAAATTAGATTCCAATAATGAAATTGAACTCTTCTATATGTTTCTAATACTGTATCATCAATTAGACTAATGCACACATGTTACAAGTCCTGCATCACCAATTAGACTATCACACGACACAGATGTCAAATGGTCGCGAGGTGGTTTTACGAGACAATTGACTAGTCAAGCTATATTACAGAATGAAACGACACTACTAATATCAACAGAGATGCCCAATCCTTTTTATTTCTGATTCTCGTATCCTTAAATATGTGAAATTATTGTATCTAAGTAGATATATCACCTATCATACTATAAAAAAAAGTAAAGTGCACAACAGGTACTTAAACTTATCTAAGTGTGTCACATAGGTCCCTCAACTTCTAAAACGCGGATCTGACACCGTAAGCTCATCGAGGTGTATCATCTAGGTCCCGAATCTTGTTATACAGTTTATAACCATCTATTTAGGTCTTCAAACTTGTCCCAATGTATCATCTAGGTCCTCTAACTTACTAATTAGTTTTACTTACTATACAAATAATTTTAATTAGTATTAATATATCTATTTGATGTCTCTATCAAGACCATATATCTCTCTTAATCACGGATTATTAAATTAAATACTAGGTCAAAAATTAAAAAATATATTATTGAGATTTTTTTTCTTTTGTTATGGTGTTTAATTTAAGAATTTTAATTTTGCTTTTTAAAGATGGTGTTAACTTCGATAACTTAGTAAACATACAAAGGGAAATCATCTTTCTTAGTCGACTGAAATTTGGTCGGCTTTCGGTCGACGAAGCATAGAGGGTAAAAACTAAGCACAGACAGTGCATAGTGGACGGTGGCGTGACAGCGAAGGCGTTGAAATGTCGTGAAAGATGGTTATCACCTACGGTGGCAGCGATCGCCGACTTAGAGGGTTGGAGGTGTGTTTGGTGCTTCATTGCCTACGGACATAGCTCCGCAACGTCGACGGCACACGACGACTGGTGGGCGGAGGTAGCCATCGTTTGAAGCTCCAAAGAGTCCCTCATGCAAATGATAAGTTAATACACTTAATAGTGATTTAGAGTGATATATGGTCTTTATAGAGATATTAGGTAGCATATTATTACTAATTAAAATTAATTAGATTGTGAATAAACTAATTAGTAAGTTAGATGATCTAGATGACATACTGGGACAAGTTTAGACAACTAAATAGATTGTGATAAACTGTATAGTAAGTTTGAGGACCTAAATGACACACCTTGACAAGTTTAAGGTGTTACATACTCGTTTTAGGAGTTGAGAGACTTAGGTGACACATTTTGATAAGTTTAGGTACTAATTATACATTTTACTCAAAAAAAAATTAGCCTGCTACAATAGTTTGTACATATTGATTTGACAAGTTATTGATTTGAAATCCATTCTTGATTGCAGCATATAACCCTCATCGCAAATGTAACCAAGAGCAAATCTTAAAAATCTATTGTATTGGGATCATTAGGCATATCATTTCGAAGTTTATCATATATTCGATCCTCAACAACTACAATCATCAATGTGTTGATGATGCTCTAGACGGATTGATTTCTTTACGATTTGCAGCCGCCGTTTCAATCGCCATTTGGACCGTGATGTTCGATCGCGACATCGCGTGCACCGCACATGAGGGGCACGACCGCATATGATAGAACATCATGCGAGCACATCCGCATCCCTTGGTCACCAGCCAGGCGTCGCATCCTAGCGCGTCCACACGCGTTCGCCAACGCGCTCCCCACTTCCCCAGCTCGTGTGAGCTCTAACGCGAGCGCCTTCGCATGCTTCGCATTTTGATCAGGCAGTCAGGCACCACGTGTGCGCTTGGGCACCCCAGTTCACCGGCCAAGCATTAGACCCCAGAAAGGCCGCCGACGTCAATTCTGACCAAGACGGAGGAAGATTGCATCCCTGACTGGAAGAAGGAAGGTTTCCGCCGGGTGCTCCCTGCTGCGACGAGCTCGGGTTGCTCCTGTCGAGAAGAGGCACCGGCAGAGCCTCCAGGTCCTCTTTCTTCATGCCGCAACTCTCCCTCCAACGTGCCCACCATGCCTTAATGCGCCCAGACCATGCACTCGGCTGCGGAACCTCCTTCTTCTCGGCATCTAGCACCAGCTTGACACGGTGACCAGGCGGCCAAAACCATCGCAGGCCCGTGCCAGAGCCGCCGCCTGCTCCCCCAACGCTGCGGCCTCTCTCCCGAGCTCGATGACGGCCTCTGCTCGTACCAAGTTTATGTTATTAGCAATTAACTTGTAATAAATTACACGTATATATCAGCTCGTACCAAGCATGCCAAGCCGGCAAGACAACCGCGCATGTGTGCGTAGGAGAGAAGACCGTGCATGGCTGCAAGACACTCCTAGCCCCACCAGGCCCCAACAGTAGGAGAACGTTGTGCACACGAATCGCCGGTAGTCATCGTCAAAGGTGGGTGGCTTGAGCAGCCCATTGGATCCTAGATACGGAACCAGAGCAAGCGACCCAAAGAGGGCACTCGCGTGCATGTCAGACATCTTGTCAATAGCCTGTTGCAATCAAATGTCAAAAAAAATATTATTCTCATCATTAGTAAATAAATTAGATTATCCTGATGGCAGTGAACTCATCCATATATTTCTAATCCCGCATCACCAACCAGACTCGCATGTCACGGATCCCAAATGCTCGCATGATGTTCAAAATGAAACGAGACAAATACTAATGTTTTTACGAGACAATTGACTGGTCAAGCTATATTTCAAAATAAAACGACAAGACTAATATTTTTTTATTTTTGGTTCTAGTAATCCTCAAACACTTAAAATTATTATTTGTAAGTAGATATGTCACCTATGTACTATAAAAAAATCAGCGTTCTACAATAGTTTTGTACATATAGGTTTGACAAGTTATTGATTTGAAATCCATTCTGGAGCCACTCTTGCAGCATATAACCATTGGAACGAAGGGCAAATCTTAAAAATCTAGTGCATCGGGATCAATAGGCATATCATTTAAGATACAACAAGCATGATTCCAAAGTTCATCATATATTTGATCCTCAACAACTGCTATCAGCAATGAATTGATAGTGCTCTAGATGGATTGATTTCTTTATAAATGCAACAGAATTACGAAATGTGTATGTTGCGGCCACCCCGTCAAACCAATGAAACGAAATCTGCACGTTAGGCAAGCAGCAACCAGCAGGAACAACCAGAGCAAAGGTCGCCTTCCTGCTGCCGTTAATACGATTTGCAGCCGCCGTTTCAATCGCCATTGGGACCGAGATTCAAGGTACCCAGTTTTCAGTCTGCGCTCTGCATTGCCACTACGCCAGCGTGTGCGCGATTCATTTACAACAGAAGAAGCCTCTACCTCAGCCGAAGGCAACGGCCACCAGCAATTTAAAGAGACTGAATAATGTCCGCGCCCCCTGTGCCATTGCGGTCATGAACTTCGGCAGGTACAAGAACTCATCGATATGTTTCTAATCTTGCAATCAGAGTATCAGACTACAGCACACCGCGGAAAGGCGCTGGCGTGATGTTCGATCGCATGCACCGCACATAACGGGCACGAGATAGAACATCACGCGAGCACATCCGCATCCCTCGGTCACCAGCCAGGCGTAGCATCCTAGCGCGTCCGCACGCGTTCGCCACCGCACGCCCCGGCTCGGGAGTGCGCCTTCGCATGCCGCGCATTCTGGGCACGCAGTCGAGCACCACATGTGCGCTTGGGCACCCCAGTTCAGCGGCCAAGCATGAGACCCCAGAACGGCCGCCGACGTCAATTCTGACCAAGACGGAGGAAGATTGCATACCTGACTGGAAGAAGGAAGGTTTCCGCCGGGTGCTCCCTGCTGCGACGAGCTCGGGTTGCTCCTGTCGAGAAGAGGCATCTGCAGAGCCTCCGGGTCCTCTTTCTTCATGCCGCAACTCTCCCTCCAACTTGCCCACCATGCCTTAATGCGCCCAGACCACGCACTCGGCTGCGGAACCTCCTCCTTCTCGGCGTCTCGCACCAGCTTGATCGCGGTGACCAGGCGGCTAAAACCATCGCAGGCCCGTGCCAGAGCCGCCGCCTGCTCCCCCAACGCTGCGGCCTCTCTCCCGAGCTCGATGACGGCCTCGAGACGCCCCTTCTCCTCGCAAGGGAGAGCTTCTCAGCGGCCGCAACTAGGTTTTCCTTGGGAATGCCGCAGCGGCCGGCGCGGGACTCGACATCCTCGGCCATCTTCAGGAGTTCCTCTGCCGTCCGAGGAAGGGAGGACTCGGCGCAGGCGAGGACGAGCGCGGTCGCGGTGGTGGCCTCCATCTCCGCGCGCAGGCTCTCCTTCGTTTCGATTGGCGCGGCTCCACGGCGGCGGCGGAGCGAGTCCTCGGGGGTGGCGCGGCTCCACGGCGGCGGCGCAGCGTGGCGGAGACACGGGTCCTCGACGGAGGCAGCGCGGCGTGGCTCCCGTCCGGTCGTGGAGCTTGGCGGACGGCGCCGGTGGGTCGCGGAGGCTTGTCGTCGTTTGATTCGCGGCCGGATTCTCGCGATGGGGGATGGCGTTGACGTGAGGATGAGGAGTACGGGATGCTGTCTCTGCTTTATCTCTAAAGAAGAAGGCAGGCAGAAGTACAGGCGCGCGGACGGGACGGGACGGGACTACGGGAGGCGGAATAAAAGATTGACGGTTACAAAATTATCTAGCAGTACAGTTGTATAAGATACAAATAAACATGGTCACGTCATATATTTATCTACGCGTGGTACCGTATCTGATCGCGTGACCAACTTTACGCGTCCTGCTTACAATCTCATCGGATCGCTTGCCTCCATGGTTTACATGGGTCCTCCCTTCCATCCTCCTCCCAGTATGTCCCAAAGTCGTTGGGCCGAACGCGCTGCTGCGGCGGCTGCTGCTGTTGCCCGACGCCAGGCCGCCGAGGACGACGCCCTGTTCCTCAGGATGGAAACCGGCGACCTCGAAACTGCCGCGCCGCCGCTGCTCCATGCGCGACCCACAACAGTTCCGACTCCATGGCGGCTTAGCAACCACGCCTGGCAAAGAGTGTGGATATTCATAAGGGTACGGAACTGTGGAACTCTATTGCTTCATCTCTTTAATAATTTCTCCATCAATGTTAATTTTTAGTTGATAAAAATCTCGATGGAGAGGTGGTGGCGGAGCCAAGTGGGTGCAGACGACGGTGCGGTGCGACTCCCTCTTTGTCACAGGAGGTCATCGGCACGATGGGGAAGATGGGTGGGTGAGGGTAGTACAGGGCATTAATCTCATACACTTAGGGTTGGGGGTTGTCGGGTCCCGATGGTGGAGTCCATCATCTTCACCGATGGATATGGAGAAGGGTTCAGGGGGTGGGTGGTGCGGGACCATTATCTCAGATATTTAGGGTTGGGGGATGTCAGTTCTCGATGGTAGAGTCCATAATCTTCACCAATGGATATGGAGGAGGGTTCAGGGTGACGACGCGACGAAGGGCGAGGCACCGCTGGTGGCTGAGGGGTTGGCGGGTGGGAGGTAAACAACAACCAAAAAATTAGAAAGTCCCTGATTTACATGATCGTCTTTTTCTAGCGAGATTACATGATTGTTCTTTAATTTTCTGTTATAAGTAAGAACGACTACAAATCTACTCTTCCAAATTAAATATTTTTCTTTTCAGTGTTTTGGGGCGATGATATCAATGGTGCTGGCGGTATTTACCTTGATGACCGCGGAAAGTGAGCATGTGGACAGGTATACGCAGATGCTGCTCGTGATTATGGATCTATCAATTGCTGGAATGGCGTTGTTTTTTACACCAAAAGATTTAGACAATGCATGAGGGAAATCCAATACATTGCTTCTTTTTTTGAGATAAAAAGTTCTATTCATTGCTAAAGGAAGTTGCTTCATGTGTGACTCCTTCGTCCCACCAGATTCCGACTAATGCGTGGATGCGCACTGTTTACGTGGGATCAGAGCTTGCATTTGCTTGGAGTGATGCTGTAGTAGTAGATATAACATTATTCATTGCCAAATATTGTGCTTGTATTGCGTCTCTACATTCTTACATAAGTATTTGACACTAGGCGTATAAGTTCGGTACTTGGATTCAGTATTTTTTTCTTATTACTAACCGTGCAATTCCTCCTGTTAAAATACCAAAATGCTCATAATTTTCATAGTAGAAGTCCTACAAATTTCTGAAGCGATCTCCTCTTCCAAACTAAACATGGCATAATCGAGAGGTAGACATTTTTCTTTTAGGTGTTTATGGGCGATGATATCATTCGTGTTGGTTGTATTCACCTTGATGGCTTGATGACGGCGGAACATGAACAAGTGTATGCAGACGTCGCTCGTGATTTAGACAATGCATGAGAAGTTATGCACCCTGCCAAAATATAAACTGTGCATGCGTAGCTTCTTTAACTTTTTTCTTATTTAAAGTTAGAAATTTTCTTGAAGTTCAAATGGCTGTCAACTCAGATGACTATGCGCTTTCAGATGTAGAAGGACTGATGCCGAGTTGATGTTCCTAGTTAGTTGCAATTTTAATGCTTTTGAGTGTGCTTTCAGCAAACGAAATTGTAATAGAGTGGCCCATGTCTTAGCAGCATTGGGTTATGAACGAGTGGAAGGGGACGAGCAAAGGTTGAGCTCGTTACTTGATGCCGTCCGTGTAATTGTTGCTGATGATTTGTGAGCTGATAATATACGAGAGTCTCTCTGTTTGTGAAAATAATAATAATAATAATAATAATAATAATAATAATAATAATAATAATAATAATAAAGTTATATTCTTGAAGTTTGACGCTAGGCATAATAAGCTCCCTATACGTGCTATTTGGCCGTCTTAATTTAAGCAGTTAAGGACTTCTTATTCGGACTTGGTTCCCTTGATTATTCAGATGTCGTTGAGGCTGTGCAGAGGACACTTTGTAAAGTGCCAAAAATGACATAATGGCAAGCATATCAGCTGGAGATCGAGGGGGGAAATTAGAAGAAAAAAAGGGACAAGTATCCTGGCCCGGGATTCCATTCCATCCTGACCGTAATTGAACTTCAGTGAAGGAACAATGATGCTATATGTAAAAATGTAGTAAATCCAACTAATCCGACTCCAAGCAACATTCTTCTCATCCTTACACCGTAATTCAACAACTTCAGTGAAGGAACAGTGCTACTATATGCCTATATGTACCTACTACTGCATCCTGGTTGTACACTAGCACCAATCAGTCATATGCTGCTATATCAGACAGTATTGTGAGGCTGCCTTTGCAAAAAAGAAGTAAAAAATAGCACTCAGATCTTCCATCAATGAACATATAACCAAGTGGTGTTTCAAGAGCAAGATCTCTTGTTTTTTGCAGATGCAGTAGAGATCTGAATTCTTCAGTTTCTGTTCACTGTGCGGTTAGTGCACTACTAGTTTCCTCGTCCTTTTCATGCAATACACCTTCAATCTGTATCCCCTGCAAGAACAAAGAGGGATGAAACTATTATGCTGAATCACAAAGTATTGGTCATTGTAATTGCGTACAATAGCACAATCAGTATATGAAAAAACTACTGATCATTCATTTATGAAACAACTAAGCAGAAATGATCATGGACACATAGAACTTGCATCTGAATGCTTGCATACACTTACTCACCATGTTCCTTCACAAATTTCAGTCATTTGTTTTGTCATCCATTATTGTTATGTTTTTCTTTAGGAGATATTTTTTATCATGACTGACAAATGACTGAAATTCACTTCGGTGAAGGAATATTACATACCAAAAAATGTAGAGACTAGAGAAGCTATACATGCACAATTTTTGGCAGAAAAATGCTAGTATATGAATATATGGACCTACTACTGCATCCTGGTTGTACAGTAGTAAAAGGACCAGCCATATGCAGATATGCTGCTACATCAGAGACACTTAGTACAAGGATCAGCCATATGCTACATCAGATAGTATTCCACTCGCCTGGTCAAATCATCAAACATCAGGTGAGCTTCCCCTGCCCCTGGCATCACGAGCTTTGTAGTATTGCTACATGGATCGAAGACATGATGGTCAGTTAAGCGCAAAGAAAGAACACACACGAGCACCGAGAAAGAGGGAGATGTGAAGGTCAATACCCAAATGATAAAGAACAGGTGGCCACCTATAACCAATGCCAACAGAAAACCAAGGACAACAAGTGTGTTTGTTCCTAACATCCAAGAGGTGTAGAGCACTACTAGTATATTAATGCCTGCAAAAATCGAAGGATAATTAAGTGCTTCACTGGTGTACTTACTGACTCAAGAGAATATATCTAGAATACTATATCGACTAGTACTCACCAATCAAACTGATACGGCTTGTCAGGTGAGCAAAGGTGACATCCAGAGTTGTCCATGGGAACAGGCTGCTTGGGATCCCCATAGCAACAATTGACCACCACGAGCAGAATATAACAGTAAAAACAGAACTGTTCTTCAGAGGGGTGTTGGTCCCAAAACTTGGTAGCATTGATAATGAACCGTACATTCCATACCCATGGCAACCTGTAGTTTTTTCGGCCAATGCTTCCTGCACAACAAGAAACAGTACATAATATTGAAATTGAAACTGAAATGGAGCAGCACGCCACGCCGGCCTTCATGGTGCCTACCCGGCAGGTAAGCCACCGTCGAGCAGGCCTACCGGTTCTGGCTGCCCATGCACATGTAATCAGGGAGGTGCCCCACCATGGCCGAGCAGAATTAGGGCCTCTGCCGTACGCTGGAGCGTACGTACTTCAAAACGTGCCCGCCCAGCAGCCATCATCGCGCTGGCCTACAGCGCCCACCCACCCATCGCACATGTCATGCCCCTCCACGTCCAGGCAGCATATGCGCCGCCTCTGCATGCCCAAGTCGTACATACTTTAGAACGCCAAGTCAAGCCAGCCCGCCGTCATCCCCACGCCAGCCCAACCGCACGGCGAGCCCGCCGAGGCCCTGTGGCTCCAGGGTGTATGCTGTGCTGCTCCAACTGGGGGCGGACGTGCCGGCCAGCGAGAATCTTTGGCTCAGATTAAAAGTGAGACTGGATATTCTCTATTCTGGCAGGGACTGATGGAGATGGAAGCTAAAGAAAAACACCAAAACTAAGGTCGGTGATGGCAAATCTAATAGTTTCTGGTCGGATTCATGGCACAGAAATGGGCCTTGAGTTGTGCAGTTTTCTAGATATGCCCTGATTTTTGACAAGGAGGTCACAGTGGACAGTGCACAAGGTGATAAGTGAAGGAGTATAATCTACATATAATTCAGAAGAGCAATAAGGAAGGAAACTGCTGTTATGACATCGCAGTTGAGATACCAAAGTAGGAAGGCGAGAGCATTTTTCTAAAATAAATAAATAAAAAAAACAAACGTACCTTGCCAAGTCTGGATGGCACCTGTGGCCTGCTATGGACAATAGCACCTTCAGAGTGTTGAGGCTGCGACTGTGCTGTGGCAGCGCGCTGTATAGCTATCATGGCTTCTTCTCCATCATGGTATTCCTGACATGCTTGCGACAACATGGTAACAGGACCACGCAGAGTGGTGATTTGGGCGCCCAAGGCTTCCTCCACAGCCGTAGCAGCTTTGCTGATATTGATGATGAGGTCCATCAAATTTCCTCCTTCTTGTAGGGCACCAGCAGCTTCCTCTATTGATTTGACGTGCCCCACCAGTTCAGCATTGGCATTTTGGAGTTGATGAACGGAGGCAATAAAAGTTTGTGCTAAGTGCTTGAGCTGAGGGGCTGTTGCTGCCTCTTTGGCGAGAAGATTCACCGCAATGTTCAACTGTTACAAAAAAAAACAAATTGTTAGCAACCTCCAATCAGCTGGCACTTATGTCAATGGATTTATTTTCTGAAAAATAAATCAAACGTAGAGTCAATATTCATGCAGTTTCAGTCACACGTTGAACGCTTTCTTGACTACAGGTTAATATATTCACTTACACATATTTACAGCCCACGGGTATCCTGCCCACATATACATCAGCAAAACGATCGCGTTGGGCGCAAACATAGGCACATCGTTAAAACTGGCATCACTCTTCTAGTCCAAGCACAAATGCTTGTTCGATTCTAGGATGAAGCATTCCACTCTGCTTGCTTTCTAATTAACCGTAAGCCTAATAGAGGTAGACAATGATACTCCCTTGCATAAGTTGCTTGGTTCTGATCCGGACTACAATTCAATGAAAGTGTTTGGGTGTGCTTGCTGGCCCAACCTACAGCCATATAATGCTAAAAAACTAGATTCAGAACTAAGCAATTATTTTCATTGGGTACAGTGCAAGTAATAAGGGATACAAGTGCCTAGATAGATAAACTGGTCACATTTATATTTCACCGTTGTCTTCATGAAAATGTTCTTTTTCTGTTTGCAACACAATCAAGCACTTCACAAACACAATACTAAAATTGACACCATCCTACTGGACTTCCCAATGCCATGAATATCCCAATACACCAACCAGTTTCTTACTGAAACTTTTCCAACAACAGCCGTTCCCACAGGCAGTCCAGCAACAGTTGCATTTACTACTGAAAAAGGACATACTGACCTTGCTAATGATCACTCTGGTGCTACCTCTCATGTTCATGCAGGCACTCAAGATGATACAGGTGAAGCTGCTACAGTGGCTGAAGCAACACCAATAGCAGTACAATCAGCAACAGAAGAATATGAAACTCACACGTTGAAGGAGTAAGACAACCATCTCACTACATGCTCACGAGGCTGAAGGAATGAGACAACCAAAGTTTACAGGTGGCAGTGTGAGGTGTGGTGCTCTTGCTGCTATTGATATCACTCAACCAAGCTCTCATGAACAAGCTATGCAGCATCCAAAGTGGAAGCAAGCTATGGATCAGGAATATTCAGCACTTTTGAAGAATCAGACCTGGTCACTTGTGCCACCCAAGAGGGGAACTAATTTGATTGACAGCAAGTGGGTTTTCAAGCTAAGGAGAAGAGCAGATAGGCCCATTGACAGATATAAAGCAAGGCTGGTTGCAAAAGGGTTTAAGCAAAGGTATGGAGTTGATTATGTTGATATCTATAGTCCAGCAGTTAAGCCAACAACTGTCAGAATTATTTTATCCTTGGCTGTCTCCAAAGGCAGGTCAATGCGTCAAATTGGTATTCAGAATGCTTTTCTACATGGAGTGTTAGAAGAACCGTATATGAGGCAACCCCTGGTTATGAAAGTCCAAACTCAACAGATGCATCTTCCATGCTCGCACTAAACACATTGAAGTGGATTTCCACTTTGCGCGTGAACACGTTGCTCGCAAGGCCCTAGAAGTCAGGTTCATATCGTCCTAGGATCAACTTGCAGACCATATTCACTAAAGCACTGCCAATATTCCCATTCAGTTCAATTTCCAACAATAAGAAGGGGGGAAGGGGGGGGGGGGGGTGTGGTGGGTGTTTAAGATTTCCCAATCAGAAGCGTACCTGATCAGGGACCACGGTGGTAAGGAGGCTGCCATGGATTCCGTCCTCCACGCAGTAACGCCTGAAAGGCCAAATTCGGTGCCACCACCGAATTACAGTCCGCTTTTCCCTCTCCGCCTCGGCGATCCTTTCCCTCTCCGCCTCGGCGATCCGGACCTTTTCCATTTCAGCCACGGCACTTTGATGCTCCGTGCACACGCGGGCTATACTCGCAGCCTCCTCGCGGATAGAGACGAGCTCAACGCCAAGCGCGCCCTCCAGATCGGCGGCCGCCTTGAAGAGGACGGAGACGGCTTCCGACCTCACTTTGGTTTCGTCAAGTGACAAGGCCAACTCGTCGCAGGCAAGCGCTAGAATCTGGCGGGGCGCCTCCAAGCCAGCGCCAATGTGGGCAAGGCCCGATGCGACCTGATGGCCGTGCGTCACGAGATTGGCAGCGGTGCTCCTGAGAGCTGCCTCTCCAATGAATTTGATGGCGCGGGCGGCCGCCGCGACGACCCCCTCGTCCATGCCGCCGAGCCGGTGTAGGAGACGGGGAGGGGGGATAGAGAAGGGAGCCCAATAGAGAAAGGGCGGCGGCGTGGGGCTGGAGACTGGGGTTACCGTGGAGACTGGGGTTAGCGCGCGAATCGTGAAAACTGCGGCGGCGTGGGACTGGAGACTGGGGTTAGCGCGCTAAGATTCGTGCGTGCCTCATCGGAAGCACTGGAGAAGGCCGTGACTCTCACCAACCGTTGCCCACCGCCGTGGACGGCCTCGTGTACCGCAGGATGGAAGACGGCGTGTTACAGCCGTTTTTGGCATTGGATTTTCTCAGCTAATAGTATCCCTCGGATCGATTGGATATTGCTTCCTGCGTACTAATACAGAAGATGATCCAGAAACGTAAACGTGACAATCCATTTTATTTTAAGGTAGTACAAGTTTTTTGGAAGAAAAAAATATACGAATCGTACTGTTTGTTTCATTATTTAACAAATGTACAAGAACATCCGATGTTTGAGAGGCTAGACGTAATTGTTAACTTACGAAGCAGATCTTGCTCTACTTCCTGCTTTACTTATTCGTTTGATCTCTGGTGCCACGTAACAAGATCTAATTCAAAATTGTGTCTAATTTGTCATAAAAAGGATCAGAGAGAGTGAAACTGAAAAATTTCTTCAGATAAATAATACTCTGTTGCATTCTGCCTTCTCCCCACTGTTATGACTCTTCGTCACTGGTGTGTGTGAAACTAAGTGTGAATTATCCTAAAGAAAAGAACGTTACTTTATTTTTTCTTATCATCATTAGCTTCATTGTCACATGGGCCTCATCAGATGACGTCCCGCATTTGTTATATAAGTTCTCATCCCAATTTTTCATTATTGACATTTGTATATGCTTAAATTTATACAACAAGAAACACATCTGGTTTCATTTTCCAATTGCATTGTGCGGCTAGAGTGAAAATAAAATTAGTAGCATCGCTAGGCTGCAACTTCAGGTGATGTGTCAGATAGTGTGCAAAGTCAGTTCGTGGCTCCTGAAGATTTTCGAGTGACAGCGGCTAGCAGGAACCTGAAACTCCCCTTGTTCAAGGGTGATGCAAAATTACCAGTATCTCATGGAACCTCCGCCCAAAAACCTCCTCTCTCTATATATACATATATATCTCTCTTCAAACTGGTTAATTAAACTTTATGGAAGAGACCCCTAAAATCATTTCGATGATAGTGGGCCGTACTACCATATTGTGCCACTCTTTTTTTTTGGAAAAAAATATGGTACTATTTTTAGCTGTGCCTGCGGATAGTACGTAAAATGCTTTTTTTTGGAGGATAGTACGTAAAATGCAGCTAGTACAGATAAATATAATACTAATCGAGAAGCCGATCACGCCTGTGGATGAACGCTTTTGTGCCCTGTATCAGTGTATCTGTCCAAAACTCGGTTACTATTTTGTACCGCTCCTCCTCTTTCACAGGGTGCTGCCTGCTGTGTGCTGCCAAGTTTTGTTGTTGAACTTTACTTACCTTTATTTTTTAATTATTACTTCCTCCATCCCACAGTCATTTTAATATTAGATTAAGACACAATAAATAAAAAAATAAAATACTATCATTAATTTTTTTTAATAATTAACTCATGTACTATATAATCTTACGTATATGTAGTTGACTGTAACCACTAATTTTGTTTGGTACCATCAATTTTTTTTGAAATACGAGCAATTAATCTAGTAATAAGGGACTAATAATTGATCCAGTGCTTATATAGAGAAGATTATGAGATTTTTTATTTTTTTAATGTTAAAAAAATTCTAAGATGGAGGAATAACTTTTTTAACAAATTTATATTAAAAAAAATAATTTAAAAATAAAGATAGTATTTTACTAGTACTATAGTACTGCTCCATAAACAAGAATGGATCAACAAACACCGCCTTATGCCATGAGGATGGCAGGGTTACACTGGTAGAAAGCGATACGACGAGTCGACGACACAGAAAAGGCCGAAAGGGAAAGGACAGGTGGTGGCCCAGCAGCTCAACCGTATGGAAAGGGCGACGTGTCCTTACCATTCTTGATGCTGTTGTATCTCTAGGAAGAATGGAACGGAACGGAACGGCGCGCCACATCAGAGGACATAGGATGAGCAAAGAGACTCTGGCCAAAGGAAAAGTCTGTCTGCTCTGCTCTACCCTTACCTCGGCTACGAGGGTGGGCATCTGTGTAATTTCCGTCTTTGACCTGCCGAACCGAACCCGGCGGCACATCGAGCCCGAGGCCCGAGCTGGCAGCGGCAGCTTACCACCTTCGGTCGGACGAGGCCGATCTGTCAGTGATCAGAAAAGAAGAAACGGAAGGTGCCTTTTTCCGGAAAAGCCCCTCGAAATATATTATTCTCTTCCGTCCCTTCCACATACACACGCACACGCCCAATGGAAAGAAAACGAAGCGCCACGCGCCGGCACGAATATCCGAGACAGACCACCACCAGCAGCAGCAGGGCAGCCGACGAATTACAGCGAGTGAGGCGACCGTTGCCGTGCCAGCCTCGCATTAAACCACCCCCGTGTCCCCCACCCCAGCTCCACGACGCTGCGACCGGCCGCACGGCGGCGGCGGCGGGTTGAGCGAGCGAGCGAGCCAGCCGCGCGCGGCAGTCGGTTCGCCCGGTGCCCTCTTCCAGGTTGGTGGATCCGTCGGTTGCTTCAGTTTTTTTCCCCCTCTGCGATTCACTCGCGCTGCTTCACCTGCCTCCCCAATCTGGGGCGCGATCTGGGGCCTGGGGCATTCAGAAAGTTTCCATCTCTCAAGAAGGACCTCGATCTCGTCGGGCGGCCTTCCTCGGATTCGGCGACGGCCGGCGCGGACTGCTGGAAGCGAGCTGCTTTTTCCGCGTTCTCTATTCTTTTCTTTTGAGCTTCTGAAGCTGGTGGATTTCAGTTGACACGGCAAATTGGCTTTCCATACCTCACGTTGGAGTAGAATTGGTCAAAGTCAGACGTCAGAGGAATTTAATCAGGTCGCTTGATTGGTTCGGATCCGAAAGATTTTAAGTAGTTGGCTGCACGAAAGGGTGGGAGGCTACTGAATATTGGGTAGCCGGCAGCTGAATTTCTGTGCGCGACGTGAATTGTGTCCAGCTGGGAAGGTTAGTTGGTGGTGTTGGTTCAGCGGTGGCCAAAATAGCGGGTGTTCTGCTGTGAAATGGTGGTTGGTTCCTGTTATCTGAGCAAAATTCAGTTCGAAATCTTTGGTCTGTGGAGCTACTAGGAGGAAGGCGTTTGATCTGAATTCTTGGAGTAGCTGAGGAAGAGAGGGACTCATTGGGCTACTTTGTTTGTGGAAGAAGACTCGTCGAGCTCTTGATCTGAGTAAGACCGGAGGAAAATGGGGGTCATGTCGCGCCGGGTGCTGCCGGCCTGCAGCAACCTCTGCTACCTCTGTCCCTCTCTACGGGCGCGCTCCCGGCAGCCCGTCAAACGGTACAAGAAGATCATCGCTGATATCTACCAGCTCCCACCGGTACGGCGGAATCCTGCACTGCTATTAGCATTTCAGTCATTTCTGATATTTGTTGGATTTCAGCAATTTGTTGTCTGCTCAAGGCTCTGCAGTTTTGGTTCGGTTATTGATTTTTGATGTTGCAGGATGGGGAACCAAATGATAGGAGAATCGGGAAACTCTGTGATTATGTCTCAAGAAATCCAGCACGCATACCAAAGGTAACACATTCCCCATCTCTCCCCATTTATCTTAAAATGGAGGCTCCATACCATTGCTAGGTTTAAGCAAGAGTTAAGACTAAACTGAATAATCACCAGAACCCGAATGCTGTAGTGCCAAAAGGGAAAACCGAATTGTTCCTCAGGTGGAGCGAATAATTACAGGAAGATGTGAATGCTGTAGTGTGAAAAGGAAAATACAATTGTTCCCTTGAAAACTGAATGCATTACAGGAAAAAAGGAACAAAATCTTCGGATGAACTGAATAATGAATGCAATATAACACTGTAAAGCTGATGCCATTTATGTGTTTACTTCTATCGGTGAATGATTGAACAGCTCCTTAAAACCAGGATATATGTTTGCACTTATTTTTTTATGGACAGATCACGGAGTATCTTGAGCAGAGGTTCAATTCTAGTTTATCAATAACCTATTGAACAGCTTGTTAAAACCAGGATTTATGTCCGCACCTTTTTTTATGGACAGATCACAGAGTATCTTGAGCAGAGATTTTATAAAGAACTGAGACATGAGAATCTCACATTGGCCAAAGTTGTCCCATGCATCTATAGGAAACTTCTGTGTTCATGCAAGGAGCAGAGGTACGTGTTACCGTTCTGTTCTGCCAATGATATTTCCAGAACCAGTCCTTGCTTCTGTGTTGATGATACTATTTTCATTCAGGCCCTTGCTAGCCACAAGCTCCTTGAGCATCATCCGCACTCTTCTTGATCAGAAAGCACATGATGATTTGCGGATTAATGGATGTATGATGCTTGTTGACTTTCTAAACGGCCAGGTTGCTTAGCTTACACATGTGCAAGCATTTGCATTCACTAATAAGTATTGCTATCTATTTAACTTTGTCAGGTACATTTTGTAGGTTGACAGCACACACATGTTTCACTTAGAAGGCCTCATACCAAAACTTTGTCAAATTGGTCAAGATCTAAGGGAAGATGACAAAGGGCTGCGCCTTCGATCTGCTGCACTTCAGGCTCTTGCTTCTATGGTAAGAAATTTTTAGTACCAAGCTGTTTCTTCTGAAAATTGAACAGCTATCTGAATGCAGCTGTGTAGAAGAAATGAGTCGATTGCCATTCATAGCTATTAAATATTTTATGTAGTTTGCATTCTTCATTAATGTATATTTTGTGTTGGCTAAATTTATTAATCTCGAAGATCTCTATACAATGTATACTACATTTAGTGTCTGCAGTTAAGCCTTTTAACTTTTTGGTAACACTGATTCTTTTCATTCTAGCAAGTAATTTTGTAGTATTCTTGTGCATTATTTCTTGTGGTCTCAAAATTTTCTGACCTGCCTTGTTGATTAATCTTTTGTTTCGTGATGTTTACCATCATGTAATCAGGTCCAATACATGGGTGAACACTCGCATATTTCAATGGAACTTGATGAAGTAAGTCTATTTTCCTCTTATATCTGTTGCATGGTGCAATCATACATGATGATGAATAATGTCTGGCAATGGCAATTGAGAAACTTTCATTCACATTGTACAAATTTACTTCATTTTGTATGTGAATTTCTGTACATCATTGCTGTAATTTGCTTGAATATGGATGCATGGACTTTTTTTTTGTATCATAGATTGGGTGGAGAAAGATTTATGAGACATAGGCATAACTCGGTAAATTCTGGAACCTTAGGACTATACTACAACTATTTCTTTTTGCAGGGCATATTAACATTTTTAAAATCATTTATACATTATAAGTTTGGATAATATTAAGTTACATTACATGGATGTTTACTTTTCAGAAGTTGCATCAGTAAGAAGTAGATTTTCACAATTCATTTACATTATACTGTTTTTGTAACTATTGATAATGTACTGTAAGAGAAATTTATGGTGAACATATATTATTTAACAACTTTAACAAATCCTAGTATGCCTTATAAAATGAAGTGAGGGAGTACTAGTCAATATGAAAGACGGTATATACTGGTTTTAATTATTAAGTTCTCAGAAACAAGTCATCAATAGTTTATGAACCAAAAATTCAAGTAGCCTTGCTCAGGTGTAACTTTGATTAAATTCTAAATTCATTATTGAACACAGGTTGTCTCAGTTGTCATAAGCTGTTATGAGGCTAATCAGACCCTCTCGATAAAAGAAGTTGTCAGACTTCAAGATGACGATGATATGGTCATCAATGGTGGATTGGCAGTGCCACCAATGTCTGGGCAAAATAGTGCCAAAGTGGCATCTGATATGATGTAAAGCTCCCTATTAGTGTGATGAACCTCTTTTCGAGATCCTATATGTATCCTGAATTCTTTTGATGGTTTTATCTTTAATGCTTATATAGGTCAGCATCTGAAAATCCAGGACATTGGGCAAGGGTCTGCTTGTGCAATATGGCCAATATCGCTAAGGAGGCAACAACAGTGCGACGTGTTCTTGATCCTCTTTTCCGTTTTTTTGATAGCCAGGACTATTGGTCTCCTGAAAATGGGATTGCCCTTTCTGTTCTGCAAGAAATGCAGAAACTCATGGACAAATCAGGTGCAGCAACTTCCACCCATGTAATTTCTTTTTCATCCCGCTTTTAATTCAGCTGCTCCACTTCAGACAAACTAAATGTCCCATTATATTTATTTCCTACTGCCAGGGCAAAATGGGCATTTGCTGTTATCTTTCACTATAAAGCACATTGATCATAAGACTGTTGCCAAGAAACCAGTGAAGCAGATCTACATTATAAAAGTTGCTTCACAACTTGCAAGGCATGCAAAATTGAAGGCATCAGTGACAATAGCAGGTGCAATCAGTGACTTAATAAAACACTTGCGCAAATGTATGCATTTTGCTCTTGAAGCATCAAATGTGCAAGATGATGCACACAAGTGGAATAATGCACTCTATCAAGCTTTGGAGGAGTGTCTGGTCCAGTTGACAGAAAAGGTTGTTATTTGTTTTGGTTCTTCGTTCATGTGTCTTGCTCTCATCATAGATATCTTTAATGTATTTTTATTTCATTGATTAGGTTGGAGATGTTGGTCCTATTCTTGACATGATTGGGGTAATGCTTGAGAATCTCTCTCATACACCTACAATTTCCAGAACAACAATTTCATCTGTTTATCGCACAGCACAAATAGCAGCTTCTGTCTACAAATCATCATACAATCAGAAGGCAAGTTCCTGTCATATCCATTGTTGAAGTACAATTTGTTTTGTTATAATTATAACTGAATGGAAATTTCTTGTGCATAATATCTCAGGCATTTCCTGAAGCTTTGTTTCATCAACTTCTTTTAGCAATGATGCACCTTGACAACAAAACAAGGATAGGTTCACATCGTGTTCTATCCACTATTGTTGCTCCTTCACTTCTATGTCCATGGTCAGCCATGAGCTTTCCTATCCCAATGAAGGGCAGTGGCTTGCAGGACTTAGTTCTGTTGGTTTGCTCAGCTTTCTCTTCTGAGATTATAACAGAAGTGAAGACCAAAGACGTAATCCAATTTCCCTTCCGGGAAAGCATGAAATTAGAAGCTATGGCCAGTGCTGAGAATGGACACACACATGCAGAACCAAATTCAAGGCAGTCTCCAGTGAGGCCATATCTTGATGCTTTTAATCTTACGGCATTTGATGAAGTATGGAATTCAGCAAGTATATTAACTATGTTTGTTTCTTGCTTTCTGTGGTTTTCGAGTGCCCAGCTGATATATCATGTTATTTTTCTTCATACCTAGCAGAACCTAAAGTTCATGAAGTTGAACAACAACCAGATTCTTCTTCTTCTTTCATCTATATGGAGCCAAGCATTCCTGGAGGATAATTCACCAGCAAATTTTGAAGCAATGGCCCATACATATAGTATTGCTTTATTGTCTTCAATACCAAAAGTAAGTAAGGCCAACTTAAAGTAGTATTTACTTCAAAAAAACTTTAACATATTATTATTTCCCTTACGGAAAGGAGATCCTATCAAATATCATGTAACTAGGATTTACTTTACTCTGATTGCCTTGAAATAGTAGCAAGTATACATTTAAAATTTGACAACCTAGAAGCTGTTAGTTTGTTCTAAACTCTGGCCATGCCCGCGGCCAATCTTCTGATTTTATTGAAGGAAAATTGATTTTGGGACTAGTTTCCAGTCTAGTTGGGTCAGAAGTAATTTCGTTAGACTTGATTTAGTAATTTGGTATAGTATATTTTCTGATTGATGAATATTTATTGGCAGACCTCCAGTCATGTGGCATTAGTTCACTGTTTACAGCTGGCATTCTCTCTCAGGAGGAAGTCCCTTACCCAAGAAAGTAAGTTCCTGCACTATTATCCACCTTTAGCTTTGTACTTTTATGTGCGAAGGTGCCCTCAACGCGGTGTCTACGTCCACTGGCTGGGAGGCTGCCCACCAGTGCCCACCTGGGTTCGAACCCCGGTGACCGCACCAAATTCGTGCCTACCTCCCTGCTGTGTATGGCTAGGTTTCCGTAGCCCCTTCTTTACACAAAGTCAGCGGGATGTCTCTTCCCATTGATCTAGTTTTTTTTTTTCTTTGTACTTTTGTGTAGAACACAACACTACAAAAACTGATCTCTGATAGGCTGCTTGGATTCATGAAAGATGAATATTTTTCAAAGTATCTTTTGATCCTCCTCTTACTTTGCATATCAAATATCATATTTTATTGAGCGTAGCAGGTAAATTCCTTACTGATTTCCTCTTGCCTTTGTCAATGAAGATGATTTGCAGCCTTCTCGTAGGAGGTGTTTATATACGATGGCATCAGCGATGCTCATTTTTTCAGCAAAAGTGGCTGATTTCCCCCAGATGATTCCTCTTGTGAAGGCATCAGCTCCAGAGAAAATGGTTAGTTGATTGGCATCACGTGTCTTTTCCTGCTCTTATAGCTTCCAATGCAATTTTGCTTTGACTCAGAGTGAAATATACTACCTGTCCCAGTTGCATTTATTTTTTTGTTACTTCTGCAGGTTGATCCTCATCTTTGCATTGCCGATGACTACCGACTCATTTGTACCTCAGCAAGGTCATCTAACAGTGAGATGGCTTATGGTTCTGAGGAAGATGAAAGTGATGCGCAGGCCTTTCTTTCAGCCATAAACAAGGATGACAGAGAGTTAATAGAAATTGTGATATCCTGCTATAAGGAGAAGTTTACAAATTTACCAGAGGTGTGCATTGAAAATCTGCTAGTATCTCTTATCTGTTTGTACATAATGGAGACCATAATTGATAATTGAGTATTGTTGTGCGTGATCTGCAGAAGTTTAATTGGATTGAAGAACAGCTTCATCAAGAGTTTTCGCTGGATGATTCATTTCCCCTGGGTGCTCCGCTGTTTGTGGAGACACCACACTCTTGTTCAATGTATGCAGAAAAGGATGACCACTGTTTTGATGAGGTATATATTGATCCTTTGGAAATAGTTGATCTTGTGTTAGTGGTAGTACTGACAGCTGCTGTTGTCCTTGTCTGCTTGTCTTCTACCCTTAGGATGCTGTTCCTTCTGAGCTAGATGATGACGATGACATCTTCTTTGAACATAGTGGATCTCAATCCGACAGGAAAACTTCTGGTTCAATGGCTTCGTCTGATGTCCTAACCGTCAATCAACTAATGGAATCAGTATGTGTACCATCTCTACCTACCCTCGCACCTTTTTTTTTGGGGGGGGGGGGGGGGGGGGGGGGGGCGTAAGAAGTTTCCCCAGTGATTTTTACTGATAAAAGCTAGGAAGAGGGATTTTATTTTCTGATAAAAATAGTAAATAATGATATACGTGGTTAGCCAATTCTAACAAGACATTCACCCAAGCTAGGAAAGGTGCTATAATTTATTCACCTTCATCAAAATAATGATATTGTGTTAATTTTGTGAGCACGTCCAGACATGCTGTGAACATTGTGCTTTAACTGTTTCATTTTCAGGTTCATGAGACAGCAAGGCAAGTTGCTAATGTTCCAGTCTCTGCAAACCCTGTTCCTTACAACCAAATGAAGAGCCAATGTGAAGCCCTAGTTATGGAAAAACAGCAGAAGATGTCTGTTCTCTTGAGCTTCAAGCATTCGAGGAGCGATTCCCATGGCTCAGCTGGGTTGGATCGACTGGAAACAAACGAGGTATGTAACCCTTGTCAAAAAAAATTTGCTTTCAGGTCCCTTGGGAAAACTATTAGTCACATCTATCGTCATTCCCTTGACTTCTTATCACACCTTGCAGTCATCCATGAGATCCGATCATGAGTTGCAATCAACAAGAAAGGAGCGGATGCGACGCAACGATTCAGCATCAAGTGAATCTGAACGTTCTTTCAGGCTGCCGCCGGCTAGCCCATATGATAAGTTCATGAAAGCTGTTGGACGGTAGATTGGTGTAGTTGAGCCAAACTTCACCCTCAGATTCAGTCCTGTATACAGAAGAATTTAAGTTTTTACTTTGAGAAGTTTCTTTCTCCCGCTTTCGCGAATATATTGTTTCAAGTGTACATTTCTTGACAAGGTGTAAAGTTTTGTTTTCCCCCTTTTTGTGACCCAGAATAAATGGAAGCGTATAGGTGATTTTCCTGGATGATAATGTATTTGTTCATTCGGTTTTCACGAAAAGAAATTTTGTTTGCATTATCATCTCGAATTCAGATTATGCTGAATGTCTCAATTTTTTTGGCTAAACTGAGGCTGGACCGTGCCGTCAAACACGGAGCTGAACATGTAATCAGTGGGTTACACGTAGGCCCTCTGTTCGCATAACATGTTTTTTGTTTACGAATACACGCTCCACTTTGGCGAGGCATCTCGTCTTTCCTGCCACTCCCACACCACGGCGCTTTTGCTCAATGCGCCCCGATATGCCCAAATCGCTTAATATTTATCTTCCCTTCTTTGTTTCTCCGGCAAGACTTCTTACTGATGGCCTTAATTCCTGGGCTTCTATCATCATCCAAAACGGAGTACTCGCCAATTTTTCGAGGTATCGATCATCTTGCCTCCCAGAAATCAGGGTGGTGAACTCTTTCTTTTCTGGAGGTTGGTTGTGTTAATCCGTTGCGGCACCGTTGTCTTTGATGCGAGAAGGCCGGGGGATGCCCGCTGTGCTGTTGGCCAGTTGCGACGGCGGGGTTGCAAGAAGGGGATTTTGGCCTATTTGGGAAAGATCTGCCAGCCATTGCCGCATTAAGGGCTACTGCAGCAGACGGTGCCGTGGATCTAAGAATTCCGTGAAGCCTAGATATAAACTAGTAGACTGCTAGAGAGCATATAATCCTAGCGCAAAATCGTAGTATTATTTTGGCATTCAGTATCAGAGAAGGAAGTGGATAGCGGAAGCCAGTCAGCTCTTTGCAAGGGCTCATTGCAGGTATATTATCGCTTTTGATCACTCGAAATGCTCGATCAATTGTAGCCTTGGTTAATCGTTGAATTGTTCTGTCCACTGACTAGTTTAGTTTCTCACAGGCTAGCTGATTTCCTTGTAAGTCTTGCTAGTGATATGAATCATAGGAATGATTACTAAACACTTAGAGTCATATATATTGTTTTGATCCACGCCGACAAGTAAGTGAATATTTCAAGATGACTTAAACATCCTCTATACACATTCGTCTTGGGAATTCTGGGGCATCCTATTCAACTTTTTTATTTTAGTGTCTATATTATTGTAGCAACTTATTTTCTGTAATGACTAATGAGCTGGAAGTGGAAGGTAGTCTTTACGCCTTTTTGTTTCTGTCTTGATGAACAGCAGAGCTTCTGCTTTTATTCAAGGAAATGACACATTTTTGCTGGCACAAAAATTTTATTCTGGACTTTCTCTATGCTATGACTGTATGACATGCTTGCTCTGCTATTAGGTTTCTTGCATCCTAACTGGATACTTGTGGCTATGAAATGCCAAGTCATGATGACATGACCTGGTTCACGTCCAAGCATTAGAGTTCTGAGTTTATAAGCAATGGTTCGATTACTTTCTCCAGGGTCTGAATATTCTTCATTTTGTTTTTATTCCAACTAAAAGACAAGTATTAAATAAACTAGAAGTTAAACAAAGTAGCACATCAAAAGAAAAAGGGCACAGTAGATGACAGAAGGGATGAAAGTTACTTGCACTCCAGTCTACAGCTTTGTATGAACATGACTGTTGCAGGATACTCATGCTTATATTCACGTGATAATCTGTTACTTGTATAGCTAAAATAGAGAAAGCAGATCCTTAATTGTGTAAACCATATGAGCAAACAATGATGTGTTCATGCTCTATCATATCGGACAAATGTATGATGATGCCTCAAAGAAACAATGTGAAAATCATCTTGGATATACTTGCCAGCACCTTTTGTGATTGAGTGCGAAATATGTGCAAGCATTCCTTGTGGTACAAAATCAGTATTATTGAGTTTTATGTAAGGATTTTTTGGTCCCACGACTATAAATAGCTTTGCTGGTCATAATTCATTCAGAATTAGCATTACGAACCCCAGCAAAAACAAGTGTAGCGAATTTGGTGCCCTTATTTGCCTCAACAATGGAGAACTATGTGTGCACACCAGCTAGCAAAGGGAACCTCATCACAATTTTAAGCATTGATGGTGGTGGGGTAAAGGGTATCATCCCTGCTACCTTCCTTGCATTCCTCGAGTCTAAACTCCAGGTCAGTCCGATGTTTCTCTGATGGATATAGCTTTACAATCAGTTGCCCTGGGATAAACTGTGATGGAACTTAAGCATACTGTTGAAGTTCTTTCTACAATTGTCTTAACCATGCCTCCTTATCATTGTACCATTAAATTTGATCCTTGTTTTACGAACATATTGTTTCTTTTTGTGTACCATGGGAATATATTATTTCCGCATGCATGTTCAAGGATCATTTATTTGGTGATATATTTTTCCTTTTTAGGCGCTTGATGGGAATGACGTACATATAGCTAACTACTTTGATGTAGTTGCTGGCACAAGCACAGGCGGCCTCATTACTGCTATGCTAACAGCTCCATTACTGAAAAGTAAGGAACCATGCTACAAGGCCAAGGATATTTTGCCATTCTATCTCAAGCATTGCCCTTGCATCTTTCCACACAGGTTTGTATGATTTAGAGTTTACCATCAATCGTAATCCTTGCAATACATATTTGGATGATTTTCCATTTGAGATTTTTTTTAAATGTTCATGAAATAGTCTGTCCAAAGTAAATTATGTTTATCTGTTGCCTTATCCCTTTGTGTGATATCGCAACCAGGACTGGACTTTTTGGTTGGTTCTTCAAAATCCTAGACATAATTAAGATGGCTTTTGGGCCGAAATATGATGGAAGATACCTGCATAAAATAATCAATGATATGCTTGGCGACATAAGGTTGAATGAAACACTGACAAATGTTGTGATTCCTACTTTTGATGTTAAGTGTCTAAAGCCAACAATATTCAGCACATTCAAGGTATTGTTTCAAAATTAGTGTGTGTGTGTGTGTGTGTTCATTTTCACTTTTGTTTTTGCTAAACTAATACTTTTTTTATATCTTAGGCGAAATCTAATACCTTGATGGATGCTCGTCTTGCTGATGTGTTAATTGGCACATCTGCAGCACCGACCTTTCTCCCTGCACACTACTTTGAAACTGTGGATCATCACACTGGTGCATCACATAGCTTCAACCTCATTGATGGGGGCATTGTGGCAAACAATCCGGTTTGTTTAATTTTCTGGTTTTTGTTGAAGTTACACATATATCCTTTCGAAGTTTAATTGTCTCTAGCCGTTTTGTCCTTAGCTTTCCTTACTAATTTGGATTCATTTAAAAAATATCTATATTCTAACTTGTCGTCATGCCTGATAATTTGACAGACATTGGTTGCCATGGGTGAGATAGCAGAGCAGATCATGCTGAAAAGCAAGGAATTTCCTGAAACCAAACCATTGGATTACCATAGATATCTCGTTATAACATTAGGCACAGGTCTTCCAGAGCAAGACATCAAGTTCGATGCATGGCATGTTGCGAACTGGGGTATTTTCGGATGGCTCGGCCGAGAGGATACAGTGCCTTTGCTGAACATGTTCTTACATGCTAGCTCAGATGTGACTGATGCTTATGTTGCAAACCTTTTCAAAGCAATTGGGTCTTCTGACAAACTGTTACGCGTACAGGTAGGTGGACCCAGTTCAAAGCCAATGTTACGGTGCCATTTGATTTCTTTCAGTTGATGCCATGTGCTGTTGCAGGACCACGGCATACCAATCGAAGCCATGTCACCCGACCTATCAACAGAGGAGAATCTTCAAAGGTTGGTTGAGATTGGAGAAAGGCTTCTGCACAAACCACTAAGCAAGGATGATCGCTTGAGCAACTACGTCGAGCCAGTGCTGAAAGACTCTGATATCGTAACCTATGCAGACTTGCTTACAAAGTTTGCAAAGCGCCTTTCAGATGAGAGGAAGCTTAGGCTCCAGAACATGGAGCTGGATGTTGATCCTTAGCACACATGGAGCGTGAGCTGTCGAGAATGGATTTCTGTATCCATATTCCATCCATGTAACTGTGCCGCCTCCTGAGCAGTTGTGGAATTGGAAAGTAGCATGTGTACTGTATGTGGAACTATGCATGGTCATGACAAGTTGATGTAATCTGCATCCTACTCTGTAAATTTATGTTTGTACTGTTCATGTTGAAGGTAATGTATCATGTTTTGTTCCAGCAGTTCAGCTTGGTTTAATTGGGTCTACTGCAATGTCAGATTGTTGATTATGATTTTTGCAGCTAAATTTGTACTTTCCTTATTCGAAAGCATGTGAATGTCCTGTGAATCCCCGCACACGGATGTCTTATGAATCTCAAGTAATAAATCAAGTGACTAAGAACTGGACATAAGCTTAGTGACTCTGAACCGTTGCCTTTGAACCTGGTGTGTGGTGTGCATGGTTTGATATATTTCTGTACCATAATACAGAGTACTTTGATATTGCAGTTGGCCCATGCATGTCTCCAGCTCATAATTAAGCACTAATGATTAATTGTTCCAGTTTAGTTTCTGTTATCTCTGGTGCGACTTGGACATCGGTCTTGATGGATTCTAGGCTCATTCTTCGTCCGGGGCTCCAGCAGCTGTACACCTTTTCAGAACACCCTGGGCGCAATAATATGGCAGATTAAACGACAGTAGTGGCTAGGAGAGAAAGCCGGCTTTTGCCTACCCACACATCGTTGTAATGGTTTAATCAGAGGGTGTTCTTGGCTTGCACGCCACACACACACAGATGAAGCTGATGAGATGGTGTGGTGTGGTATCATCATGCATGCAAGTAGTATGCAACTGCACCATCCATCTATCACCTTCCAATGGTTACACCAAATAAACTCAATTATATAGCTACGTACTGTATTCGTCGAGCTTGACAAGCTGAATAGTGCCGCGCAGCAATTAGCAGAGGAAGCATATCGTTGGGTATACCTGTTGCTGTACGTAATAATTACTTCTAGTAGCAGCTGATACTAGTATATTTTTGATCCTTGCATGGCATGGGCCCTGCCGAACTAGCTACTGGAATAATTAGGCACACGCATTGTCGGCAAAGTACTATTTGATCGACGATCGATGGAAATTGGCCGGTAACGGTCTAGCAGCATTATTTTCTTCAAATTTTTGTACTCGGTGGTCTCGAGTCCCACATCATCGTGGATCACAGGAGGAAGAGCCAAATTAAATAGTAACGAATAAGCTATGTTTATCGCCGGAATCAGTTGCCTAGAGCATCGTGCAATGATGGCCGTGTACGTTGGGCCTGCATATGCGGCGCTGTGCGCGGCGGAAAAGAACGCAATGATCGAGCTCTTAGTCGTTGGATTCGGTATCAGTAGTAGTGCAGGTTTTTGTATGCTACTTAAATAAAGCTTGAGGTGTCTCATATAATGAGCCTGGCTTGGTAGTACTACTAATGAGTAGTACAGTACTAACTTTTTCATTCTTATAAGTATATTGTAGGAGTTAGTTCAATATATTCTCGCAATGAAAAATATGAAGAAGTTCTTCAATAAATATATTTTAAAGTAAGCATATATTTAATTTGACTATAAGAAGTCTCGTTTGGCACGAACATATCATTTCTCAAGTAGTTGGTCAATAAATCAATTAGGACCATCAATGGCACCGTTAACCACAAAGAAAAAGGTCGTTGCACCGCATCCATATATCTTTTTAATTGTTCTTGTTGTTGGGGTTAATTCAAATTAGCACTAAATACTAGTATCTTTGTTTTTTATCGTTGACGCTTTCTAGCAGAAGAACCATGTAAACGGGTCAGGTTCTTTATAACTGATGAAAAGGCAGGGTAAATATATGAACTGAAAATTGGAAAAGCTCACGACATGGGTAAAGACATGCACAAGCCTGTCGATGTCCAACGGCAAATACATCATACGACGAAGTCACAATTTTTCAAATAAAACGAAAGGCATGTCCGGTCTAGTAGCGAAATAAACGAATTAAACCTTTCAAGATGGAGGCGCCCCGAGACAATGACAGGGTAAATTTGGATATGAAAAGGTTTTCCTTCCCCCTTCCGCTTCTCTTTTTTTTTTTTTCCTTCTTTCAAGTCGTCTGGATTTTATGCGGCTCCCTCGCAAGATCCTCAAGATCGACTGCGACCAGTTTGTATGGTAATGCCCTTTTCTTCTTTTTTTGTTTTCTTTTGCGTTCCTCGTCAAGAAGAAAGAGAGGGGAAACGAACTAGAACTACTCTATAGTGTGTAAACCAGTTCGAAAGTTGGGTGCGGCGGAGCGCAGCTGGATCGAAATCGTGGCCAGCAGAGGGCCATATCAGGCTATCAGCATACGCTGCCCGAGCAGCGAGCCGCCAGGCGGGACCCGCGTCGATCGAGCGGTACAGGATTCTGTTGGGTGGACCCTGCACGCGCCACATGCGTCTGTTTTCCGGCCTCTGTGTCCCGCCTAGCCGCGAGGGGACGCCGCCGCTCGACGGAGCTCCTCCACCACAAGCTCGCCGTCGCGCTTATCCGTCCACGTCACGTCGGTAGAATTGCCACCCTATCATGTACTCCGCTCCACGTCCGCAGCGTGTGTGCATAGACCGGACACGATCATCCACTTAATTCCTGCTGATCTGGGTGTAGTATTATTGTATATAGACAATAGAGTGATCTCAACGAGCTATAGCTACCAGCCTTGCCTATGGTATATACTGCCTCCGGTTTTTAAATATAATCACAGTTAATTTTAATTAATATTTTTAATTATTTATTTTATTTAAAAATTTATTCAAATATATCAACTAAAAGTCATGTTTTAAAAATATTTTATGATAAAATAAATCCTAACCAAATATATAATATTTTTTTATTATTTTTTGAATAAAATAATAATTGAAGTTATTAGTCAAAGTCAACTGTGACTATATTTAAAAAACAAAGAGAGTACTAAATATAAACACGCACACACACAAAAAACTGTAACTTCCTCCGTTTTTTAAATAGTCACAGTTGACTTTAACCAATACCTTTGACCATTCGTCTTATTTAAAAAATTTATTTAAATGTACCAACTAAAAAGTCATATTTAAAAAACGTTTTATGATAAAATGAATCCTAATAAAATATATAATATTTCTCATAATTTTTTAAATAAGATGAATAATCAAATTTGTTGAACAAAGTTAACTGTGACTATATTTAAAAAAGAGAGGGAGTACTGGTATTGTAGGAATACATTAGTGCTAGACATTCAGGATACAACCATTTATATCCTGCGAACAAAGTTGACAGCTCGGTGCGTGCAGTTCCGAGATCTTCAGGATCCTAATTGACTCGTCCAAAAATCTAAGCTGGACAAGAGTAATTTCCTTCTCCTATCCTACAGATTATAAAGTTCCATCTAATTTCCTGTTCATGATTTTTTTGTGTGATAAATTGTTTGACTGCTTATGTGTGAAAATAATACTACATGTCAATAGAAGATAAAATAAAAAACAAACTTTCTCCTGTAATATACAGGTAATAAAGGACGCCATACATTTTATTTTAAGATTAAATTAAAAACTTCATATAAAGAATACTGTACCTAATGCTACCACCAAATAGGGCTCTTATTTTAATAACAACCAAGAAAGAAATACTTATAACCCTGCTTATAAATAGGCCAAACCCAGCCGCACCAACACCTAACGAAAAAACCAAACCAAATCAAACAAAGCGAAACAGAGACAATGGCGGCTCTTTCTTCAACCGTCTACTTCTCGTCACAACCGCAGCTCCCGGCCGCACCCGCGACGAGTCCAAGCAGAGGCGCCGGCGTCGGCCTGGTGAGGACGCGACCAAGCAGCACCTTCGTGATGGTCGAGGCGGCGGAGCCCTCCGAGAGCCGTGCGGGCGCGGTGGTCAGGACGAAGAGCCTGACGGAAGAGGACCTGGCAGAACTCAAGGGCTGCCTCGACCTAGGATTCGGCTTCTCATACCACGAAATCCCCGACCTCTGCGGGACGCTGCCCGCGCTTGAGCTCTGCTACTCCATGACGCGGAGGTTCCTCGACGAGCAGAGGGCGCCGGGAGAGGTGCAGGAGGAGCACGAGGCCACGTCGCTCCCCAACTGGAGGATCTCTGGGCCTGGTAAGCCGGTTTGTTCTGCTCACGCTTCGATTTTGTAGCGTTCTTATTAGTCCTGCAATGTCTTGAATGAATAGATTGACGTAAAGCTGGGATTGTTCTTTTTTTTTTTTTTGGGGGGGGGGGGGGGGTGATTTTCTTTGGAGGATTGGTGCTTAATTTTGATTATACAAGTGGAACTTTGGTCCAATTGAGATGTGTCATGTGTGGGGCGAAGTATGCTTGATTGGAAAAGTTTGGCCCAGGTAGGATTAGAGTATGAGTATGCTTGATCTCGTTACCTGTAGATTACAACCTCGGTTTTCTGTTCTCGAACTGATGAACTATATGATGAAAAACAGTGCAATACTTTGATCTTGGATAACGGAATAAGATTAGCTTAAAAGTTTAGGTAACCAACATCAATAAAAACAGTACGGACGGAGTACCTTTTTTTATAGTAAAGTTAGCTTAAAATTCATACTGATCCCTCCTTCAGAATTTCTTTTCTTTATATTAGGAGGATACTATCATACTGTAAATTTTCACACTCGGGCGTTTGGCGTAGTGAATAGAACCTTTTCTTTTACGTTTCATAAAGAACTGAGGATGACAAGCGCTCCAAGATTCTGTGTATTTTTTGCTTGTCGTCCATTATTCCTTGGTTGCATCTACTTTGATACCAAATGGTAATGACAGAAAGTTTCATCATTCAGATTCATAGTGGATTCTTGAAAATGATGCGTTTTCCTTCTTTAAATGAGTAGGGAGTATAAAGGAAAACAGTACATGTCTTCTCAGCTCGGCTGTATCACAATGTCGAAGCAAAGTGACTCATCATGTCTTTTCGTCATTGATGTCACTTTTCTTAGTAAGTGCTAACTGTCTGGTTCAAGACAATCTTCACAGCAAAGCAAAGGAAGAGTAGGATCTACAGAATTGAGTTATATCTACTTTCCAACGCATGATTGCTCCTCAAAAGCAATAAGAAAATTTGCAGAAGTACTATTCTTTTCCATTCCTTTAGTTTGTCATTTAAAGAAAAAAAAACTTCAGGAGCAGCCACGGCCGTTGCACAACCCGTGTCCTCCATGAAACCACATGTATTAACAGTCTTGTCACTCTACTCATGAGCTTTTGTTCTGCATGTTATGATTAAATTTTCTGTTGTTCTTTACTGATCAATATTTTCTCTTCCAGGTGACGATCCAGAGGAAGTGAAGGCAAGACTGAAGTATTGGGCTCAAGCTGTAGCATGCACTGTCAAACTCTGCAGCTAATGGAGGCTGTCTGTCTGCTGGTTTGTCATCAGATAATGTGTATGCTATGACCATCTGAACTGGAAGTTGGTTGAGGTTCAGGAATCTGCTTATACACTATGGGTTTGGATATGGGGAGCTAATACTCCTCAGAAGCGTCTCCTGCTTGGTTCCAAACTAGTGATCATTGCTTCTGGAAAAAGCATGATATCGGGAGGATACGATGCAGTCCATGGTCTGAGCCTCTGCGATACGGTTTTCGAAGTTGTTCTGCACACTGCAGCGTTTGCAAGTGCATGGCTTCTTCTGTCTCTTTTTACTCACGCTAGTAGGAAAATCACTAGGTGCTCTAATTGCTTTAATGTTCCAGGTGGAGTTTGGTTGCTAATCCATGGGTTGATTAGTCCTAGTTTTGTTTTTATTGTGGATATCTAGTTTAGTTATACTAGTTGATATATTGTATGGCATTTGAGTATGATGTATTGCGAATTTGCAGAATGCATGCTAGAAGTTTATTACTTGTCAAATTCAGCTCTGAAAAAGGATTTATCATTTATGCATTCAGACTTCCTGCAAAGTGACTGAAAGGAATGGTATTCTGCAAGAGTTCAGTACGCTCTTTTTTATACGGATCATCAGGTTATCAAACTGTAATACTCCCTCTATTATTTTTTCTTTTGTCGCCGTTGACTTTAAACAATAACTTTAAACATTCGTCTTAGTAAAAAAATATGAGAAATATCAAATATTTTATTTAGATTTGATTTATTATTAAAGTCTTTTAAGTCCTAATTTTTAGTTTTACACATTTAATTAATTTTTTAAATAAAATAAGTAATTAAATTTTTTTATTAAACTTAAAGATAACAAATAAAAAAATGGAAAGAGTAGCGATTTACTGAGTACTATTTCCTCTGCTGAGCTTGCCACTGCACCGTGATGGCGATAGCGATTCGCACCTGTCGGTGAGTGCCAGTCCGCGCACACGGCGCACGTGCCAGTCGCACGGCTGCCGATGATTCAGAAGCTTCCATGTGGCGGTTTGATTAGTTTACGCTAACTCAGCCCTCGTACCGGCAATTACTAATTGATGATAGACATAGACCCGACACAGGGAGAGGATAGAGATTACAGAAAGTTCCATTAGAACAAAGTAGTATTTTATTTTATTTTTTCAAACTACTTGGGCCACATTGGGCTAAAGGCGAGGCGCACCACACCACGATCGTTCGATTTGGAAGCGACGAGCGCACTGCCCCGTTCGACGTTCGTCCGCCGATCCCTAAATCACATGCCGGCGCCGCCGCTTAGCCAGCAGCACTGCAGCAGCGGCGAGACTCTCAGTCGCGGCAACCCTGCCGCCGCCGTCTGGCTGAGCCTAGGAGTTGGAGTTCTCGGAGTAGAGGGAAAGTAGGGGTTCTCTTCTCTACGCCAGATTTTAGGTATGGCGGCCGCCCTACCTCGCCATACTGGTCGGTCCGCCTCTGCGTACGACAGCCACCGGAGTACTGTCTCGTCGCGGCAGCGCGCGCTCAACGTGCTCCTTGTCTCAGGCGACTGCGTGCTCGCCGGTCTCCAGGTGAAGGGCGCTTCTCTCCTACATTTGGTCTGATTTGATCATTTCGTTCAGTGTGGCCAAGTGTTGCTTTGGAGTTGTTCAGACTGTCAAACCGTTAGCCATGACTGATGGTTGCGATTACTTGTAAGGAGCAGAATGTAATACCTTACATTTTTTCTATGTTTGATATGTTGGTTGGTAAAAACATAGCATCGTAACTTTTGGTAGCCAAGTGCATTCTGTTAGCTATAGCGAATGCTAAATTGTTTTGAAGCTTCACGAGCTAAGATTGCTCCTGAACTATAATTGGTTCTACACACGAATGAATGTTGCAAACAATAGAAATGAAATGTAATGCAAGTATACTTCCCTGCGCGCTGTCACCAGTGCTCAACTACATTCACCAACTGTTATAAAAAATAGGTAGCAGTATTTTATAATTATCTTAAATTCATAACTAGTGTGTTATTTGCATCTATAATAGTTGCAATCTGTCCCCATATTAAATTACTGCTCACCATTGATACACTGCAATTGCATATTTGTGCATACCTCATTGCTAAAAACATCCTGTTTTTCCCCCCATTTTGTAGCCTATATTAGTATACATGTCCAAAGTGGATGGGGAATTCAAATTTAGCCCGATCAGCGTGAACTTCTTGACTGAGGTTACTAAAATCATCTTTGCCATCATCATGCTATTAATCCAGGTATGTGAAATCTCCATTTTAGTGTTTTGCTTGCCCCAACTCATTGATATCCATATTATGTAGTTTAGCATCACTGAACCCATATCACTTGTTATGTCATTTTTGCATGTTTTCCATGAAATTACGCTAATATGTTGCTGAGTTAGCATCATTGTTCTGTTTAAATCTCATGTTCAATTGCAGGTCTTACTATTTTCGAATCTGCTTCCACTAATGCATTTGTTGTACTTACTGAGTTGGTTTTTTGTTTTATAGGCTAGACGTTTAAATGTGGGAGACAAACCACTTCTCACAGTGTCAACATTTGTTCAGGTATATGACCTGATGTGATAGCATTCTAATTGTTGTCAAAAGAATAGATTCCATGATGCCTGGCCATATCCTGTCATATCGATATGTTGTGGCTAATAGTACTAGAAAGCTCATGTCGATTTCTGTAGAAACTGGTCAGTAAATCGTTTACTACTTCATGCAGTTTGTAAGCCTGTATTCATTTGTTATATAATATAAACGCATGAAGTTTTTTGTTTTATGTTTAAACACTAACTATCCTTGCTCACTTTGCAGGCTGCTCGCAACAATGTTCTTCTTGCTGTTCCTGCTTTTCTCTATGCTATCAACAATTATTTGAAATTCATAATGCAGGTAAAGCATCCATAAGCAGCAGAGGCAGGACTTGGTGCATTATTGCTGTATCTGTTGTTAAAAATCAATAACAGCTGTTTTTTTTTTGCCTAAGTTAAATATGGTACAAATTCTCTAATCACTCCTGTGGCTTGTGCAGCTGTACTTTAATCCCGCGAGCGTGAAAATGCTGGGTAATCTTAAGGTGAGGTAGTTTTGTATTCGTTACTATGATAGCCTCCTATTTAAAACAATGTCTATGGATATTAGTAGATGCCATGCCTGTAAATAGTCATAGGCTAGTGCACTGACCCATCCCTGCATGTATGTGCATATGTGTGGTTTTGGACAGTGGCTGAGCCAGAAATGAAGCTAAGGGAGGGCTAAATATGTGAAGCTAAAAAAAAAAAATTCCTAGCTCATGTACGCCCCGGTCCAAACCGGTATGGACGCGCAATCCGACCATACACATTCGTAGGAGCCGAGAAATCTAACAATACGCAACTCTAGGTCTGAGAATACATAGTCAGCGTGGTCCGGTTAGGAGATGAGGAGTCGAGTCAAGTAATACGATACGGTAATACGCAACAATGACATTATAGATGCCTGACTTCTTCTTTAATTACTCGATAGTATACTAGCCTACAGATCTTGACGCTATAGGGTTTGCTATCGTTTCCAACAAATTCTAACGTTTTCGGATATTACCAACAAGATCATCTCTGTAAACTTAATACTTAACAAAATAACTAGAAACTATTTGACATTTGAGAGAGCATTGTTGGAAAATATTGTAAGTATTTTAGTGTAGGTGTCAGGTGGTTTTTTTTTTTTTTTGCCAAGGTGGGGCTCCACACCCCCCCCCCCCCCCCGGTTGCTGCTCCACCCCTGGTTTGGACATGCATACTCTATATTAAACAATCCTTATTGATTATCGCCTTGATATATATTACCCTTTAAACGTCTATTGGAGTCTGGTTCATTGGTTGCATGTGGCATACGTACACTTTAAACGTAATAATAATGTACTCATGCTATATTGACATTGCAGGTTCTGATAATTGCTTTGCTTCTAAAGATAATAATGAGAAGGCGCTTTTCCACGATTCAGGTAAGTTTGCTCTTTTTTTTTAGTTTTCAGTACCTAATTAAAAATCAATCCAAATTTATATGATTTTTTACTGCAATTTCAACTGTTCAAATTCACAGATGCTTGATAATTTACAATATGACATCTAAGATTAGTCTCTTAGTACTCTCTTTTCAGTATTTCCAAGAATTTGTGTAAATGACAACATTCTGTATATTGACAGTGGGAGGCCCTTGCTCTTTTGTTGATTGGAATATCCGTTAATCAGCTAAAGTCATTACCAGAAGGTTCTAGCGCTTTAGGTCTTCCTGTTGCAGCTGGGGCCTACCTATGTACACTATTGTTTGTAAGTTTGATTTTCTTTCATACTTGAGTTATTTTGTAATCTTGATAACATGTGGATTGAATTAGAGCAAAACATGGTCCTGTGAAATTGGAGAAATTTGTTGAACTGTTATAGACTCAGATTTCATCCACAGTCTTTTCTTGAAGTTACATCATAAGCATGCCATTCTAGCACAGTTTGCTACCACACGGTGTTGGAACTGCACCTGGGCGTCAGCTATAGTAATCGTCCATTCATCTGTTTGGCACAATTCTTTGTCCTCTTATTTGGGTACTTCCAGGTTCTGATTGTTTCTGTTCAATCACACTTAACTGATTGAGCTTCATTTGGCTCTCAGACACGTCAGCATATACAGCTCAATAAATAAGAAATCACAACTCACAACTAATACCGTGGATGGAACAGAACAGAAATAAGCACCCTAGGTTACTTTATACATTTATATGCTTCATATAGAAATCATATGGGGCTTGCAGAGGGTGGCATCTGACGTTCTCTACTCCATTGTCAATCAGGTAACTGTTCCTGCATTGGCTTCAGTTTACAATGAAAAGGCTCTGAAAAGCCAGTTTGATACCAGTATCTATCTTCAGGTATGACTATCCTAAGTTATCTTGCTGATGCTTTATTGATCTATATGAAGCTGTTTTTCGACTCTGGTGTTCATCTCATGTTTTCAGAACTTATTTCTGTACGGATATGGTGCAATATTTAATTTCCTCGGACTTGTGATAACTGCTGTCATCAAAGGTAGTCTCCTTGAAGTAATATGCTTTTTGCATAGTGCTTCATGAGCTGGTTTGGATCTATTCTGTTGTGCCTGTCAGGGTTGTCAATTACTTCAACTATTATAAAATACTAGTAGTCCTTTATCTTTTATACTAATTCAGTAGTAAAAGATTAACCTAAAGCCTAAGATATCCAACTCTAAATGAACTAATTGAAACCTTCCTTTTTTATATTGTATTCATTTTCATTGCAAGATTTCCATCCATTTATTTGTCTGGAATGCCACCGTCGACAAACAAAAGCTCGACCTACGGTGGGTTAGACAGCCCCAGGAATTTTGCTAAGAAGGTGACCTCGGGCAGGTCAAGAAAACCCTTAAATCCCTGCCCCACCCATACACAGCGGCACTGTAGCCCATTTGAGAACGACCACAACCCAGCTAGAAGCCCATTCGCACCACCGGTGGACAACACACACGGAAAACCTTGTGACTTTATTGTGTGAAGACTGAAAGCTCTTGTGACCGAGTCATGCTGAAAGCTTGAAATTGTCTTTTATTTCATGATAGCTACTTAGCTTGACTCTGGAATTTATTATACTGCTTTGAGAAATCAGCTATCATGTAAAATTTTCAGGACCCGGCAGCTTTAACATTTTAGAAGGACACTCGAAGGCCACAATGTTTCTTATTTGCAACAATGCTGCACAGGGCATACTATCATCATTTTTCTTCAAATATGCAGGTATTTTACCCGCTGAAAAAAAAAAAAAAAGGACCTACTTAGTTCTTGCTCGATGTGCTATTGAGATGTTGCAAAATATCATACATGTATCTTTGAATAATTCGTCTCACTTGGATGAGTAATTAATTCCCCATCTAACCAAAAATTCTCGCCGAAAGTTCAATGTGTAATTGTTCGGATGTCACATTAGTCAGTGACGCATGCATGTTGGTTGCTCCTTGTAATTTAACTGAATCAATGTTTTTTGCAGATACAATTTTGAAGAAGTACTCATCGACAATTGCTACAATCTTTACTGGAGTAGCTTCTGCTGTATTGTTCGGTCACACACTCACTATAAATTTTATTCTTGGAATATCAATAGTAATTATATCTATGCATCAGGTAACTTGTGTTTATTCTTATGTTGATTCAATAGTGTTAGTTCCCCTGGTCCTAATTTTTTTGTTTCTTTATGTGCAGTATCTTTCTAACCAAATTAAGGATGAAGTGCCAAGCACCAAAATTGAGATGACAGGTGCTCACGACAACAGGTTAGGCATAGTTATAAATATCCATTATGTCATCTACCCATCCACTTTCATGAGAAAGTCTGTTTTATATGCAGTCACTGTAAACTTGATGCAATGCATTTTATTTTATTAAGTGGACTATCAATCTGTTCATAACATAACTTGCTTGATGTTGCTCAGCAAAATGAAGGACTCTGTGTGTGTCAGTGTGAATGATTCAGTTGTAAGTGAGGTAAATACCTTTTAGAAGTTCAGGCAGTCTGCCTTTCCCTCCTAGATAACTAATACTAATGTTATCCATCACGAAGGCTAAACAGCGCCATGGGTCTGATGAGAGGCAGCCCCTTCTTCCTGTCTGATTTTACAGCCAAGGTTTCTTCTTTGCCTTGCAGATTATTATTTCTGTAACACTATTCAGATACACATTTCTGTAACTTATCTAAAATTTTCCCCAATTCTGGCAGCATTTCTCTTGCATCCTCATCGACTTGGACACTCTTTCTCGACAAGACCAGCACGTAGCATACCTATGCTACATAACTTGGCATAGACACTGTAGAGTGGAGTATTCTTATTGCTCATTTTGAACTATTATTATCTTGGAAGACGCACTGCTGCCATGCTGTTCCCAGAGCAAGATCCTGCATATTCGGCAGTTGAATGTGAGCTTCCTGAAGTAACAGAAGACACGACACATCTATAGCTAGTGGTAAGGTTAAGATTAGCATGGAACAAGGTTGGCTTAGTCTCTCCTTTAACCATATTTTTACCCTCTAGAGAGAATTCTATATCAGAGTTCCATTGTTTTTGTTGCGGCAGCAATGTAAATAGCAGTTCGGTCCTAGGCTCCTGTTAAGCAGATATTTATGTCATTACCATGAGATTTGCATGTGCTTGAGTTTATTGAGAATGAGCTCATCTTTCCAATTATGTTCAAAATGTTTCGGCCATTTTCCATGTTTTATTAAGGCTGGTTGCAAAACCTTGAGACTGGCCAGTATGCATTACTCCCCTCCGTTTTATATTGTAGATTTGTCCAAAACATCTTTGTGGTTGAAGGACGCAGAACATACCCTGGCTAAGTAGAGACTCCAGAACATATATTAAAATTGTACCAATAATATCCTGAGTGCCGTAAACATCATATTCTGCTTGCAATTATCACATTGTATAGTATTACTAGTTCAGGTTGCTTATTTTCCCAGATCCTGATGGAACATAATAATATCGCTCGAACAAAGTAGTGCTGGGATCTGTTCATGCCATGGCTAATTTACTGCAGCACAGGTGAACAATTCTAGGAAATCTCTCATTACATGTAGCTCACTGATCCAGGCCAACCCAATTATCAATGCGATCATGTGAATCAAAATCAAATCAAGAGTATACATATTAGTCTTCATCAGGCTAAAATACAGATGCCCGATTCCACGAGGTGGCCAAAATAGTCCGCAGTTTCAGTCTGAGAATATGTGACATGGCTTTCTTGAAGGCATATTCCTCCAGTTAGTTGCTGAAATCTGATAACTGTCCCTAGCATATCTGCAACCTAGACTAACAAATCGCATAGAAAAATGAACCATTTGTCCAATCAAAGTTACAGAGACCATTCTGTGTCTGCAACATCATTGGACAAAATTCCCTGCCCATAAATGCACCCCAAAAAAAAACAAACTCAATGCATGGACTTACTTTGGTTAGTTTTATACATCAATTCTCAAGAGCAGGTGGTTGTGCAGGTGTTGGAGTCTGCTTATTTGCGAGTAGTGGAGATAACGCCTTGACCACAATACTCATATTTGGACGGAACTCAGCTTCATATTGCACACACAAAGCTGCCACAGCAGCAAGCTGCAATAGTCATGAATGATGAGAAAATACGAAACGAAAGTAGTATGATTGCAAACCTAGACAAGAGGATAAGGGGAACCTTAGCAACTCCTTTGGGTGGATATTCACCCATCAATCGAGGATCTACACACTGCTTCACCTTATCTTCAGTTAGTCTCGGTGTAGCCTGCAGAACAGAAGCAAAATGGTCAATATGAACTAGTTTGAGAACAATAATGTCCCAAGGAAGGATGGGATTATGTCATGTTATCATAAGATCAGATTTAGGATAATGAGGGTGCTGTTATATTCTTGAGTGCAGCCTATGCAGCAGCAGATCTCCATCAATGAAGAACAGTTTGCAGTCACTTTATGTGAGTTGGAGAAACCCCGGTCTAAGTCAAGCTAAACATAGACCAAGCCATTGAAAGGAGGAAAATGATTGTATGGCACCGGTGCTACATCCTTAATATTAGGCTGCATGTTTCATCATTAATAAAAGCTCAAAGCGGTTAGCACCGATGCCACACAATTATTTTCCACCTACACATTTGCTCTAATGAACTAAAACACCAAAACATATCTGATCCATCTGATTACCTACCAAAGATATCCGTTAACCATTCTAACACATTTGATGACAAGGGATATTGAATGTAATCATCATCACAACTATTGTTATCAGAATAGAAATATATGAAACATTTTTGAATTAGTAATAACATAAGACATGATCTTGTACATACGCTTTTTTGAAAATTATAAAAATTAAGTAGGGGCTCCCCTGCTGGCTTCGGTCAAAAAAAACAACAACATAAGACATGATTATCTGGTCGACAAATAGCTGCATCATACTGTATACGCAATCCAGGAAATTATAATTCTTCCACCACAAAGATTTTGCGAGGATCCACCAGACTAAATGAAATTAAAATAACCTGAATATTATACATATACATACATGCTATTTGACCAAAAATATGTCAACTACAACTATGACTAATCAAATACAGATTTTCACATGCAAAGACATACAAAAAAGTTAAGTTATCAAGTGACTATTACCCAAGTAACCAGGCTCTGCTGCCCTCTAGGCATTGTGTGGTCTACTGGCTTTCGGCCTGTCAAAAGTTCCAAGAGAACTACTCCAAAGCTATATACATCACTTTTCTGAGTTAGCTGACCAGTCATTGCATACCTGCAAAAGTTTATGCAATGTTCATAGTATTAAATGAATGTTATATGAAGTAAATATGTAGGTTGATTGACGTTGCGTTGTTGCCATTTGAAGCAAAGATCTAAAATTCGAACACCAATATCAAACTGATTACTAAGAGCATCAAGCTTGGTAGAGGTTACAGGGTGGTAGCAGAGAAAATGGCACACATGCTGCACTATTGCAAAATTAATCAGATAACACATGCGAAGAAGTAAATAGTAAAGCACAACAATAAGCAAGAATGCTCCAAAACTCCATATACTAACTGAACACATAGCTAAGCAAAAAGATTTTACTCTGGAGCATGATATCCAAAGGTTCCCAACACACGAGTAGAATGCAGCCGTGCAGCCATATCTGGTGCCTGATTTGATAGATTGAAGTCTGCTATCTTTGCCCTGAAGTCCTCAAATAAGAGGATGTTACTTGATCTGATATCCCTATGGACTATAGAAGGCTGTACTTTCTCATGGAGAAATTCAAGCCCTTTAGCCGCATCGATAGCAATTTTCACTCGCTGCATCCAATTAAGTGCTGGACCAGGTTGTGCACCTTGAACCCCTTTTCGCCCTATTGACATGAGTTAACAAAGAATACTTATGAAGTATCTGTTGCAGCAGCAATACCAAATAGAATTAGGGAATTATCTAAAATATTGTAGACGTTTTGTAGAATCATACCATGCAGAACATCATGCAGGGAACCCATTGTCGCAAATTCATAGGCTACTATGTGCATATTACGCTCTGTGCAGTACCCCAACATATCTATGAAGTTTTCATGCTTCAGCCTTGAAACCAATGAAACCTACCACCAGAAGGTAAGCACCAATGTTTAATTATGAACCGTCCGCACCAAGAATAATGAAAAGAGCTATTTCCATATTCAGTAATTAATAATAACAGAGCTAACCTGGGTCAAGAATTCTGTGGTGGGTTCATTTTCATTAGCATCAAGTTTCTTCACGGCCAATTTGGTCCCATTATCAAGTTCAGCATAGTATACTCTCCCATAAGAACCTTCACCTATCAAAGCCTGTGACCCAAAGTCATCTGTTTTCTCTGTCAGTTCATCCAAGGATAGAACAGGAATACTGATTGTGGGAGTTGAATTGGGGAGCTCCACTTTTCCAGTAGCAGAATCTTTCACCCCCTTTGTCATTCCTAAAAACAAAGGACAAAATAGCATAAGATTTCTTTTCAGTAACTAGCACAACGGGTTGGAAAGCAAGAATAGTGAACTCATTTGTAAGGAACATACCGTCAACATTTTTGGTGGTGGGCTTGACATGCCCATTTGCGTGCTGATCAGATTCATCCACTTGACAGTTGCAACAAACCCAGCGACGCCACATCGCTAATTCTTACTGCAATTAAAACCTACTCTGCAAACAAGAAAAAACTTATCAGAACTATAACATTGTAACTGTAACTGTATACGTTTGGGCGTCATTCATGTTAATACAGAGTACAGAAAACAGGGCTTGATGTGCCTTGTGCCAACAAAAAAAATACAGCATAATAGAACATAGCTAACCTCCATGTCAACAATGGAATACAGTTACGCGTTGCAATAACGGTTTTCCTGTAACAATTTTACATATAAATCGTCACGCCACGAAAATCACCTCATAGAGGAAGATACACCTAAGACAAACCTCTACGACCACAAACTCACTGCCGGAACCATTATCTATGACCTCATCATACACACCACGCAGGACCGCACGATGCTCACAGCAACCGCCAACAAAACCCAAAGCATGCGAAGCAGCACCGAGATCCAAACCGCGGCGACAGAAAACAGCCAGCGCGTTCCCCACAAAACCCTGTCGCCTAATCCCACCCCGATGCCCTGCCAACCACCTCACTGCAAAATCCACCGAATCGCGCTCCCGATCACCGGCATTTCTCGAGTCGGGCGAAACGCGGAGGGACCAACCAAAGGTCAGAAGAGGGGGGAAACTGGAGGATGAAGAGGAGGGTTTGGAGCCGAGGAGCCAGGGAGGGTACCTGGAGGTAGCTCGCGGCTTCGGCGCTGCTGAGTTCGTCGGCTTCGTCTCCAATGCGAGAGGGCGCAGGCGGAGGCGGTGGCCGCATTTTATACGGCGTTTTATTTTTGTCTCTCTCTCTATCTCTCTCTGTTTTAAAAGCGTATTTAATTTTTGCGCGTCCAGTGCAAATCGAGCTGTGCTTTGTTGCGCAGTTTTGGGACGCGCCGGAGAAGCTGGTAAAGAAGCCGGTAAAGACGGCGAGTGAGTCGAACGGTCGTATGGGACCTACACGTAAGTGCGTGGGGCCAGTCAGATAGTAGTAAGCCACTGCATGTGGGCCGTGCCATAGTTCTTTTCTGTGGGCTGTTGCTGGTTCCGAAGTGGCATTTTTTTTTTTGTTCGCCTTTAATTTCTTTTGTGAAGAACAAAATTGATGTGCAATGGTGGATTGTAATGCATATGTATTGTGACTGTCAGCCCCGTATATATAGAGTACAAGAAGAGATCTGTGGGTCAGGATGACTATACTTTAACATTTTAGTTAGTTTTTGTGATGCATCCTGCAACGTGGACTAGTGTAAACTAAACACTCGGACAACCAGATCATATGAAAAACTTGAGAAGAAAATTCTGATTTCTAATTCCGTGACAGACGGTTGTATGTTCTCCGCAATCTGCCGGAACTATATTGTTCGCAAAAATTAGAGCTCTGAATTAACAACCTAGAAGAGGTTGAGTAAAGGTGTAGTGCAGTGTTATCATTATTACTTAAGGAAATTGACGATGTCATATTTCAGCATCGATAGAGAACGTCAATATTGACTGGTTGATGGAAAGTCATTACATTTGCAGCAACAGAGAGCACCTCCACTGCACGGGCAACAATAATCAGTCATTACCCCATAGGCCATAGGGAAAATCATGTCCATACTCGATTGAATTTGCACCTTCACTTTACTTGCACCATACCCTAAACAAACCGCTAGTATTTCGGCAGCCTAGTACCGTACGAACTAGTAGGAAAGTAGTGGCCAGGACCAAAATCTTGGCACAACCCAATCCATGGATCTCCTTTTCCACTATGCTGCATAGGCTGTCAGGCTGTATACTGCTAACTGAACAATGACATTGCTTAGCGAACAAACCAAGGCAAACATAAATTGTATAGCTGCTCCCAAATGCACTTCATCTACCACACGTAACATGTACAGCCGTCATGCATATGTACAATCAACACAACTCTAGTCTATATACAGTCGAGCTTGTCTGGTTACACCTGCACAACCAACTGTCAAAGCTTCAGAAATCTGTATGGCGACCGGAAATGGTATCCACTGGAATCAATTCCGTATATGTATTGGTTTGATCGTATATCTTGATTCTTGATCTGTAATTCAGTGTACAATCGCCTTGTAATACCCTTCATCTATACAAGTATTAACAACCATATACTCACCGCATCTCAGTCTGCTTCTCTCGGTCTGGAACTTCTTGCCATGAAATGCTTATTATTGAACCTGGTTCTTGTTGCTCGCTTTAGCTCCCGCTGAGTATGGACTTGTCCACCATAAGAAGCTTTTCAGGATCCGGGGCCCCATTTTCAGTATCGACTGTTTGGCAACGCCATCCTAGACGATCTCCATCCTGCTTGACTTTCAGAACAACATCAGCTCTGTCCCGAACTATAACAGCACCGCCTGGCCGCAGAATGCGATCCATCTCAACAAGGATGTCGATAATCCCACATCTGAGGACAAGATTGGTGTCAAAATGGAGCAGTGAACTAAAATTTATCTTAATGCGACCACTTATATATATTGAATGGTTCATGGCTTTGTGAAGGCACTCTATTCTGCGGTTGTCATGCTGAAGGTGAATAGGATAGACTCACATAAATCTACTTTTCAGAAAAGAAGTGCCATACTCAGACGGTGTTTGAAACTAGGGGATTCAAATACTGCCGTCTCATTTCTCAGAGTAAGCCACTTGTCCCCTATTCAGGAAAGAGCAGGAAGACGACTTCTGCAAACCAGAGTCCATTGGATAGGGAGTGGATAACTGGATACTGCTTGGTCTCAAAAAATGAAAACCTGAACACTACTTTATTTTCAATGTATATTAGCACCATTAAAATCAAGTGAACTACACATGCGCAACGGGTGTGGCTTAGTGCTCCTGGACTGAGTGAAACATACGAGTTAGACTAGACCGCACATCTTTTTGAGCTCACTTTCAAAGGCTTACACATGGTAAATTATCAGGCAACTTACTTGTGCATATATAAACTGAAAATTCCATCAGCATGTATTAGGTCATATGTACGTGGATAAGTAGAGAAGGCCTCACACCTGAAAACAAAAACAAGTTATGTCCCAATACATGTACAAGATAACAGGAAAAACTACTTTATTTCAAGAAAATGTCTTTAAATCGACACTAACCAGTCCATGTATGTTCCAACCAAGCCACGCTCATAGATGATACCAAGAGTATTGTTTGTTATATTTGCAGGAACCACATTCATGACCCAAACAGGATACATAGACATAGCAGCAGCAAAGCCACCAAGGCCAGCATTCATGTCCATGACATTTCTGTAAGTTCCATTAGATGAATTATTTAAATATGTCATGTAGTGATTAACTCTTTTCTCCCAAATCAAACTGTCATTTGTGTATGTCTGAATGGAGAGCCACCTCATTTCTTCACAGGCTATCCTTGGCGGCACTGCACCAAATCTTTTAGGCCACTTTTCCATGGTACCACTAGCACAACTGTTAAGTTCAACTCTTGGAATGCATGTTATACACATTGAAGTATTTGTGTACCTGCAACATTAAAAAATTCAGGCTTAGCCACTATTAGACTGTCATGCTACACGACTTTCATGACCAACACTGAATGAAAGAGTCAAAATTAGATTAGGATGCCTGGACAAGAAAGTTGGGAAGACTTTTGGTGAAAAACATTACCAAGCAGTATCTGGATCATCTCCTGTACAAAGTGGTGGCGACCCCGAAAGGTTTTCTTTGTGGTCACAGTGGAGATGATTAGAAGGCTTTCTCCACACAGCAACTGTGTCCTCTGCAAGCTTCGTCCAACCAAGCTTATGCACCATATCGTCCATAGCTAATTGCATGCTCCCAATATCCTTGACCGTTTGGTTCGAAACAGTGCAGTATTGCGATTTCCATCTGATGGGTGGCCTAGAGTAAATCCAATAGCCACCAGGTCGGAGAAGGCGGTCAATTTCCAGCATGTATAGGCCACCTGGAATCAGCTATAGGTGAATGAGAACAAGGGCTTTCAACCATGAAACTTTATCTTTAGTATTGGGCGTAAACATATTAACAGCTGCTCTGTTCACTGACTGCAGAATTTGTCAGTATGAATTTCACTTTCAGGGAATTACTTCATGTACAGCTGTAAACTAGATATTAGTTGACTGACTGATATGCTTTGTCAATCAGCATGATGCGCATGTCTTACCATGAGCAGTCAATGGAACAACAAGACAGTCTGCACAGTGCACCATGTTGAATGAGTTCGACGGAAACGGCAGCCTGCGAGCACCAAGCGCTCCAATCATGGCAGGCAATCCACGCTCCAATGCGAGCTGCACGTGTGCTCCATATTTATTCCTTGGAGAAATGGACATGGTCAGGACACCATAGTTCAACATATAGTCCCCAAAGCTCGCGACCTGCCAGAGACTCATCAAACTAGTAAATCTGTTAACAATGTGTTCTTCAGAGTTCAGGGAAGCAACGTGCGGATCGCAAATACAGAAGATCTCGTGCAAACACCTACCCCGCACCCAATGTCGAGCGCGGTGCGCACCACACCGCCGCGGAGCGGCACCACGCGCTCCAGCCGCTCGACGTAATTCCTCACCCCGTCAGGGAACACCAGCCACTTGCCCAGGCCGGCTACTACCTTGGCCTTGGGCAGTAAGGGGAGGTCCACGTTGGCGTACCGCGCGCGGTGGCGCCGCGCGGGCCATGGCGGGGGCGGGCGGTACCCGGGCGGCGGCGGGACGCGGCAGTGCGGCGGGGGCGGAGGAGGGTGCGGAGGCGGCGGCGGCGGTCGACGTGGGCAGTGGCGCTCGCCGGATGGTGGCTCGTGGCAGGGAATGAGGTGTGTGGCATTGGGCGGACACGGGGGAACCGGCGGCAGGGGATGGCGGTGCTCCGCGTCGGGGAGCGGCGAGGGTCCGGGCGCTGGGGGGAGCGCTGCAGTAGTCGACGCGCTAGTTGGCGGTGCATATGGCGGCGGAGAGGAGGCGACGTGGTGGGAGCGGGAGATGGCGACGGAGATGAGTAGGAGGGACGTTGTGGCCGCCGCGACGGCCGCGGCCGCGAGGGAGAGCGCGCGCGGGAGCTTCGCCACCGTGTCGGCCGCAGACCGCAACGAGAGCGGGAGAGGGATGGGCATCGGCGCGTCCCGGGGCAACACCACATACACGCCAGGACGAGAGCGGATAGTGGATGGAGTCGGTCCGAGTGGACGCACTGTGGAGTGACGGCGGCGTCATCGTGTTTGTCGTATTTGAAGGAGCAGAGGAGGAGACAGGAACAGGAGGGGAGCCGCCGTTTCTGCCCGGTGGACCCGGCCGTTGCCTCAGGTAGGACCCGCACATCTGTCACTTGCGATGCCGATTGGTAGTACTTGAGTACGTACTCCCTCCGTCCCCATGATCAAGTCGCTTGAAGACTCTAGGGGACAAAATAAGGGAGTAGAGTAGTAGGAGTAGCTGCAGCTGTTACAGGTATTGGAGACCGTACACCCCGTATGCGTGTCAAGACGAGAGAGAGAGAGAGGTGTGTGTGCTGTGTGACCAAATATTTTTTCCCTCTGCCATTGCATGTGCGTTGTCTGAGGGGGAGAGAGTGTGCTGCAGGTGCTGCCTGACCTGCCCTCCCTACTCTCTCACGCTAAAACGACATGATCATTGGGACAGCTTTTTTCTTCCCAAACGACTTGATCATAGGGACGGAGGGAGTACTACGGTCTACGGACGGATCACTTTTTTTCATCCGAAATCAAAGAGAAACGTGTAACCATGACGAGGCGAGACCGACGATACTTGGGCTTTTGGTGCCATCATTTTTCTTTCTTTTTTTGAGTTAGGGACAGAGCTTCCCACTTCAACAGTGAACAGGACGAGCAGTTGCCCTGTGTCCATGCCCTTACCTTACGACAACGAAATCATATCAAAACGAGTGTAATTGTACTTAAGCAGCGACTTGATCGGAATTAAATAAGGAACCGGCCGGCCGGACACGACGTAATTTTGCAGCTGCCGCAGCACACGCAACAAATCCAAAGAGTTGGCTGCGGTACAACTAACTATTGACTAGTACTGTCACCGTTCATTCATGAATCACGAATTGTGAATGGTAACCACTCCACGAACCCACGAGAAGAAGAAGAATTTGACGCATTCGTCTTTCTCTCTCTCTATACTCTTTCTCCAGCACGGCCGCCGCACGGTGGAGTCGTACGCGCACGTTGTTCCTCAATCGCCGCCGACGGGGACACGTCATGATAGTCGCATCGCTTGCAAGCAAACGGGACCGGTGGTGTCCGGATCGCGTCACGTACAATGGCGACGACTCCGTGCGCGATCCAGCGCGTTCTCGTCGCGGAGTAGTAGCTTGCAAGCTACGAGGCGCCACACCACCCCCCCCCCCCCCCCCCCCCCCCCCCGGTGTGGCCGGCAGCGCCCCTCGCATCGGCAACTTGCACGCGCGTCGCCCGGCGGTGCGGTCTTGCCACTTGTGTTCTGTTCTGTGTGTCTCCCGCGCGCTCCCCGCGTCGCTGTCCCGACACACAGTTACAGCGACAACTAGACCGCGATTAGTCAATAACTGTTTCTGTTCTCTTCTGCCAATGGTGATGTTCCGTCCTCCTGTATGTCCCTCTCCTTTTTTTCTGATCAACCTGCTGCTTGATATATATGCCGAGCCTTTTGAGATGGCGCCAAAGGGTTCCGCATCAGATTTGACGGGACGAATCAGGGCGCAGGCACCAGCAGCGGGTTCGGTGCACTGGAGCGTCTCGGATGGCGACGGCCACTACCACTATGAAAAAAGTTCTCTTCTACGTTCAGTCCCAATCGGATCGGAAGAATGGCAGCAAAGAAAACCCTCCGACAAAAAAAAACAGCACTAAGAATCTGAACCTTTTTTTTGACATCAACGGAACATACATTTGCTCCTACCTCATGGTGTCGAGTTTTGTCACTCTGGGGACCTCCAAACTGGACGCACTGAATCAGGTGGTGTTCTTGCGTTTGCAGCAAACAGCAGCAAGTTTTGCATTGCAGTACCTCCACCAGGTCAAACGTGGCTTGTGAGTAGCCTTGACTTGGATAACTGAAACTGAGCAAAAATAGGCTTGATCTACCCGTTTGAATTTATTGCTATTTGTCGTTCCTGAAACTGAGTCAAGATGCTTCTTCCCTGGCCTGACAGCTTTTGTCTGAATTCTGAATCATCACTGTCTGAAGTTCAGTTAAACACTTCTGCTTTTTCATGTGCTCTTATCATCCAACGCCATATTTCTAAACGGTCATCTTACAGGAACTTCCCTGCCGGCTACCTGTCATTTCAGGAACGAAGAAACAGGAAGGAAGATTGTAATACTCAAGGACCAGTGCATGAGACTCTGGCCTGTGCTGTACCAGTGCACACCAAGGTTCAGTGGCTTCATCACTGGCTGGGTGGACATCAGCAGGGAGAATAGATCGCGAGATGGCGACACCTGTGAGTTTGAACTCATTGGTAACTATGAATTGTTATTCCAAGTAGCACTCCCTGTTGTTGCCCAGCAACCTGATCATACATATCATATTTCACAACAGCTATTCTCGTGATCTGTGGCCGATCAGCTCCTCAATCTTGTAAAAAACAACTATGTAAATTTCTGTCGAAAATGGAGATGTGTTACTTCGTTCTAGCTCACATTTTGCAGGTTCAGGCTATTCATCTCTGATAAGAAACCAGTGGTGCGATGCAACACTGCTACAAAATTCGTCAAGGGTAAAAATAAGCCGATTGACAGAAGGAACTTGCACAAAAGGTAAGCATCATCTGCAGAATTTTTGAACAAAAGCACTAGGACTTTCGGCCCAACGGAGTGGCTTCTCCTTCGACAAAATCCGGCAACGATTCGGTCAGATTGTCAGCCGAATACCTGACGGAATTCTCAAGCTCGGGGTGCTACTGCAGAAACGCGATGTTCCCCGATGCGGTCCTCCGCAGCGCCGATCGGAGCGCGGGATCCGGGACCTCGCGGCACACCTGGGTGCCGTGAGCTCTCTTGAACGGGTCGTTGAACTTCGCCAGCGCTCTCGCCGCTTTGCCGGCTTGCCGCGGCGACAATTCCCAGGCAGGCAACCCACAGGCCCCAGCACGCGATATAATTTATGAATTACAGTATACTAGTTTGTAGTTCTTCAATTTCTAACAACCTACTGTTATCATAACAACAGGTCAGCCTATGCCTGGAACCCTGGACTGTCAAGATTATGTCCGAAGTCAAATTTTATTCTGCGAAATTGTCCTTAGAGTATTCAAAGCAGATCCATCAGAGGAAAAGTGAACCTAAAGGAAGGTGACAACATTTATTCAGGGTGCTCCTACAACTATACCTTCCCTCCTACAATAGAAGTACATCTACTATGAGTTGATGATAAGTTATGTAGCACTTTCACTTAGATTTATCTATGGATAGTTTTTGATTGACCAACTTTGGTTCAGTATTAACAGTGCAAATTCTTGTTCCTTTCCTCTCAGCCCTGTTATAATTGTCGTTGTCATTGCTTCGATTCACAGCTGAAGAGTATGAGCATATTATATAGCTCAAAGGTTCCCTCAACACATCGGTGGAATTTGGCAGGATTTATGCTCAGCGTCTCAATTTAACCCTTTTTATACAACATTTGTATCGAAACCTTATATAATGTATAGAAATGAAATGTTTACACAAAAGAAAAATAATTATATAATCGACTCTATCAATTCTTTCATCCATCCCTAGGGACAGAAAAAACTTCTTCTTTTTGCCCAATGTAACATCACGGTAAAAATTGAGTTTGCTTTATATTCTAAATTTTGCCCCTGGGATGTCATATCATGAAACACCACCGTCTCTGCTTTACATCAATGAGCGGCACCAAACCCAATCTCGGCACCAAACCCAATCTCCTGAAGTCCTTTGACATTCAATGGGGATTGATCCAAATAGGAGCGCGCGGCAACGTCGCGCGTAATTTCTAGTCCGTTTCTATGCGCGCAGCGCCCTACGTGGAGGAACACCGGGGTCCGGGGTGGACCGGAAGTGGACCCAACTCAACAGAGACCCACGCTTGTCCATAAACAAATCTGGCCCGGCCCATGTATTCTCCGTTTCGCAACTCGTTACCTTTCGGCTACGGCTACAGGCCCTATTTGGATACGATTGTAATCCGCCTATGGGCCGAAAAAGCGAAAATCGCACCCACACGGCCCGATTACGATCGGCGTCCACGAAACGCATGCGATCCGCGGCCGGTGAATACGACGTGCGCGTCGCTTCTCTCGGCCGAGCGAAACATAACGCGTTCCACGGACGCCACTTGCTTTTCCCTCGTTCCCCCCTCTCCACAGCATCTCTCAGCCGGCGGCGCCCAGATCGACGGAGCTCCCGGTCGAGCGCGGCGACGGCGGCCTCCGGGACGCGCGCACGTCGTCCCCGGACCAGTTCCATCCGTCGCCGGCCCCTCCCTGGCCCGTTCCGCGCAGATCGACGACGACCTAGCCGCCGGCCCCCCTCCATCGCTGATCTCATCTCCGGAGCTTGCCCCAACAGTCAAGGCCGGATCTCGCCACCAGAAGTCTAAGGCCGGAGCTCGCCCAAGTGCTCTCCCTCCACAGTCGGTCCGATTTGCAGCAGATGGAGGTTCGGCTTTTGAATTTTGTAAAACATAAGCTTATTAGAACTTTGTACAGCGCGGAGAACAAACTGAAAAAACTATATGGTACCTTTATAAACTTTTCCACGGTAACATCTTGTGCGTGAGTATCACCAGTGGCTTCACGTAGATTTTTTTCTCTCCTCAAACTCTAGCCATAGTATAAGTTTACATTTACTTACAGGATGGAAAACATTACCAACGACATACATCTCAGCAACGTTCAGTTCCTCAGCTGTCACAAATATTTTTTGTCATTGAGTTATGAAGTGATTTTGTAACAAATAGTACACATCCTTACTTGAGTATGTCTTGAAGGGTGAGTTATAAACCATTTCTTTGAGGCTAAAGTTAAGCTTATTCGTCTTGGCTCTCTTCACACGAAACTGCAGGACCTGACAATTTGATTCATTGGAGGGACCACCTAAAACAAGTAAATAAACTTTAGCTCACATACAAAATACTATATTGCCATATAAATATATTATAACATAAAATTAAAATCTCAGGCGTAAGGAATTTATATGCTTCAGCTATAAGATCACCTTACGTGACAGTTGGAAAGTCATCTAGTCATTAGTTCACACGGCAACCCAAAACAGATGACACGACAAGAACCCGTTGTTGTGTATAGTAAGATATTGCCTGTGTGATAAACCACCAAAACAGCAGTGCAGCGAATGTAATCATTAACACAAGTTAAAAGCTACTTTCGTGGCAGTCGATCTCTGACCTTTGGAGCAAGGGAGTATGTGATCATACTCCCACCCAAACGGGCCAGGTTGTCCATGCAGCTAGTAAAGAACGAGATTTCCAGCAACATCATAGCGCCATCTAGCAGCATCCCTCCCTGAAATCTTCCTACCCTTGTCCCAACACTCATCTTTCATGTGCTCAAGGAAGTAGCACCGGCGTTTCGGCAGCACAGCTGGGATTTCAGGGAGGGATGCTGCTAAGTGGTGCTATGATGTTACTGGAAATCCCGTTCTTTATCAGCTGTATGGACAACATGACCCTTTTGGGTGGGAGTATGATCACATACTCCCTTGCTCCAAAGGTCAGAGATCGACTGCCACGAAAGTAGCTTTTAACTTGTGTTAGTGATTACATTCGCTGCACTGCTTTGGTGGTTTAACATATTCACACAGGCAATATCTCACTATACACAACAACAGGTTCTTGCCGTGTCATTTGTTTTGGGTTGCTGTGTGAACTAATGACTAGATGACTTTCCAACTGTCACGTGAGGTGATCTTATAGCTGAAGCATATAAATTTCTTACGCCTGAGATTTTAATTTTATGTTACAATATGTTTATATGGCAATATAGTATTTTGTATATGAGCTAAAATTTATTTACTTATTTTAGGTGGTCCCTCCAATGAATCAAATTGCCAGGTCCTACAGTTTGGTGTGAAAAGAGTCAAGATGAATAAGCTTAACTTTAGCCTCAAAGAAATGGTTTATAACTCACCCTTCAAGGCATACTCAAGTAAGGATGTGTACTATTTGTAAAAAAATCACTTCATAACTCGATGGCAAAAACTATTTGTGATAGCCGAGGAACTGGACATTGCTGAGATGTATGTCGTTGGTAATGTTTTCCGCCCTGGAAGAAAGTGTAAACTTATTTTGTGGCTAGAGTTTGAGGGGAGGAAAACTCTACGTGAAGGCACCCTTTGTTGTGGTGATACTCAAGCACAAGATGCCACCTTGGAAGAGTTTTTGAAGGTATCACATAGTTTTTTCAGTTCATTCTCCGTATGAGGTTCTAATAAGCTTATGTTTTTCAGTTCATTCTCCATATTTCACCTCTTGGAGGGCAGACTAGTGATGCACTAAATGTCCAGAAGCCATCCTCGAGAATGAAAATAATTTGACCGACCTACTCAAGAAATTCAAGGAAGCTGTCACTAAGCCACTCAAGCCTTGCATGTTGCAGACACCCACCTCCAAATCATTGGCTACAGTAGAACATAAAGAACAGAGGCACAGTCCAAGGGCCAAGATCAAGGTGACGAAAAAAAAATCTATCTGCTGACAAGCACCCTCAGATTGGTTGTGATCTGATTTTTGATGACACTTTTGAGCTTTCTCACAATTCGAGTACTACCAGTGTCTTCTTATGTGGTTACAAGTCTGTGATGCCTGATATGTTTCAATATCCTTATGATCTGTTCAACCTTAGTTACTTTCAGTTTATTATCTGTTTGGAATTTATCATTTGGTAACATTCTTTTCCTTAACCTACATCTTGCACTATTTACGACTGATTCCTCTGAAGATGAAGGTAAAGTCCTAATATATATTGTTGCTGCAGTTTAAGCGATTACAAGAATCAGAGAGAGTAACCAATTTTTCTTCATTTCAGATGAAGAGATGGAAACTGATGAAATCCCTGTGAAGAACAATGAAACTGGTATGCAACTTTTGTGAACTTTATTGAACTTTATTGTGTTACCTTGTGTACAAAATATTTTTGTTGCATATGATTTGATAATTTTATTTTCATTTCAAGAAAAACCTGCTGCAAAGGTTCCTGTGAAGGATGGTAAAAAGGATAAACAAGCTGAGGATGATGAGAGTGATTCTGAAACCTCCAGTGCTTCAGATGATCTCTCAGAATCCGATTCAGATGATGATAGTATATCTGATTCCAGTTCTAATGAAGATGACCTGTCCAGTGGAACTGATGATACAAGTGAAGATGAGTCAGATGATGATTCAGAAGATGAGTCAGATGATGATTCAGAAGATGAAACTCCTGTGGTATGCTTTTTTATCAATTTCTCATGTTTCTTTTATATCTACAATCTTGATAGCTACCATTTGCTTCTTCTTTTGCAATCAATCTTTACGTGAACCCTCTTCTGGATTGCAGCCTGAAGCTGGCAAGAAAAGATCTGCTGCAACTGCCTTAAAGGCACCTGCTTCAGATAAGAAGGCAAAGATGTCAACACCGAAGGAGACTGGTGGGTTTATAAATCTTTAGTTCTTATGAAAGCATTACAAGTGAAGTTTGTTATTATTGCACTCTGAATACAATACCCTTTTACCTTAGGTGACAATAAAGTTGTTCATGTTGCCACTCCTCATCCAGCAAAGCAGGCCAAGACACCTGCGGACGGCAAACTGAAGGAGAAGGCCCAGAAGACCCCTGCAGATAGCAAGCCAAAGGAGAAAATCCCAAAGACTCCAGCAGACAGTAAGGCAAAGAGGAGAAAACCAAAGACTCCAGCAGACAGTAAAGCAAAGGAGAAGTCCGCCAAATCCGGGAACCATTCCTGCAAGTCATGCAGCAGGTACGTGCACAGCTTGGAAGCTAATTTTTGATACCTTCGTTTTTTATCCATTATATGGAACATTGCTGACTGTTTTTGCTTTTCAGGACTTTCAACAGTGCACAAGCCCTCGAATCTCATAAGAAGGCCAAGAAGCATGAAGCCTAGAGGAAAAGGGTGATTGGATGATACTGGTTGCTACTCTGTGCATCCCTTCACTCTTCTCTATCAGCAAGAGAATTAGTAGTCTTGTTTTTGGTCTGGCATGTGGGAAATGTTATTAGTTGGGAACCTGCTCAATTTTTGGTCGCTTAATGACATTTTAATTGTAGCTGGTTGTGGTCGATCCAAAAACTTATGAGCTCTATTATTAAGTGGGACACCCTTTATTGGTCCTGTGATTGTTGCTGTATGCATTTTTGAACTCTTTCTTTTTCCGGCAACAGAAGATAAAACCTGCTACACCTCGTTGGTTTGAACCCTTTAAATCCCAAGCAAGTTGGTGTAGACTAGAGATAAAACCCCAAGCTCCCACAAGAAACCGAGAAAGAGACCAGAGCGGTTGAGGACAGGGAAAAAAGAGCGGAGAAAAGAACACTAAATTGTAAAAGGGAACGAGAAGGAAACAACCATGCATTGCAGGAAAAAATTATATGACCAATGATGCATAACAGATCAATTTCAGATCCCATGCAAATAATATAACCGTAGCATGTCACTAAAAGTTTTTAACATCTGCTGTGCTTGCCTTACTAATTATTACATGTATTCAGTTAGTAACATCCACTACCCACCCACCATTCTCTACTAATTACGAGTAAAGATTCAGTTAACATCCACCACCCACCACTCTCCATTTCTGTTCAGTTCAATCAGTTTCCAGATCGTCATCAAATAAAGATGCATTTCTTCACTAGATTTGATGGATAAGGGGCCGTAACATGGATACTGCCACTTTTTTTAGCAGTGTGACTGCCTGCATGAAAGTTCATCAAACAGTAAGGTTCTGCGGAATGTAAAAGAACTGCAAGGTAAACAAGTATACTATCTAAGAGACTAAGTATGCTTACTATCACCAGTTTTGTGGTCCACAGGTGATGCTACCACCATTTTGCCTTCTTCACTGGAGGTGTTTCCGCTAGCTTATTTTTGGTCTTAGCTTCCTGCATAAATGACCAGATTCAAAAAGTTAGCTAAAATAGAACAACACATTTATCAACATAAGAGGACATCTTGAACAATATCTCATATCTGGGAAATCTTTTTCATGATTATCTTCATCTAAATTCTCATTATTATCCTCATCACTGGAATCCTAAGAACCAATCATGTCACATAAAAGCATAATATAGTCAATATATGTGGTATCCAGAATCGAGGGGAAAATGAATTGCACACCTGCATAACAATTGCAAGTTTAAACTGAGCAATGTATAAACACTACATCATTCAGTAGGTTGATCCTTCAGAAGGATAAAAACCCTAAACTTTCTTAAATATAGAGAAAACAAAGAATTATATTATATAAATTTATCAAAAAAACACATTATAATCACTTATACTGACCTCCTCTTCATCATCATCAGATTCACCTTCTAACTCATCTTTATCATCGCCACCAACATCAACTTTCAGTTTTCCAGGACACTTTGTTTCCTCCAAGGTAGGCTTTGGTTTAGAGGATTGGGTAGCAGGGGACCCTTGTCCAGCAGAATTACCCTCACCACTTTGAGTTTCTTTTCCTTTCACATATGAAAGTAAACAATATTAAGCAAGCTAGTGAACATGTATAGGCGTTGAAGATAACTACCATCACAAATTAACTCAGCACTTTCCTGCACAATGACAGGACGATAACTGCATCATAAAACTGAACATGTATATGTGTTAATGTTCATGGAAGTTAAATCAGTCCACTATACACAAGAGTAAAAGGAGTCTTTAATTCTGAAAGGAAAAAATGTTACTATATGTAAACAAAGGTATACTATCTGCATAGGAGTACAAGGGAATAGCCAATGGAACATCATCAGAGTCATCTGAAATATCAATCATCAGAGCCAAGCTAGTGAGCAGAATAAAAGAAATCAGCGATGTCCAATGCTAAAAGAAAATATCATTTACCTCCTTCAGTAGAAGTGTCCAATGTGGACAAAAGATAGGGCAAGCAGTCAAGGAACTAAAATTAACACTCAATCTATATGGAAAAATTCAAGAAAGTAAAATAAAAGGATATCTTTTCTCATGCCCGCTGAATTTGTAGCCAATGACGAATATATTGCTGGTTTTCGAGGAGTGTAGTAACTCAAAGTCCTTATCAAATACCAAATCAGTTGTATGCTGAGGGTATTTATCAACTGAAAGTGTGCCAAGCAGAATTTCTTGCCCAGCAACTTTAACAAAAACTCTCACATCTTCATTCCCCTTGCCAGCCTGTAGTGCTATCTGTCATAAATGGAAACGCCAACAGCTAAATAATAAAAAAGTTCTCTTCCACCAAAAAGCTAAAAATAATGGTACGGGTTACTTGATCTTCAAAACCGACCTGTGAAATATGACAATAGATCGTTCCTGGGTCACAGTTCACTGTCTCGCCAGGTCTAACAACAACTCCTGGACATAGTAAGACAATTTTAGTAGATGTTAGTGAGAGAACAAAGATTAGGAGGTTAGGACCCAACAATCTTCACAAGAATTAACTAATAAAATCACTGATAGATTAAAAAAAAAACTACAACAACAAATATATGTTCAAACGATCATTATAAAACATAACTGAATTTGAATTCAGGAGAAGTGGAGTCCTTTTGTTGGTCTGCAAATTTCAGTGGTCTGCTTCTCATTATTCAGTAAACAGACCAGTATCTTCTGGCTTCTTGTATCCCTTTCATTTTGTTGCCCAACCAGTTGTTGGGTTTAGACTTTTGTTCATTTAGGCTGTAACTCTATTATCTATCTTAATGAATGGCAGTGCTCCTGCCTTAATTTCACAAAAACAAAAAACCCAGATGGTTTAAAGATGTAATGGTGCTGCCAATGTTGCACATGATGTCGAAGCCAATGTGCTCTCTGCTAAGGAGCCATCGACATTAGGAGAGGACAGCTGTTCACCTCCAACTAATTAATGTGCATGAGCGGTTGTAATGAGGATAAATGCTCAAGCGATGGCAATCTTGCAGCACAAAAAGGTCAGTATCTTGAACCCTTATTTTTTAGCCCCTTTCTGAAAAGAATATTTTTCAAAAGATTATAGGAAATATTAGGTGGTGTGGAGTATCTTGGATTGCAGAAGCTTCTGGATTCGTTCAACATCAGAATCTTCTGCAATCCAAGATAAATCACAAGAGGGCAAGATCAACGTGCAGGGCAGTACCGAGCAGCATGCTGCTGAAAACCGTGAACTCTAGTAGTGAAAAACCAAATGAACTTCCTCATCTCAGGGAAGAAACTGGAATTACAAAATGCATTCCATTTAATGCAAGTTAACTTTTAGAAATAGGACACGTCCTTTTTCCTGAATTTCAATCCAATGTGCAGACAATAACTCTGGGGACCTCCAAACTGGACGCACTGAATCAGGTGGTGTTCTTGCACTTGCAGCAAACAGCAGCAAGTTTTGCATTGCAGTACCTCCACCACGTCAAACGTGGCTTGTGAGTAGCCTTGACTTGGATAACTGAAACTGAGCAAAAATAGGCTTGATCTACCTGTCTGAATTTATTGCTATTTATCGTTCCTGAAACTGAGTCAAAATGCTTCCCTGGCCTGACAGCTTTTGTCTGAATTCTGAATCACTGTCTGAAGTTCAGTTAAACACTTCTACTTTTTCATGTGCTCTTATCATCCAACGCCATATTTCTAAACGGTCATTTTACGGGAACTTCCCTGCCGGCTACCTGTCATTTCAAGAACGAAGAAACAGGGAAGGAAGATTGTAATACTCAAGGACCAGTGCATGAGACTCTGGCCTGTGTTGTACCAGTGCGCACCAAGGTTCAGTGGCTTCATCACTGGCTGGGTGGACATCAGCAGGGAGAACAGATCGCGAGATGGCGAAACCTGTGAGTTTGAACTCATTGGTAACTATGAATTGTTATTCCAAGTAGCACTCCCTGTTGTTACATCAACCTGACCATACATATCATACTCCCTCCGTTCTTTTTTACTTGTCGTTATTGACTGTGACCGAAAACTTGATCGCTCGTCTTATTCAAAAAAAATTAATTCAAATGTGTAAAATTAAAAGTTAGGATTCAAAAACCTTCAATAATAAATCAAATTCTAATAAAACATTTGATATTCTCATACTTTTTTGAATAAAGCGAATGGTTAAAGTTATTGGTCAAAGTCAACGGCGAAAAAAAAAAGAACGGGGGGAGTATTTCACAACAGCTGTTCTTGTGATCTGTGGCCATCTGCTCCTCGATCTTGTAAAAAATAACTATGTAAATTTCTGTCGAAAAATGGAGATGTGTTACTTCGTTCTAGCTCACATTTTGCAGGTTCAGGCTATTCATCTCTGATAAGAAACCAGTGGTGCGGATGCAACACTGCTACAGAATTCGTCAAGGGTAAAAATAAGCCGATTGACAGAAGAACTTGCACAAAAGGTTAGTTAGCATCATCTGCATATTTTTTGAACAAAAGCACTAGGACTTTCGGCCCAACGGAGTGGCTTCTCCTTCGAACAAATCCGGCAACGATTCGGTCAGATTGTCAGCCGAATACCTGACGGAATTATTTGTGCTCATGATATAATAATGTACAAAAGGCCGTAAAATACCGCGTTTGTTTAGTCACAGACCCTATTCCTGAAGATGAAAACAGAAAGCACGATGAGGACCAACAGAAAAGGGAGAAAAAGGCCAAGTATATGCGTGAATACCGTGCAAGAAAAAAAAACCCGAAGCAAACACGGTGTATCCAGATCCTGGTACGTGAATCGTATTGTTGTCTATTTTGGATTTCTTTATAACGTTAATATGCAGTCATTAACTACAATGTAGGGGAACCTAACATAAACAATTCTGTGCTCACTGAAATATGTGAAAATGGTTGCCCTTGCACGGCAACGTGGAAGATCAAGTCTTCCTTTAAAAAAAAACGTGGAAGATCAAGTCAGCGGAAGCGGCCTGCTGATATGTCAACTGATGGGCTGAAAAATAGCACTTCCTCTGTCCCTAAAAAACAAGTATTTTTAAGATTGATTAAAATTAATTTTCTCTAATTTTAATCATTAATAATTTAAAAGTTATAATATTTAATTATATGTAAATAATATTATTAAATTTATCATAAGATAAACTATCATAATATGTAATTATTTATATTTAAACTAATTAGATATTGATAGTTAAAGTTAAAATTATTTGACATTGATCGGATCTAGAAATACTTGTTTTAAGGGACGGAGGGAGTAACAGGAAACAACGTGAATATCGCGCGAGGAGGAAGGCCGAATCATACACTCCAATTTTATACGGTATTCCTATTTCAAACACTCATTCATTTGATATAAATTCATCCCGTCACTGACCTTTTTTTTTTTTTTTTTACTTCCACGTTTGTAGTACAACAAACACCCCTTCGGACAGGACAGGAGTTTCGTCTCTCTCTACTCTTTCTCCAGCACGGCCACCGCACGGCGGAGTCGTACGCGCAAGTTGTTCTCGCTCGACGACGGGGACACGTCATGATAGTCGCATCGCTTGCAAGCAAACGGGGACGGGGCCGCCGGTGGCGTCCGGATCGCGTCACAATGGCGACGACTCCGTGCGCGATCCACAGCGCTCTCCTCGTCGCAGAGTAGTAGCTTGCAAGTGACACGCGATCGCGCCCCGTGTGGCCGGCAGCTCGCCGGCGCGGCGCGGTCTTGCCACTTCTGTTCTGTGTGTGTCCTCATCGCCATCTCGATAACTGTTCTCTTCTCCCACTGATGATGTTTCGTCCTACGTCCCTCCTTTTGCTGATCAACCTACCTTTTGAGATGGCGCCAAAGGGTTCCGCGTCAGATTTTGACGGGACGAATCCGGGCGCAGGCACCAACAGTGGGTTCGGTGTACTGGAGCGTTTCTCTTCTATGTTCAGTCCCCAATCGGGTCAGAACAATGGCAGCAAAGAAAGCCCTCAAAAAAAAAAAAAAATCTTCTTTCAGGCTTCATCCAAAAAGAGTCTAACAGAAGCTGATTGAAATTTTCACTTACGCAGGTCCATGATGATATCATCACAGTCACAGCACAGCGGTGTTACGTTTATTCGGACATTAAACAAACCAAAATGAATCATAAGTTAGTTACAAGAAGCTAGAGGTTAAATGTAATAATCCGAGAGACACAAGGAGATCTTATTAATTCTATCCTCCTTTCTTTCTTCTTGAATTTCTCTTATTAATGGGAATCTATAGCTGACGGGACTTGGTCGCCGGCATCTTATTAGCTACCATAGAAATTAAACTTATTTCTGAAGGCATGTTGCATACTTATTCGTGATCAACAACCTTCCCTCAACGTTGATTTCAAAACTTCGACCGAGTACTCTGCTCCTTGAGCCCTTGAGGTCATTCAGAGTCGACGGGTGTGCTCATCTCAAACTCGATTCCCGCAACGCCCCTGTCTCTGGGCCAGCTGTTTTTAGGGGGTTTCAGGGAAAAAAAAAAATCTGACTGATTAAGTTAACATTCATCTTCAGTGGAGGCTTTCACGCTTTTACGTTGATAACGAGGGAAAAGCATCCGCCTGATCTTCTTTTCAGCGGAACGTTCGGAGAGAGCCTGAAAACAAAAGCTTCCAGCTCCAGGTGATTGTTCAAGGCTACATTAAAAGGACCAAGGTAAACGTTTATGCATAAGAACTGACCTGTGCGTTGAATGAAAATCGAACAGTCCTAACTTCCAACCCAGAAAAGGCCCTTACATCAATACCAAGGCTGTCGACTCCAATCAACCTTGCCTCCTGCACAGACACGTTAGATTGAACAGACAAGAAACATTATATCAAAAAAGAGATAAAAAGAACATGGATCATGCCTAACAAACATATGAAAAGGAGGTTAAATAAAGTATTCGGCCACAGCAACCAAAAAGAGATAAAAAGAAATGTGTCTTGTTCCCAGTCAGAGCTGAATACTAAATTTGGACAAAAATCAGAGCTTCCCATGAAAGTTGGACACATGTCTCTTAAAATAAATTTCAGTCTATGAACAGGTAAGTAAGGAATAAATGAAAAGAACAAACCTCGACAGTTAGACTCTTCTTCCTGCGACAGAGTGACTGGAGAGCTGTTGTGCACTGCTCACTGTTTTCTTTGATCCGTTCTATGATCGCTGAAGCAGAACATGAAAGAATGTCTGGTTCTGCATCTTGAAAGTCTTGTGGATCAATCATTAACTGCAGCAATCATAATGTAACTAAGAAACTATAATGACCATGATACTGATAAAACTCAAGTAGTTATACAAGGAAGCAGCATTAATGATCATTAGGAAGCAGCATTAACTGATAGGGGCAAAAAAAAAAGGAGGCATTACCTGCTTCCCGTAGATGGAAAAGAGTTCAATTGTCATTATCTCCAGCTTGAAGATCATTGAATCAGTGCTAGTCCCGGCATCAATGGAGTCTAACCTTGAATTGTCATCATCTGAATATTCACTTACTAGTAGTCAGATAAAAATTGAAATGAATGTGGTTAATTAAGGTGCAATATTTTAACTTATTAAATTATCGATTATACTATTGGCTCCAGAAACTCGCCGATTATCTCTGTTGTATTCATTGGTTTGATTTACTTATTATTATGGACGATAATAGGATAGAAGAACAAGATTTGAAGGGGAAAAGTATAATCTGTATATCCAAATCTTCAGTGGGGATTACCTTTCCAGTCAGATGAATGACCATTACCATTGCATTCACCACGAAATAAGCTTCTCAGATAAGATTCTTCCTCTATAAAAGCAGGTCTCAGATATCCTACAATAGATACACCATTTGATGGACAATCCATCTTCTCCCTGTGATTACCGTGAACAGCCTGTACAATGGACAGGTAATGTGATTGCCAAGCTCTTTTCGCAGTTCTTTTTTTTTTTATGTTTAGATTAGAAGATTATAGTGGTATAGTGGAAGCCCCTGCGTGTAAGATATTTAATAGAAACTCAAATAGGACCCCAGGGGATTTAACTGTACATCAGAAAGAGGACAATGAAATGAAAGGGGAAAAAAGGTTACTATTACAGACTATCCAGTCAAGAAGAAATGGTAAGCCAAGGATATACTATGAAATGTCTATTAGAGCAGTGTTCTTGTGACTCATGCTAATATATACTCAGACAAAGCTTTCACTCTACAACAAAACGATACATGAAAAAGTTCACCATTGATGGGAAATAAATTTCTCATTTAAAATGCTTCCTTTTCAGCACTACATTCACTTTTCAGCACAAGTTATATCCACTAAAATTGATGGATATGAGAAATTGTCAGAGCAGGATATCAAACTGCTGCCAATATTTTATTTGACTGATTTTTTTCCAGTCCAAATTAAGAGATTGTGTACTCTAAACTAGCTCATCTGTCTGTTTGACCATTTTTTGGCAATCTTTTTTTTTTTTCGAGAATACGCAGGAGAGCTGCGTATCTTTGTATTAAAGGAGAAATAGGTCGATGACCTTACACATCGCGCACCATTTACTGGCCGCCGGTAGTTTTACAAAGGATTGGAGTTAAATTAGGAAAACTACCGTACATTAGAACCTAAGCCTACTCTCGCGACATCAAACGACCAAGGTGCTTAGCGCCCGCGGTGATCCATAGTTTTGTCTCCTCTGTGATGCCTTGGACAATGTCGGCTGTACTTGTGATCTTCTGCAGGAATACTCGTCTGTTCCTTTCGTTCCATAGCCGCCATGAGATGAGTATGAAGCAGGTGTCCATCCCTTTCTTTCGGTCCTTATTCAGCCCGTTCCGGAGCGCCATCCATGTGTCGACTATGCCCTTCATGTCCATGGTGAAGCGATCCTGGAGTTGCAGCCTACCCAGGATTTCCCACCATATTTGTCGTGCAACCGAGCAATGTAGCAGTAGGTGCTCAATTGTTTCAGGTTCTTGGCAACAGAGCGCACAAGTGTTATCACTCTGCAGTCCATGCTGGTGTCTCCGATCCGCGGTCCATGTTCGCTGTTGCACAGCTATGTACATGAAGAACTTTGTTTTTGGCGGTGCCCAGAACTTCCAGATGAGTTTGGCGCCTGCAAATAGGGTGCTTCCCGAGAAGAACCTGCTGTAAGCCGACTTCGCTGTGTAACAGCCCGAACTTGTCCAGCGCCAGGCAATGCTATCTAGTGCAGCTGGGTCTAGTACAATTGCCTGTAGAGCTTGCCATAGTTCGAGATACTGTAGTAGTGCTGCAATCGTTATAGGTCCTGTTAGGTCCCTGATCCAGTTCTTGTTGTGCAAGCCTTCGTGGACTGTCCTCTTGCGTAGAGCTTTTCGGTCAACTGCATTGCAGAGATCAGGCGCTAACCATTGGATCGACGTCCCATTGAGCCATCTGTCCGTCCAGAAATATGTGTTTCGACCATTGCCAATCTGGACATTGATCGATGCTCTGAACATGTCTTCCACCTCTTTCTCTGGATGCAACGGTAGACTGGACCAAGGTTTTGTATTGTTCGCCCGATGGATTCATAGCCAGCGCATTCTCAGTGCAAGGCCAGCTATTCTGAGATCGATGATTCCTAGCCCTCCATGTTCTGTTGGTCGCGTCACTTGCCGCCATGCCATGGTGCATTGGCCCCCATTTGTTGCCCGCTTCACCCGCCCATAGAAAACCTTTTCTGCATTTGTCGATCGCCGCAATTACCCAATCTGACAGTTTGATGGAGATGAGGGGATATATAGGCATTGCGGACAGCGTTGCCTTCACCAGTGATAAGCGTCCGGCTTTGCTTATGAGGCCAGCCTTCCATGATGGCAACCGTCCCTGTATCTTGTCCACCACTGGCTGGAGGTGCGCCCTCCGAAGCCTGCCCGCGGATAGCGGCATTCCCAAATATTGGATTGGGAACTCACTGAGATGACAGGGCAAATGTGTTTGGATTGTCGTCAGTTCTTCTGGCGAACAACAAATTGGCACTGCTGTGCACTTGGCCATGTTAGTACACAGCCCTGACGCCGCACCAAAGATGTCCAGAATCGACATTGTGGTGACCAGGTCCTGTTCGGTAAGCGAAACGAACAGCATTGCATCGTCGGCGTACAGGGAACATTGGTGGCCAATGGCTCTGTGTCCGGTCCCCTGCAACGCTCCCAGCCTAGCAGCGTGCTTGAAGAGGCGATGCAGCACGTCCATGACAAGTAAGAAAAGCAGGGGTGAGAGGGGATCGCCTTGCCGTAGCCCGCGTTTGACATCAATCCTGCCGCCGGGTGTGCCGTTCAGCAGGACCTTAACCGAGGATGTGGATAAAATCAGCGAGAGCCAGTTTCTCCATCGCATGCCGAAACCGATATGTTGCAGAATTTCAAGAAGGAACGGCCATGCTACCGTGTCGAACGCCTTGGCTATATCCAACTTCAGCAGCACTTTAGGAATTCATCGTTGCTTGAACATTCTTGCTGATGCATGAATGAATCTGAAGTTGTCGTGGATGGAACGGGACTTAATGAAAGCGGATTGGTTAATGTCCACTAGTGCGTCCATCTCAGGTGCCAGTCTCCTTGCCATCATTTTGGACAACAGTTTGGCAAAACTGTGGATCATGCAAATAGGTCGGTAATCCCCGGGTTCCTTGGCATCGGTTTTTTTTGGCAGGAGGGTAATCAACGCATTGTTTAGCCTATGAATGCCTCGACGATCGAGTTGGTTGAAAGCGGCTAGACCTGCGAGGAGGTCCGGCTTGATTACCGGCCAGGCCGACTTGTAGAATTCTGCTGTGAAGCCGTCTGGGCCGGGTGCTTTGCCCTTCGGCATTGATTGAATGGCACTCCACATCTTTGCTTCGGTGAAGGGTTCATCGAGATGATTTAGAACGGACGATGGCATTCCAATTTCGCTTAGGTCGATGGTTTGTGTCCGCTCGACATCCGTTCCTAGGATGGCGTTGAAATGCTGATGGAGTATGTGTTCCTTTTCTTCATGCGTGTGGCCTGTTCCCTCAGATGTTGACAGCGAGGTGATGTGGTTCTTCTTCTTGCGATAGCTCGATTGCAGGTTGAACAACGTGGTGTTCGCATTGCCTTCCCGGATCCAGGTTATTTTGGATCTTAGACGGGCTATTGTTCTTTCCAGTGATGCCAAGCCGACGCATTTCAATTTGAGTTCTTTGCGCAACTCGACTTCTTCCGGCGATAGAATCCTGCTTTCCTAGGCTTTGTCTAGTCTGAACACTATTTCCCTTGCTGCTAGCAGCTGCAATTTGATGATGCCAACTCGCTTCTGCCCCCAGCTCTGTAACTCACGGGCTACATTCCGTATCAGCGTATCAAGGCGTCATAGAGGGTCCTTGATGCGGTTATCACACTACCATCCACGCTGTACCGCTTGTAGGTAGTCCGGCAGCTTGGGCCAGAACCCTTCGAAGTGGAACCGTGGTTTCCCTTGCGGGCCCGCGTTCGTGGACAGCAGCAAGGGGCAGTGGTCCGACATGTCGGTCGATAAAGCCTGTAGGAAGCAGTTCGGTACTTGAACTTCCCAGTCTACCGTCGTGAGTACACGGTCAAGTTTTGTTGGATTGGCCCTTTCATTGCTCTAGGTGAAATGCCTGCCGTGCAGATGGATGTCCTTGAGTTCAACAACATTGACGAACCGCTTGAAGCGGCCCATATTCCGCCGGTTTATGTTTAGGTTGTTTTTGTCGGCGCCGTCGAGAATTAGGTTGAAATCACCCGCGACCACCCACTGTCCTGGGTGCAAGGCGCGCATTGCTCTCAGTTCATCGAGGAAGGTCACTTTGTCTACATCGGCCTGTGGCCCGTAGACCGTGGTGAGGTCCCAATCGTGATGTTCGATAGAAACATGAACCGTGATTGAGTAGTCGCCTGTGTGACTGTGAGTCATAGCGATTGACGGCGAGCGGCATGCTACCAGGATGCCGCCCCGTGTTCCTGCCACAGGTAGGTACACAAAGCTCAAGTAGTCGCTACCTAACATCTCATAGATGAGTCATTGATCAATTACAGCGAGTTTGGTCTCCTGGACACAAACTATCGACGCGTTAGCCTGAGCTACAACACCCCTTAGAACGTCTTGCCGTGCCTTGTCATTCAGGCCGCGTACATTCCAGATCAGCATGTTTATGTTATGCATTACTAAACTAGACAGCCAGGAACGTGATGCCTGCTCATCACGTGGACACTAGGTCTCCTGCCTGCAACACAACTGTGAGCAGCTCTTGGTCGGGGAGTGTCGCTGCTGCAGGAAACAGATCGCGGATAGCGGTTAGGTGTGCTGCAGCTAATGGCTTGTCGAAGAGTTGACTGTAGGCCCGTTTCTCTTCCTGTGTTACTGTCCCCTGCAGATCCGTTAGGCCTAGTTTTTTCATGACGAGCACCTCACCCCATTTGGATGGACGGATCTTGGAGAGGCCACACTTTGCCAGGCGCTTGCTTCGACGCGGCTCCTCCGAGTTAGGTGGTGGTGCTGGGATAGCTGCGGCGATCTCTCGCTGGGGTGGCTGCTTGGCCAGCGAGGTTTTTATTTTCTGGGTCACGTTTTGGTGGAATAACTTCGTGGCCCACAGGGCTTCTACCTTATCAGCGGTGTTTCCTGGCCCGGATTGAGGCTGAGGTCCGTCTGCGTTGGTGATCTGAGGCCCGTCATCGGTGGTGTTGGGCTGGCTGCAGACGAGAGCGGCCTGCTCGCAATCCAGAACGCAGCGAGTCACAGGGCTGTGGATAGCCCGAGCTGGAACGCTGTCTCGTCTGGGGGCGCAACGCGAATAGACCTTCAGCGGTCCTTGTCCTGGGACAGGCATGGCCGTTGGGGTGTGGCCTCCTGCCAGTCTTGAGGAACAACTGTGGGATTTGTCTTCTTCCCTTTTGCTTTTTGCCGGTGAGCCGAGGTCCCGTCCAGTCTTCCTCGGGATTGGCGTGAGGAGGACCGGGTCGGTGGAAGTATCGGCTCGCGGGAGTGGCGTGGTTGGCTTGTTTTCTGCCTCAAGGCACATGGGGTCCGGTCGGGTCGCTTCCACCTGCCTCCGAGCTGGCAGTTGGGATTCGAACTCCACGACCCCCATGTACGGGATTGGTCTTCTGCCTTCCTTTTCCTCTTCCGCTCCAGGAAAAGTACTGTTGTCGGCTGCAGCAGAGCTGCTAACCTTATCGCCTGCGCCGCTTGCTTTTGCCACCCACCTTTGGGGTTTTCCCATTGGTTCGTATTCCTTCTTTTTCCTCGGTGTGTGCGTCAGCAGCATCTCCGGGGAGGCCGACGACGCGTCTTGGTCGCAGGCTTGCCGGCAGCGATGGCGCCATTTCTGTTACTCATCGTGAAGCCGCGCATGATGTCGTTCCCGCCGACATCCCATGGTCTGCCGGCGGTGGTGCACTCGCCGTCGCTGCTTGGTGTCGCGGTCTTCCTGTTGCGCCGGCTCAGACCCCGTTCCGTCTGCGACTTCGTACCGGAACTTGAAGCCAAAGACCCGTGGGGCAGTGCCTTGGCTTTCACCGTAGCCGCGATCCGGATTGCCGTTTGGGCCACTTTCTCCGTCCGTCGACGGGGGCGAAGGGCCGCCGGACATAGACGGTGATCTAGGTGTGAAGTCCTCGATGCGACGAATGTGGATGATGATCGGATAACCCATCACGCGTTTCTTCATGAGATAGCACGGCAGGTTCCCAAAGATTAGGTTCATCGACTCACTTGCGTGGGTCACCGGCGTCTCCGGTTCCGCGACGAAGAGCGTCTTCATGGCCGGTATTCTGTTGGCATCGTCTGTCCAGACAGTGAGCCGGAACAATGAGAGGTCCGTCCTGTTCTCCGTCGCCGGATCAAGCTTTTCAACCCAGCCACACGAGGCAAACAGCTGGTGAGCGGTGCTCAGGTGCCAAGCATGTGGCGGCACACCGTCCAGTTGGATCGTGAGCTTGAGGAACAGGGTGTCCGAGCGCGCTTGGGCAAGACGCGTCCATTGCCGGAAGACCAAGCGCGTGTTTCCCACCGGGATGCTATCAGCGGAGAGCACTCGGTCTCGGGCAGCCAGATTGTGGAAGTTGAACAGGAAGTTCTCGGGAGCGAACGCCCGCACCGAGAATTCCTCCTCCGGTACGCCTAGCCCGTCACGGACAGCTGCGCGGGCGGCCTCCATGGTGATGTCCGCCGTGGCGTTCCCCGCCAGCGTCGTCAGCGCCCACCAGAGCCGGGCTCCTCCGCGGCCATCTCGCCCGAGTATGGCGTGAAGCAGATGTCTGCCACCGGCCTGCAGGATGTGTCAGTCGGTGGTGGCTCGTCGTAGTTGAGTTCCAGGCGTGGATCCGCGGGTGAGGCCGGCGCTGGAGTTGGCTCCTGGCCCGGCTCTTGGGTGGCGTCCGCCCCAGCATTGGCCTGCTGTGCCAAGGCTGCACGTCCAGAGTTGCTTTGAGCCAGAGATGGGGTGCCGACGGCTCCAGCAGATTCCGTGGCGAAGGAGCTCCCGGAACGAGCGACTCGGACGAAACGCCGGTATGTCGCGTGGCCTGCCTGCTGGCCCGCCGCCTGTCGGGGGCGACGGCAGTCACGCGCCAAGTGGTGGTCACCGTGGCAGCGCAGACACTTGACGGGGCGGCGGCAGTTGGCCCTAGCGTGGTTCGGAGAGAGGCAGTTCTAGCAGCCGTCGGTGTGAGGGGCTCTCGCCGGCGTCGGAGAGGGCTGCTTGGCCCGGTTGCGCCTGGGCCGCACATGTCGGTGCCTCTTGACCACTTGCCACCCCTCCGCCATTTCCTGCTGCGAGAGCCAGGAAGGAGGAGTGTGCCGCCGCGGGGAGGGGGAGCGACGACGGCGACGGGGGGCAGTCGTCCTGTTGCCGCCGGCCTGGAATGGAAGGGAGCCTGAAACCACCACGATGGATTTTACCTGGGTCTTGTGCTGGCCGCGGTGGCCCAGGCGCTCTTCTGAGTTGTGCCGCCTGCGGTGCTGCAGAATCTCTTCATCACGACCTCGCCGGGGTGGTGAGTCAGAGGCAAGGGCCTTCCCCTTGCCCACAGCGCCCTGGGGGCCATGGCGCCTAGGGGGTGACGACTCTTCTGAGGAAGGGGAGTCCAACCAGCGGAGTTCCTTGGTGCGCCCTGCGGGGACGAATGGCTGCGCGAGAGGGGAGAGGCTGGAGGTGGCCGTGGGGGCCGTGAGGGCAGTCGCCGAAGCCGGAGTGGCCATCGGCGAGCTCTTGAAAGTCCACCCAATGCAAGTTTTTCAAACCCCACCTCAAAAAGGCAACATTGTTAAGGGGTTGTTTGGTCAACGGCACAAATCTGTAATAACGCTTATTACGTACCTTTATCAAACATTTGGCAAAGTAGACTGGATGTATTTTGCGCATCATTTCTGGCATCCCCCGTTCTATAAGAATATCAGTTATTTCTGTATCAATCTGTGACGTTTTACAAAGTAAACATCAGCAATGACAAGGATTATATTAATAAGAAGAAAAATGATTAGTTATAACTATGGAAGAAATTATCTCAGCAAACCTTGTCATAATGCTCATCAGGAATGTCCATAAAAGTTTCACCATCTGTGTACTCACTAAAATCGCTAATCGCCACACTATTTTCTCCGATTATTGGTCTGTCTATTCCAATCAAAACTGTCTGTAATCAAAGCATCAGTTAAGTGCCCATCAAAGAACTGACACACAACATTTACAACTGTTATCCGTCAAAAACAGTTACAACTGTTTAGCAAATCAACCATCACGTTTTAAAACAAAGTAACAGCATGGTGTGTGCCAGACTACACTTGCAGCTGTAACTAGGTGAAGAATAGTTCTAGTTTTCTTTAATACAATAATATAGTAGGGGCTTCCCCTAATGCATTTCCTACTAAAAAAAAGTGATCCTAGGGTGCACAATTGTGGTAATCCCCAAAACAGCAATCGGTTGGCATTGTATAATTGACCATAAAATACATTGTGCTTACACAGTGACAAACAAACGAAGGGGGTAAGAAAAGAAGATGTATGGTGCAAATGTAAGTTTATATATGAGAAGAAGGCGCCTGGCCGATTTTATTTTAGACTAGTATGATTCTAACACTTTTGGAAGACTAAAGAAAAAATTCACGTTCTTCTGTGATTCATAATGGATGTAATGAGTCCTCCTATAGGTCTGACTTGCACTAAGGATGAACTTAACTTGTCCACAAGTCCCTAATACATCCGTACAATATAGAACTGAAGCAAACAACTCACTAACGGAAATAGTCAATTATTTTTCTCCACTTTCCAGGTAATATCGGGGCACCACAGCAACACTTACCACAGGGTTGTTCGCAGCATCATCTTCCAACATATTCTCACTGTCAGGTACTTCAAAGAAAATGTCTGTAAATAAGTTCACAAAAGGTTAGCTGTGAAAAAAAAATACGAACCCTTGCAAAAAAGAAAAGAAAAGAAAGAAACAATAGGAAGGTCCTATTTGTACAATTTCACAAGCAAATTAAGGCAGTACCTCCATAGTCGTCTACAATATATTGATACTCTGACCAGGCAACATGTCCATGAGGTTCATTGTGCACCCTTGCAGGAAATACAAGTAACCCCTTGCTATTGGCCTAGAAAAAAAGGAGCATTATACATTAGGAATCAGGTTAACATAGTGCAAAACTAAAGGAGTAAGAACATGTATTATTTAGTGGCGTATGATTACCTCTACGACTGTTCTAGCTGTCTCGACATCTGTTAGCAACACATCCTTCTTCTTTGGACGTTCTTTGACTTCTTCGAGAGGATGGTAACCTCGGTCTCTTGTGTACTTTGAATCTGGAACTGAATCTGAATAATCTGCAGCCACACGAACCTTGGTTAGGGATGAGCCCTGATCAGTAGCCAACCAGCAAGGCTGCAATGATCCAAAAGGGTTTCGGCATCGAAAACTGCACGACATGACTGCATTAGTTAGTTCCAAAATGCAAGTCCTCCAAACGAAAAAAAAAAACTGCAATGAGGAACGGAGGAACCTTAAACTAGGTAAGTCTTGAAATATCCGGGTGTTAAATGGGGTCTTAATCAAGCTTAAGGTGGCTCCTGTCGACATTGATAAACTTCCACAGAGGACAAACAAACGTGCTCTGCAAAGAGAAACGGTATATTAATAAATCGGAAATGAAAAGGGAAAAAAACACTGCAGAAAGTTGCACTTAATAATAACATTGTGCTGTAAAAGTGATGCGGCGTAGCATAGGTGGTCTTTCTCTAGACACAATCCACTAAGTATACATGGACTTGAAGAGAAGAATGGAAGAAACAAAAAAATGGCAGAAATCCGGCGCACTTACCCTCAACACGATCACAACTAAACAAATCGAAAGGAAATACAGTAGGAAATTTTCAACATCTTGAACCAAGCAACTAGTTAAGTCATCCTGAGCCCTTGAGGCGCGGTGGGCCTCGGTGGATCAAGACCACTTCACAGATTGAATCCGTTGCATTAGGCATACCATGGCACAGTTCACATCTACGGAACGAACACCAAAGCATTTCAGCCTAAGTAACACCACACCATGAGTGAAAATTCACACACACGAAACAGTTGCATCGATCAAGGTACATCCTATCGCCGAGAAGCAGTTCGAGACGGAAAAATCGCATCACGCTTGCTCATCGCAATCCAAAATTACGAGGAAAGAGGGGAGATCAAACAGAAACAGTTCGTCAGCACTCACCAACAAACCGCCGGAAAGCCAGGCCGCTGAACTGAAACAGGCGAAGGGCCGCCGCAGAAGCAGGATCAAGCGAAACTCGGCGCGCCGCGGCGAGGGGCAGCAACAGGCGCGGCGGGACCTCCACGGATCGCTGCGTTCGCGAGCTGCGAGGGAGAGCCGCGAGTCCTCTCTCTCTTCCTTCCCCTCCTCCTCCCCTGTCCTGTCCTGTGCTGCGGCGCTCTCTCCCTTTTTCCCTTCCGCTTTGGGGAGTTCCGGAGTTGGGACCTCCTGCGACAGGAACCGGGAATGCAAGGGCGTCTTTGGTAAATTCGCACCTCGTGCAGAACGCTGGGTCTAGTTTCGTCACTATTTATATCGCTGCTTCTGAGCGCCAACCCCGTTTTATATTTTGCACAAGTTCTGTTCCCTGTTTCCCTAGCCTTCATCAAAGAACTTGCTTAAGTGATTAATAACAAGAATTTTCGCAAAAAACAAAACAAAACAAGAATTGCTCTTACTACAGTTTAGCATTTAGCATGAAGATTGGCAAACGCATTACGGCATTAGGATAATTTTTTTTTCAATGCTCCCGGAGTTAGCTATTGCCTCCGGACGGGAGTTGGTAAGACTTGGATCTCGAGGTAGTAAGTAAATTCCAGCATTGATTAGTACACGTTGGTCCCATATAACAGAATGATGATGATGGGCTCGGTATTCATGGGCCCGCCCGTACCAGCAGCTGCCCACGACAAAGCTCAGGTGCACCAGCGTAGTACTACTAGGACTGAAACAGAGGTCTCATACGCAGTCTTGACAGTATTGTTCTAACATAGTACTAGTATTTATTATAATTTGTTGAGCATTTGGAATATTGGATAATAGAGGATTCAGGATGTATGGATAGAATTCGAGTGCGTGGGAAAAAAGAACAAAATACTAGTACAAGACATAGGAGTAGCTTGTATCTGTATGGCAGTTGGGTCTGGGATCTGGATGGATGCACCTTCTTAGCCGCAGGCCTCCAACAGCAGGCGCGGGGAATATTTCACTCATATTCCGTAATCCGTTGGCATCAAAGTTCCAGGGCAACGCCAGCCGCAGCCTGCTGATCGCCGCACGGAAAAAACGGACGAGTTGGGAAACTTTTATGTCACTACTAGTTTGCTCGCTTTTCTGGAAAATGATGGGGCTCTCGTTTTACTTGGAGAATTTACGCGCAGATAGAGAACTGTTTTACATGGGGCTCGTGTAGAAACTCTGCAGCTTTTTTTCACGCATTAGAAATGCTGTTCCAATTGGCCGGTTAGGTGAAGCCTCGACCTGGAGGCACATGAATCTTCCCGGCGAAATACATGTGATGCGTGAAGGATGATTCAATGGATCATGTCTCTCCATGTGCTGCGTGTAGAGGCACATTGATCTGTGTGGCAGATTTTCTCTCTCTTTTGAGAATATCTGAGTGCCATTTTTTTTTTGTGGGGGGGGGGGGGGGGGGGGGGGGGGGGGGTTGTTGGAGCAAAATCTGTATGCCAGGTGGGTTGCTTTGCTAAACTGAGAGATGTATCTGGCCAAAACACTCGACATTGGCCCCCAAGCCCGCTCCAGAACGGCCCGAGCCCGACCAAACTATCCAGGTCTTCTGCGTCGGAAAGATCCCCAGCAAGGCCGCCACCGCCGCGGAACTTGCTTTTGCCTCTTCACGGCTGAGGAATGAGGACTGAGGAGGCGCCGGACCCGCGACGGTCGCCGTCGGCCGTCGCCACAACGGGCGATGCGGGGACCGGTGCCACAGAATACCCATTCGCGGCCAGCCCCATCTCCTCTGGTGAGTACAAATCACTACCCGCTTCCGCGTAGACAGGCTGCGTAGCTCTCCTCGCTTAGAGGGAAAGAACGCATTGCAGATGCCGCGAGATCCGAATTCGAGTGCGTGCGGATTTTATTGGAATGTCACTTGTATGTGTCCTACGAGGCTACGAGGCCTATCGATTTTGATAATATGCGTTTGGAGTCGGTGGCGGTTGATGAGCATCATTGTTATCTATGTCGTCGATGATTGGATCGGCTTGAGGTTCGGAGGAGTTATGTTTCTAGGAAAGATCGATCAAGAAGATGACACGAGGATTTATACTGGTTCGGACCCTCCGTCAGAAGTAACAATCCTACGTCCAGTTCTAATGATGTATTTTCTTATTCTGAGGGTTCGTGTTTGCCTCGACTAGCTAGCACGAACCCTCTCTTGTCCTCTATTTTTCGATGTCCCCTCGTCTGGGGGGACGTACATATTTATATTCTTACCAGACCCTTCTAAAGACCTATTCGGAATTAATATGAACTTCCATACCAACAAGGGTATGAATCCTATTACAAAACGCATAGAATCTGGCGGTATTATTTTCTATATCTATTATCAGATGCACGTAACGCGGCATACAGGACGTCGTCACTAGCCCCTGAAATTGTCTTTCAAGGAAATAAAGTAACCGCGCGCCCTTCTACTGATTTTGAAGATCTTTTGATATAACTGAATCTTCTGACGAGGGAGGTATGCGTCTTTTGTATCACGCAGAGCTTATGAGTTCTGATGTAGCATGGTGTGTATTTGGGAGGATATCTTTTGATTTGGAAGGCAATTTCTCACGATATTTTTTTTTGCTGATGGCTCTCATAATTGACGCGAGTCTTCCGGTTCCGTTGCGAGAAGTCAAAAAGTTGGGGATAAGGTCATTCGCTTATATAACCGTGGGGACCCCTGGCTCCAACTTTTCCCCTTTCGTCTTTAGCGTGCCGCATCCATTCTTCCAAGTGTGCTCGTGTCTCTTGCCCTTCCTAAACCCTAAACTCTTGTCGTATGGCCGCCGTCAAATCCTCTGCTTCCTCTGGCTCTCGTGCTACATTCCAGATGGAGTTTTTTGTTGGTTTTACCAGACGGAGCGGCACAGAATACATTCCAGTAAAGGTCAAGGACAACTGGAGATATTATGATGCTCGTTGGTTTTATCTGGATTTGGATCGAGAGCAGAAACTAGAGAAAGATCTGACATTGGCCTATGTTAATCCTGATTTGACGAGCCCTCTTCCGGTTAACCCTTGTATGAGTGAGTATTTGAAGCGCCTCCAGATGCTTAGTGATTGCGGATTGACCCGTCTGCATGTTGTGTAAGAGTTTTTATCTCGTCGTCTGGTCCCTTTGCAACTGCGGACCTATCTGTCTTCTGAGCATACTGGAGAAGATGATCCCCATTGCTTGGGTCCTAAAGGTGATTAATTCGTGTTTATGTTTTTTCTTTGCTTGCTGTTGTTGGTAATTACCTTGAGTCAGCTTCTGTTTGTTGAGTTGCAGTATCTGACATGAAGAAACGTTTAAAGGAAATGATGGATGTGTCAGTAGTTGACCCTCTTCCCGAAGGGTGTCCGAGGCCCTTTAGCGCTGCCAGTCTAGTTCCTCACGTATTGTTGGTTAATATTGTTGCTTGGGTTCGAGGAGACGACCTAATATGAATTTTTCTGCAGGATCTGTATAGTACTCCTGATGAAAATTAGTGGAACTGGAAGATACTTCTGATGAGGGAAGCGCTAAGACTGCACCAAGAACCGCAATGATGGAAGCCTCTTCAGATGAGGTCGCAAGGGCAGGGCCTTCCATTATTTCTGACGAACCAGGGGCTACTCCTGACATTGGGGTTGGCAGTTCGGTCATGGCCCTTGCTGTCGCTGCTGCTGATCTACCATCTTCTTATGCGGGACGACGCAAACGGGGTATCAAGATCCCTACTCTTCCTGCTGGTTCAAGCTCCGAGAAGCAGAAAATGAGCGTGACCAAGCTGCCCCTGTAAGCTTTTACTGTGTTTGCATATTTGAGTTCCCTTGCTCTTTTTCATATCGTTTTTGACCGTGAATAATGGTTTGTTGTAGGACCTCTAACAAAGCACCTTCAGTTTTGATGACCTCTACTTCAGTTGCTTCTAAGCCACCGGGTCCATCTGTTAGCTTGCCCTCTATTCCTACCTGTATATCTGATCAGCCCTTTGTGGTCCCTTCTGATGTCAGCTTTACTGATATTTGTAATGCTGTGGAAGAGGATTGCATTATTATAGCAAAAGGCTTAGATCGGGTGCTCAAGTGGATTGGCGTGGCGAATGCTGCTTTTTCTGATAAGGAAAACCGGCTGAAAGATTTAGAGCTGAAGGTGAAGACATTGGAAGATCGTTCGCTCAGGTGGCTATTCTGTCAGAAGAAGTGGCTTCCCTGCAAGAACAGCTGAAAACTTCCAAAGCAGAACTTTCTAAGGCGACCCGCACAGTTAATACTCAAGAAGTTCAGATGGAGATCTTGCGCAAGGAAGAATCCAACGCTGCAAGCCGTGAAGCTACTTTAAGGGAAAAATATAGTCAATATGATCAGCTGGTGTAAGGCCTCAGGCAGGAGCGCGACACTCTTGAGCAGGAGCGACAACGTCTGACGCAACGGCTCACTGGAGGTGCAGCGGGAGGAGCCACATATCCTTTGGCAGCCTTGAAAAGCTATTATCTAGATTTGGATTTGACCAAGCTGAGTGGTGGGTTTGCTTGTGCTGATGAGGAGGTTGACAAATTGGTAGCAGAAGCGACCAAACCTACCGAAGATTTCATTGTAGCTCAGGGTTTAGACCTTTCATCAGATGAAGATTAGGCTTCTAGCTGATCTGTTGGTGATTCTTGTGATCTTGTACTGAACCACTGACATATCATTTGTTGAACTTATCTGTCCTCACTCATCCCGGGGAACTTGATCGTCTAGGATGAGAAAGTTATTGTCCCTTTTATACTTCTATCTGTTCTGAAGTACTTTTTTTGATTTGTAATTTTGGGGTTCCGATACTAGTCTAGTAGCCCCTAGCTTGTTCTGGTAATACGTTACCAGGGCAAGCTGTCTAGGACCTGTGCTTTATAACTGTGAACTGCTGACAATAGTCGGTGCCGACCTGTTCTGATAATAAAAGACATTGGAGAAATAAATGCAACTCAGGACTTTTTTTTTTACTAGGAGCATTACCTTGCCTGATATTTATATTCTCCTGACATAGGCCATGCCTGTATATGACAAATGACTTTGGATTTAAGATTTGAAAACAAGCGCACGTGTAGTCGTAATCAGGGTAGTGTGTAAGTATAAAACGTGTCTTCTGATAACCAGCCGGTTACAGAAACACTACTGTAACATGCCTGAGACAAACAACATAAATTCTTCATGTGACGATAGAAAAAAGAAAAAATGCTGGTGGATTTAACTATCCAGGATTTGACTATCCATGAAAAACATTTATGGGTGGTATGCCTCAAGGATGAGACTTTGTCTAGGGTAGCGTCTGACAATAGACATAGCCCCCTGTGTACATAGCTATGAAGGGATGATCTAAGTGAGACTCTTCCTGACTTTGCTACGCGTAAAATTTACGCAACTGATCCATCTTCCATGTATTGGACAGCATCTCTCCATCTATGTTTGCTAACACGTATGCTCCACTTCTGACGGTTGCTATCACTATGTATGCTCCGTCCCAACTACTGGACAACTTGTGTAGAATAGTGGTAGTATCTTTTTTCAGAACGAGATCCCTCACGTCGAGCTCTCTTTTACTGACTTTTTTACTGTAATGCCGCTTCAACCCTTCTTGGTATCGTTGCGTCCTGGCGAGGGCTTGATTTCTATTCTCTTCAGCCAGATTGATATCCAAACATCTGGATTCTTCATCTGATTCTTTTATCCATGCCAGAACTCGATCTGATTGTAAGTGTACTTCTGGGGGAATTACTACGTCAGATCCGAACACTAGGAAGTATGGTATTTCCCCCATGGCCCTGCTTGATGTCGTTTTACTGGCCCAGAGCACCGTGGGTAAATGATCTACCCACTTCTTTTCATAGAAGTCAACTCTCGCAAAAACTCTCTTCTTGATACCTTGAAGGATAATGCCATTTGCCCTTTCAACTCGACCGTTGGTTTGGGGGTGTACTACTGATGACGTTGCATGCGTGATACCGGGATTTGTTAAAATTTTTTCAAACCTATGACCTCTAAACTAAGGACCGTTGTCTGATACCAACTTGTTTGGGATACCGAATCTGGTGATGATGCTTCTGAAGAACTTAATAATTGACTCTTGAGTTTTTTTAACTACTGGTTCTGCTTCGATCCATTTAGTGAACATGTCAATGGCCACGATGAGGAAGCAGTACCCATGTTTGCCCTTGGGGAACGGACCCAGAATATCAATGCCCCATACTGCGAACGGCCATAATGGAATGATATTTAATGTATTAGCTGGCCGTGTCGTCTGTTTCTGAAACATCTAACATTTTTCGCAAGTCTTGACTATCTGCAGAGCATCTAATTTTGCTGTCGGCCAATAAAATCCATATCGAAAAGCTTTGCTCACCAAAGATCTGTGTGCCGCATGCGCACCGCAAATTCCTCCATGAATATCATGTAGAAGTTTGATTCCTTCCTCCCTTGGTACGCATTTTAATAGAACTCCATTAGCAGATCATCGGTATAATAAATTTCCAATCATATGGTATGATCGGCTTTGTCGACTTACCCCGATAGTTTCTTCGTCATCATCTAGTATAGTTGATTCTGAAGAAAAGCTTTGATTGGTGTCATCCAACACGATTGTTCTTGATCTAGGATCATGATACCTGTGTCTTCTGAGACACCCTGTTCTGACTCTGGTGTTGCCGATATAGATGGCTGTTGTAGTTTATCAAGAAATACATCTGGTGGAGCTGGAGATTTGGACAATGCGATCTAGGCTAGGTGATCTTTGTCTCTATTATCCAACCGACGAATATATTGAATTTCAAAACCAGTAAATGCTGCCTCTATTTTGCGGACTTGTGCCAAGTACCCTACCATTTTTTCATCTGAGCATTGATGTTCCTTCTGGATTTGCCTGGCTACTAATTGTGAGTCTCCTCTTACCAGCAATCGCTTTACATCGAAAGATTTTGCAATCTTCAACCCATTAATCAATCCTTCATATTCTGCGACGTTGTTAGTGGCTTGAAATAACAGTTGTATAGCATACTTTAGTGTAGTCCCTTTTGGCGTGATAAGTACTATTCCTGCTCCAGCTCTTTTGAGAGTAAATGAACCATTGAAATATAAAATCCAATGTTCTGGAGTGATTGAATTCTTGACTGAATCCAGATCTGTCCATTCTAAGGCTTGACTTTTTATCGCTGTTCGAGGAACGAATTCTAAATCATACTGCTCGAGCTCGACTGCCCACTGCGAGATTCGTCCTACTGCATTCTGATTGAACAATAAGGTCTCTAGCGGTCGATCTGACACTACCTTGATTTTGTGTCCCAAGAAGTAGTGCTTTAGTTTTCGCGAGGTTGATAATACTGCATACATGAGCTTCTGTGCCTGGGGATACAATTTGGCATCATGTAGTACTTCGCTTGTGAAATATACTGGAGATTGAATAGTGATTCTGTTCTTCCCTATTTTACGATGCTGTTCTCGCTCGACCACCAATATTGTGCTTACCACTCCTTCTATTGCTGCGACATACAGCAGAAGTTCCTCATTGAGTTTTGGGGGGGGTAAGGGTAGGGATTTTTAGATACGTCTTGAAATCTTGAAAAGCTTGCTCTGCTTGTTCATCCCATTGGAAACCTTCTGCCTTCTTCAATAATTTGTAAAATGGCATTGCGCGCTCTCCTACTTTGGAGATGAACCTACAAAGAGATGCTATCTTCCCTGCCAATATCTAGACTTCTTTATAATATCTAGGGGATTGTAGATCTTCAATTGCTTTTATTTTGGCTGGGTTGGCATCAACACCTCGCTCTGACACGATATATCCAAGCAGTTTTCCGGAGGACACTCCAAAAACGCATTTGCTAGGGTTTAACTTCATCTGATACTCGTGCAAATTCTCAATTGTTTCCTTAAGTTCTGTTATCAAGTCTTGATTTTTTTTTTGACACGATATCATCAATATACGCTTCCAGTTTCGACCAATCTTGTTGCTAAAGACTATGTGTACGCAATTCTAATATGTGCTACCAGCATTTTTCAATCCAAAAGGCATAACTGTATAACAGAACGTACCAAAAGGCGTGACGAAGGTTGTGGCTTCCTCATCTTCCGGTTCATGTGGATCTGATGGTATCCAGAATATGCATCTAGGAAAGACAACACTTCACATCCTGAAGTAGCATCATTAATCTGGTCGATGCGGGGCAAGGGATACTCGGCCTTATCACAGAATTTATTCAAACTGGTATAATCAATACACATACGCCATGTCCCATTAGGTTTTTTGACTAAAACCGAGTTGGCAAGCCACTCAGGATAAGCTACTTCTCTAATGAATTATGCTTTGACTAGCCATTCTACTTCTTCTTTGATAGCCGCTCTTCTTTTTGGGTTGTACTTCCGCTCTTTCTGCTTGACCGGTTTTACTCCTCGTTTGATTTCAAGATTGTGCTCGATCACCTCCCTAGGGATGCCAGGCATATCAGATGGTTCCTAGGCGAACACGTTTGTATTAGCCCGAAGGAAGGTGGCGAGCGCGTCTTCCTATTTAGGAGATAACTGGGTTCCAATCTTGGTTACTTGTGATGGCATGTTTAGATGAGGATGACTTCTTTGGTTTCGCCTGTCTTCTTCTCTATCTTCTTCTTGGTCTCTTCGGTATCAGGCTTTGGCTTGTTTCGCTTGTATGGCACATTATTTTTCAGCAATTCTTCTTTCGCTTTTTCTGCCATCTCGAGCGCCTTCATATCACATCTGACTGCCTGAGACTGATTGGCCATGATGCTGATCGTGCCTTGTAGTCCTAGAATCTTGATCGTGTAAAACCCAAAGTGTATGAAAGCCATAAACCTCCTTAGAAACGGTCTTCCTATGATGCAATTGTATGGAGAATCGAAGTCAGCAACTTCAAAAGTTAGCTTTTCTTTCCTCTCGTTTTCTGGTGGTCCCACGGTGACAACCAAATCGATCTGCCCAAGGGCATAAGCGAATTTGCCAGGTATGATCCCATGGAATGGAGTGCTGGATGGCTTCAGATCTTTATGAGTGAAACCTATTTTCTTGAATGATTCGTAGAAAAACAGATTGATCACTGCCCCGCTGTCTACCATTGTTCTCCCCATTTTTGACTTATGTACGAGGATTTTGACTATTAATGGTAGTTTATCAAGCTCTGGTAGGGTTTCCGGATGATCTGTTATTCAAACTTGATTTCTGCTTCAGACCATTTTAACTTCTGTAGACAAGGTTCTGCCAGAGACATTTGTCTGTGTACATCCATATATTGGCCTTTTGAGGTAGTTCTGGCTGATCCTCCGAAGATCATGTCAATGCTGTTGGTATTAGAATCGCTGCAATCTCCTCCTCGAGCTGCTTTTTCTTCCAGATTCTTGCTATTCTGAAGTTTCAGGAATTCTTGGTAACAGTCCTCCAAGTTATGTGTAGTGGAATGATGCATTTGACTCTCAGCATTGCCAGGTCTTTTCCTTTGATTCCAATCACTGGGTTTTTCCTTTTTTCGCTTCTAAAATTTTTGACCAGTAGTTTTCTTACTAGAGTCGACGACATTGACTTCCTTTCCTTTTGGCTTGCGCTTTTTATCAGATGTTCCGCGTTGTTCTCTTCCTTGGACACTTTGACGTGCATCGGAGGCTTTGGCGCAAGAATCTAGGATCTGAAAGAGTTCTTCAACGGTATATGGGGCTTCGACTTCTAATTTTTCAGCAGTATAGACATTTTTTACCCCCTCTGTAAAAGCCATGATAACCGCAGAATCATCTATCATGGGGATAGAATTCCATGTTATACTAAATCTCTTGATATAATCGCACAAGCTCTCGTTGTCCTTCTGTTTGCATCGGAACAACTGGGCTCTGGATCTGGGTCGAGTGTATGTTCCTTGAAAGTTTGGCTGAAAAAGCCTCGGCGACTTCTCTCCAGGAATCAAAGGTTCCGGGAGGAAGATTCATGAGCCAAGATCTGGCATTGCCCCTTAATGCTGTGGCAAGGTAATTAGCCTTGACAGCGTCGTTGCCCCCTGTAGCTTCAATCACAGTAGAATAGATTTGCAAGAATTCATCTGGGTTGGTGGTGCTATCATACCTTTCCACCGCTCCCTGTTTAAATTTCTCTGGCCATCTGACTTGACGTAGCCTTGGGGTATACGCTCGACATCCTCCATCTGATGGCCTCCATTGCTCTTTCCGAGCTATTCTAGCATTGATGGTATCTCTAGCATCATGGGGAGCGAGATTGCGATTCTGTCGATGAGTTTGAACATCAGATGATTCCGCCTCCCAATCATCTCCTGTAATCGCTCCCGGATCCTGTCCAGCAATTCTGAGGGCTCGTCTGAGAATTGGTGCTGCAGGTGAATCTGGCGACACATGATCCTTCATGGTTTCTAGGATAGTTTGTAACCTGACTTGCTGAAAGTCATGGTTAAGATTACGTGGGGTTATAGATCTGACTCGACTTGAGCTTTTCACTATAAACGGACTGACCCCGTCGTGATATTGAGGAGATAGTTCTGCTTCTGTTTAGATCTCCACTGTTGACCATGAAGATTCCACGCTCGTAGTCGCAGATCTCGCTCCAATCGATATCATCATCAATAATGTTTTCAATTCGGGGGTCAGTGTGATACGTGGTTGGCGCCAGAATTGAAGTTTTGACGATGATCTTCAATGAAATATGCCAATTCCAGAACCCCAGATTCATTGGACACGAATCTGAGACTTCCGAAATAGATCTCGTCAATTGTCGATTTGTTCGTCAACATTTTTGATCAAATCTTCCACGAAGACCCCTACCTGGCACGCCTCTGTCAATGATTGGATCGGCAGATATTTGAGGTTCGTAGGGGTTACGCTTCTAGGAAAGATCGATCAAGAAGATGACATGAGGATTTATACTGGTTTGGGTCCTCCGTCAGGAGTAACAACCTTACGTCCAGTTCTGATGATGTATTTCCTTATTCTGAGGGTTGGTGTTTGCCTCGACTAGCTGGCACGAACTCTCTCTTGTCCTTTGTTTTTCGATGTCCCCTTGTCTGGGGGGGGGGGGGGACGTGCATATTTATATCCTTACCAGACCCTTCTAGAGACCTACTCGGATCTGATATGGACTTCAATACTAACAAGGGTATGAGTCCTATTACAAGACGCATAGAATCTGGTGATATTATTTTCTATATCTATTATCAGATGCGTGTAACGCGGCATACAGAACATCGTCATATCTGAACTCTCATATGTACTAGTTGATATGAGTCATTTATTTAGTTATCTTATATGGTTGAGATGGGAATAGAGGTGTTTGGATTGTGTAACTTTCTATTACTAAATGACACGGTATAAACTGAGGAATAGAAATGGAACAAATGGACCTTTGTTTTAGAGAGGCAACTGAATGTATCATAGCAATCTAGTCCATTTTCTCAACAAGCAGGTGCTTACACATGGAAAATGTTGGTTTTGTAGATGCAATGAACAAACACCGTATATATTGGATGAATAGAAATCAGTTACTAGGATAATGAAATAGCTCTAGATAATGAATTGGAAGCCAAAATAAATATAGGACACATGGATGGATTATGAAAAGTCTAGCTATGATGCTTCTTCCTCTTGAAAATCAAATAGTCTTTAACCCTTTTGTTTATTCTGCTCATGCCTTGGTCTGCAAGATCAAAATCATATGGTTATAAGATGTCATATAATTTTACTTTAAGAATATAATTTCTCAGTGACTAGTACTCAATATCTTATTTATATATCATGTGAAGGTTGGAAAATATTAAAAATACTATGTATATTTTTAAAAAAGTGATGAATAATTTGGATCAAGTTTAACAATACTACCAGAAAAGAAAACTTACGTTAGATCCCTATTACGGATTCTTAAGATAGCTGATTCGGTGGCAGCACAAATTGATAGGAGTGCAGAGGTGGCGTTGTGGATGATATGTCTTTACTTGCAGGTGGTGGAGTATTGTACTGGTAAAGAGGCTGCGGAGACGCTGAAGATGCTGGTGGGGATGTTTGATGAGGAACTTTTGGCTGTACATGCTTTGGAACAGTTGGAGGTAATGGTGGAGAATACTGGGCGAGTGGCGGTGAAAATTGATAGTTATATGGAGGTGGTGGATATTGGTAAGGAGGTAGAGAGTTATAATGATGAGGAGTCGCTGGTGATGATGGTAGAATTGGTGACTTGTATGGAGGAGGTGGATACTGGTAAGCTAATGGAGGGGATACATTATTTGTTGGAGATGATGAATAATGATGTTGTGGTGGCGGAGTGTTGTAGTAGTATGGTGGTGGTAAAAACTTGGGGGGCGATGTTGGAGGTGTTAATGCTTGTTGAGGTGGGGGGTAGTTGTAGGATTCTGGTGGAGATGGGTAGCTGTTTGGAGGGGCTTGCTGATGGTAAGTTGGTGGCGAAGGGAACTGATAAGCTGGAGGTGGAAACTGATTAGAAGATGGTGGTGAATACAAATAAGGCAATGGTGGGGACTTGTAGCTGAACGGAGGTGAGGGATAGTGGTAAGGCACTTGTGGAGAATTATAAGGATGCGTTGGTGGACCGGTGTGAGGTTTCGAACATCCAGAAGCTTTCTTGGACGCATATGCCAATACTTGGTTGGCTTTTAGAACCACTCCTTCATTTGACTTAGAGTAAACGCTGAGCCCGGACAAATTTAACTCAATTGGCACATTGCACTCAGATCCTCCTGGTGCTGCATGGAGCTCAACCTTGCAAGAGTCAGCCCCATTGTTGTTGCTGATAGGCAAGCCCTTAAGGATCACACTGTATTTCCCATTGTTTTTGGTGTAGCCAAATCCTACGAGGGCCTCGCCATTTGACTGACAAGTAACCTTGACCATGGCTCCTGCACCAGATAATAGTAAACAGATTATATATAAAAGTACGCTAGATAGAATGACCATCGTGGACAGTTTGCAAAAAATCTTCCATCCTGTCAGTCTGTTCTATCCTATGTTTTTTGCTGTAGTTTTTTCATTCAAAGGCGTGGTTCAGAATCATGTACACTCCTATAACATTTTGCATTCATTGTCTGCTCTTCTTAACCTATCTGGTCAGCAGCTTAATTGGTTAGTTATGTACAATGTTTTTATAAAATATAAAAATGCCTTGTTGCCCTGCCATGAAAGTAAGGAGAAGTCTCAAATTCTTTATATACAATCATTCGTATATTTCTGCGTCATCTAATCACTTCATTCCTTTCTATTCCTGTTGATATTTGTGTGCAGTGTTGTTGATATTATACTGTGAGCAATAGGCAGCTTATATACATGTCTGAACTTATTGCATAGTGCATTAGCATGATTTGTCATGAGAACCAGGGTAGTGACAAAAACTCACCTTCCAGGTGCATCTTCCCATGGGATTCTTCTGGATGTGCCTCATTGAAGCACCTGTAGCAGTACACCTTCCCAATAACCTGAACAACAGGAGCATACGTTGGTGATAAGGATAGAGAAGGTGGTGAAAAGCTGGTAGCTCCCTCGCTGAGCATCACAGAAGTTGCCAGAAACATGGTGAAAACCAGCCATGGGTGACCCTTTGGCTGGCTTGTCATGCTTTCTTGCTTATGGCTTTGGTTCGGTGCTTTGTCAAGTGAGAGTAGACGCTGTGGTTGATTTTGCCTTTGGTGTGGATGGTATTTATAATGGCCAAGCCGTCAAGGTAGCAAGAATTCAGGAAGACAGGAGGAGCAGGTACAGGGGAACCAGAGTCATTTGAAAGCTTCAGTTGTACCTTCTTTCCCCCATGTTGTAACCTTTTCCGGCACCTCAAATCCACACAATTCATGGAGATTCTGGGCCTGAAAGTATACGAACCTGCACATAACCCCTGAATCAAACATTAACAGTGTTGATTTGATTGTCTGGTTATAGTTACAATCATATTTTAGTGATGAACATTTATACTTGCAAATTAATCCCAGCCCAGGGAGATATCACCTGTAATATGCACACTGCAGTGAAGAAAATGAACTGCATCTTTTTTTATCCTGTCATCGGTTTATGGAGCGCATGTAGTTTCAACTGCTCAAACATGTAGCTCGTTGACCAGCAGAGCATAGTAGTACTAGCAGGCAAATAATCTGGAGTCAAAAAGGCGTCCTAGATCAACTCGAATGGTTCAGGCGAACAAACCTGCTCTGCTCCATGAAAGGATCGAGTAGTAGGTTTGATCAACAAATGACTGTTTGCTCGCTAGTTTCATTCGCATGCTGTCTGATTTTGGCTCATTTCTCTGATTAACTGAACCATGATGGTAGCCTTTTTTTCGAGGCAGAAAGCTCGTTTGGTATTGGGTCTGTTTGGTTGTTGCAGAATTTTATTTTTATTATTATTATTTTTTTTTTTGAACGAAGGTTGTTGCAGCAGTTCAGGCTGCTATCGCTCGTAGGCTTCCGGCCCAAATTGAACAATGACTTTGAACTGGGCCGAACTCGCAATAAACAATGGAAGAAAGAACGCGTCGTTAATGACGATTAACAAGACCATTCATGCGCCGTACAAAAAGGAAAAACAAATAAAACAAGACCATTCATGCTGGCAAAGAGGATTGGATACTCCAGTAAAGTTTTCCTTGAATTTCCTGCTTAATCTGCTCATAATAAGAATGGAAATAGACAAGATGCCATTAGTTTTCACCTTTATGTCATCCACCCTAACTGTTGCATCTGACCCAATTTACAAGCAGGCTAGCCAGCTCCATTTCTATTTTTTTTTCCTTCCTACCAACCTAACAACTTGGTTAACTACTAATGGGTGTCCATCGAATCTTCTCAGAAACCCCAAAACGGCGGCATGTGAAGCATCACGGAGGAATACCATGACTAACTCTTCACAAACCATCACCCTCTCCTGCAGAAGAAACCCTATATGTAGCAGCTACAAGGAACATGGTAGTAATAAAGCATGTGACAATAACAACTTAACGGTCACCTCTTTGGAATCCTAATCATTAAGCGTTACTTATGTCAGTGTTTTACCGCGGATGCGACCCAGACGTCGCGGCGGCATGCATACGGTAACTCTCTATGTGTCATTCCAGACGCTGAAGAGCTGTGCGCCGCCGTGTCCCACGGCCGCCATGTCGTTGCTGCTCGTCGCGGCGGCCACTGCTGGTTGCGCCGATGCCGGCGGCCAGGAAGACATCCTCCCACCACCACTGCCGTATGCCTCAGCATTGACCAGGAAATTCTCGTACGCCATCTGAGCTTGCTTGGCATCCTCATGACCCTGTGGCCGCGCTTGATGCACCTGTTCATGGCTCACCATCGCCGTGGTAGTAGCGGACACAGCAGCAGTGTTCACCGCCGGCATCATGTAGCCACTGCCGCCGTTGCTTTCTCCGCCGCCGACCCCGTTGTACACGACGGAGTTGGAGCCGGTGCTGTGCTCGAGCGAGGCGGCATTGTTATCGATGCTGCCGAGGCCGCCGTGCATCGCCGCCGCAGGCGAGAAGAAGTCGTGCGCGCCGACAACGGCGCCGCCGCCGAGGTTGAGGTGGTGGAGCTCCTGCAGGCTGTGCGCCGCCGCGATGACTGAGTGGTCCTGCTCCTGCTTGCACCACCCACCACGCAGCGGCTGCGCGTACGGGTGGTACAGGCCGGCGGCGACCCCCGCGTGCGCCGGCTGGAACGCGATGGTCGGCCAGGCAGCGGCGTGGTGGTAGTGCGCGCCGCCGTAAGCTGCCGCCAAGGCGGCGCTGTCGCCGAGTTGCGAGGCGATGCGGCCGGCGTCGTAACCGACGATGGCGGCGGACGCGGCCTGATGCTCGGCCTCCTTGAGGCGCTTGGCGGCGCTGCCGATGGGGAGCGCGCTGCTCTCCAGGATGCTCTTCACGTCGTACCGGCTCATGTCGAAGTTGGTCACGGCGTTCAAACCGCGGAACTTGATCGCCGCGATGTCATAAGCCTCCGCCGCCTCCTCCTGCGTGCCTGCGCAAAAATTGCCCAGCGCCTCTTGTTAGGGACGACGCGTCGTCAACAAGAAGAAATAATATATTTGCATGCATGCCGCAGCAAGAAGAAAGATTGCCGCATGTGACGTCAATTATTTTAGATGATGCAAAGAAGAAATCAAAATCTATTGCAACTGCTATTTTGTTATTGAGCCAGTAACAGTATTTTGACCTGATGCACGGGTGAATGGGAGACAACAATTGCAACAGACATGGGAGCGTTGACAAATAAAGCCAAATAAAAGGAGCATGCACCAAGTGATGTAGCCCTAATGTATAATACAACTTGGCATGACGTGATGGTCACATTTTTAATACTATATTAACATCCATATAAAGTTCTAAGTGCATACTTAATCTATTGTAATCTATTTTGTGTGCCGTTGTAAGTGGAGTAGTACATATTTTGCCTTTCCAGTAGTAATAAGTACATAATTAAACAAGATTGTATTACTTACTAAATGTGCCCAAGTAAAGGTCCTTGTTCCCTGCAACTCTTCCGATCCTTGCTTGCCATCTCCCATGTTGATGATGCCTGCATTTTAGTATATATCAATCATCTTTTGCTGTTCAAGACTATGTGTATGCATTTCTCTCTTCATCAATATATGTGTCCATACCTAGTTACTCCTCTGTAAATGGACGCACCTCTTGAGAAACCACTACTCTTCCTGCATTCATAAACATTAATACATGGCTAGAACCTATCTCAAAAACATCATTATTCATGAGCTTAAGCTCAGAGTCAATAAATTAAAGGTTAGTATTGTACGTAGACCGACCTTCTCAGAGACGCTACGAACTCCTGCCTTGTCATGTGCTTCATCTCCTCCAGCTCCTTTTCGTAGTTATTTACCTAAACATACAAAAACACATGTCTTGCTTTAAGTACAATCTCAGAGATGTAACCAGAATTACAGAAAATCTAGTCATCCACTACTATGGATCAATAATGACGAAAAAGAGAATAGCATTTGAATATAATTGATGATAATGCGCTCTCTCCATTGTCAAAATTATTAACGTTTTAAACATGATTTCACATATCAAAAAGTGTTACATTAGAGAGTACATACTGGAAAATTTGTTGTCGTCGTGGGACCCCAGTACTTAAGAGCAGCCAAATCATAAGCTCTAGCAGCTTTATCTTCTTTATCGTATCCCCCTGTATATCAAAGTAACAATAAAGCACATAATAAATATGAGAAAAGCAAGAAAAATGTGCAAAATATAATGCTTTCCTATACTAGAGCTAGCTGGATCCGGAAATGGTACTAATTAAACATGAATGTAATAATAATGCGTACCGAGATAGACTGTAGATTCAAGAGTTGATTTCAATCCCAAAGAATGGTAGAAGAACAATCCAGAAATGGTCAGGAGAGAACCAACATTAGCACAGAGCGAAGTTGGGAAATATAGATGATCTAACATCAAAAGTATCGATTTAAAATATTATCATCACACGGTCTGGGATTCATACCTTGACGTCCCTTGCGAGTTTGTCCTTCCCTTCTGCAGCTGTTGTCCCACAGATGAGCCTCATATCTTCCCGTCCATCTATGCCTGAAACCAAGCAAAAGAACAAAGCTGTTAACTAATAGTACCTGGCAACTAACTACTAAGTAGAATACTATTAATCATGCCCAGCATAATGACACTACTCATTTTTGATTCAGAAAGAGAGACACCAAATAAGAATACTTAGCTAGATGCACTCAACAATTCTATCATATAATAGGTTCTTTCGTTACCAATCATGTGATCTGATTTGTTAGATTTCTTTTTTCATGATGCTAGGTGGAATCAAATCTATCATAGCCTTTTACGTTTCATTTCGTGAATGTTCTTCCGGACCTACCTTGTGACGCCACGGTAAATCGACGTTCGCTGCCCGAACGTGTCCACCGTCTTCCTCGCCACCGCCTCCGCCGACGCGCCGCTGCCACCCGTGTCTGTGCTAACCGCAACCATGGCGCCGGCGCCACCACTGCCGCTGCTGTCCTCCTTCGTCCGAGCGCCCAAGGTCCCGCCCTCCACAGACGTCGACACGCTCTCGGGTGCTCGGCCTCGCTCTCCGGCGGCGAGTGGCACTGTGGCGGCGCCCTGCGTCGTTCCTGCCATGTTCATGGATAGAGAGAGCCCCTGCGCCGGCCGCGCGCCATCGGCGGCGTCCACCCTCGGCTGCGGCGGCGGAGCTGGCTGGCTCCGAAGCCAGTTCTTGATCATGGACAGCCCGATGCTGCCGCCATTGCTACTGGCCGCGGCAGCTCCGGCGTTGGCTGTGGCGGCTGCGCTCAGCATGGCAGCGCCACCGTCGAGGACGCCAGCTGCCGAAGAAGCCACCATGACGGAGTCGGCGAACTGGAGCGCTGAGCTGGATTGGTGGTGGTAGAACTGATGGTACCCGGCAGTAACGCCTGAGCTCGCGTAGCAAGTGCCGCTGCTGCTGGGAATCATGGCGCAGTTGGCCTTGTGATTCTGCTCCGAGAAGGAGATGCCGCCGAGGAAGTCTTCCAGCTTCGGCTCGGCTACAAGCGCCGAAAGCTCCGATCCCCTCATGTTCCAATCTGCAACAGAAAGAGATTATTCCATGCTAACTTCAATCAGCAAGCGTACGTGTGTAATCATATACTGTCAGATGTGGATGTGCACGCTTATGATATGATCCATGAAGAATACCTTGAGGGATGTTGAAGCAAACGTCGCCAGAGACATCGTCGGTGGCGGCGGCGGACATGAGGGTGGATTCGGTGTGTGAGGGCGGCAGCTCCTGTTGGGAGAGGGAGAAACCAAGCCAGTTGTTGACAGTAGCCATGGTGGAATAACCAAGAGAAGTAGTCACTAATATCGATCTCTAATGGCCGCTACTTAAGATTCTTGCCCAGATTGATAGGTAGGAAAGTAGTAGAAGACGAGATCAAGAAGCCATTTTTGTGAGTGCAAAGGTTAGGGAAGGGAGGGGGAAGTCAAGGGAGAGTTTTAGAGCACTAAGCAACAGTGCAAGTACTGGTAGATATTTATACAACCAGTGCATACTAAGATTGTACTGGCAGCATACTAATGTCACTATATTTGAGATCCCTACTATATATAGTGCCTAGCAAATAGAAGATTTTTTTAATTAAACAGCAAAAAAAATGTATTTCTACAATACAAAAAACAGTGGCATGATTTAACTGAACAGAAACCACTTTCTGCTTCTGCTTTACGGGGGAAGAGTCCACTATATCTTGTCTCATTTTCCTCAAAACATGTCTATATGTGTGCCGGTATCAGTACCTGATGATGTGTATCTGCGCATGTCGTACTAATTAAAAGTGATGCCCTTTTTACTCAGATAATAGTCTAATAAGAAGCTGTCACGGTCATTTGACTAGAAAGTTGCTCTTAAAAAATCCTTGATGGAGAAAAAGAAATCAGTGCAGATCTAAGCTTCATTCTATTTGTCTAGGATCTCAATTTGCAACAAGCAGATGTTCTTGTATGATCTTTTCAAACATACGCAGGATGCTGCACATGCACGCACACGGTTGGGTGTTTAGTATGCCATGCCTGGACATATAATCCATTCTAGTTGACATATCTGCGTTTTCTATCAATACTGTATTCTTATTCTTAGCAATGAGCCAAAAAACTGTTCAAGAACGCAGAAATATGCACATGAACAATCAATATGGCCTGGCCCTAGTTCGTCCTTACCTAGCTCAAACCCTAACGCCACTCACAGCTCACCTGCAGAAGCTGCATCATCCCTGACATGGTTTTTTACGAAGCCCTAGGCTTTCCCTTCCTCTGACAGACACACACATATACACAAACATGGAGTAGTGTACTAGTACTACACAGATACTACTCCAAAATGTATTCCTATCTGATCATATAAACATTAAAGTGGTAGTGATATATATATATATATATATATGATTAAGGGAGAACCAGAAAATTTCAAAGATATAATCTGAATAGCAGAACATCAAATTTCAAAATTCCAAGATCTCATGATGCAAACAGTTACGATTTATTAGAACAAACATACCCTAATAAAAGCATTAGAAAAGCGCATGATAATTCTTGATTTGTCATGCATACTACTATTGGAGAAACGGTAATAATTCTTGCTTTGCCATGCATCGGTCACCAAGAAATTTAAATAAAAAAAATTGAGTACTAGATGGATTAGCCTCCCTAATTTGCTTCAAAAGAAAGGACATGCAGAAAGGATGAAAAGAAAAGGGTGAATACGGTCATGCGTGGTCGACGGAGAGAGTGTGCCACCTGCACCCTACAAGAGGACACGAACCCTTGTCCTCCGGCCATAGAAAAGCAGCTTAGCGTTCCCCAAGTACTTCGTCTACCTCCAGACGCAGCGTATAGAGAAGCGAGAAAAAAATAAGCCTAAAAGCCTCGCATAGGATGCTCCATGACGACGAATTGTTAACAAGCTCCTCTCTCTCTCTCTCTCTCTCTCTCTAGACGGCACCAGTAGTACGAATAAAAGTAAAGTTTTTTCTTCTCTCTTTATGGGGGAAGGAGAAGTGGAGGTTAAGATAGGGCGTGTGTGTTTTTATCTTGGTAATTGCACCCTTTGCCTCCCCCTCTCCCTCCGCCTAAAAGTTTGACCGTCAAAGCTATACTACCTCTCTCTCCCCCCCGGTCCTCGATCTAGACTAGAGGCGGGTTCAAACTACATGCCAAGGACCACGTAGGCAGCCGGTTAAACTCATTTGGGAGAAGCTGATTAGTGTCGATCCAATTAACTAATGATAAGGCTGATTAATTGGTGTCGATCCTTCGACTTTGTGGGAAGAAACCACATCACATGTCGTCAGGGATAATCAGTACAGTAAGCTATACGTAGCTCACCATGTTTTGTAGGACTCCAAATCCAAAGTGTTTCAGCAAAAATCATATTCGAAATTACTAATGGTACGACATATACATAAACCTTTAATTTGAATTATTTTTCATGCATCTTAACTGACATACTCGCAACTATTAATTTCTAGTACACAATACACTGTACACAGCAATGCTACACAAATGTGATCGTGTAGGGTCATGCATCCATGTACGAGTAGAGCTTATATAATGATGGGTCGTTAAATCTTTGCGAAATGAGCACACATGATTACAGTACTGCAGAAATCGAGAGAGTTTCATTTTCTTCACGTCTCACGTGCACATACTGATCACAGTCCACCATCGACCGCCCAATCTTCTCTTGGAACGATAAAGCGCATGTGCGCGTCCATTTGGCATGTGCATGCTTTGCTTCTACTCAAGTACGACGTGTACTAGATCGATCTGCTGTAGTATGGACACTCACACGTGTGGCTCTTCGATCTCTTGGATGGAAATGCAACTTAACAGACGATGAGTCTCTTATGACGTACGAAACAAAGCTCACGCGGTCACCCCTTTCCGCAATCTCACTATCTACTTTTGCTAATTTAGCATAAGATTGATGGTCATCCATCCTAAACCAGAACTACACAAAAAGTGAAAGATATAAGTGTTCTGAGTAGTGTTTTTTATATATTTCATGCGCCCTTAATTATGTATCTAACACGAATGTTCTTTGAGGTTTGTTATGGTACTTGGAATTAACCGTAACTATTCATTTAATCAGATCTAACGGTTAAGACTATGGAGGTATCTATCAAAAGGTACTTAAAGTTGTGAAGCGGTACCAAAATGGATGGGCCCGATACCAGTTTTTCTTTATCAACGCTTAGGATTAATTCAAAATGAGAGGTACCTTCCAAGCACCATAACAAAACTCATGTTCTTTTTGTTCTTCGGGTTGCACTAATAAATTTATCTTTGGAACTAAATGGCCAAAGCATGATTTCATCCGTCGCCAAGCATTTTTTTTCTTATATGTTCCTAGGGAAATGCCACTGAACCATGATTCCATGCACGTTTTTATTGAAAATACTGTATCATTCAAGAACCATCATATAGTCACAATGGCAGATCTGAAGCGAGGGGTGCTGGCCTATACAATTAAAATTTAAATTCTGTCTAATCTATATTCTCCATCAATGATGAATTTAATTTAAAATAAAGCTGACGTGTGACACATAAAAAGAGGCATAAATGGAGGGTGCCGGCTAATTTTCATGCTTATTCCAAAACTGTACTCTATAGTTTTTTTATTCTATTTTGCAAAAGGTAGATTTTAATTTTATTTTATAAAAAACTGTTGGTAAGCACTAAACTCTGCCCCTCGATCTTACGTAGACGCATGTCATATATTGAGGACACATGCCAATAATATAGAATCATGATACTTAGATACGGATAACCATGAAACTAGTATTGGGGTGAGAAGAGTTTCATTTCCTTCTGTAGGCAATCAACAAAAACAAAATACAACTAAGAGTAAAATGGATGAAGCGGTTATTATTTCATTCAAATTTTAAAGCACATTAAAATGATCAGGTGACATTCTGGCATTGGTAACAATCAATAGGATGCAACTCCAAATTGCATTTTAGTTTGATCCATGCGAACACAAGAAAATAAAATAAAACATTTCTTAATAAAATAAAATAAAAAACTGCTAGGAAAAATTTCATAGCAGTAAAGATCAACGCCAGATTTGAGAAGGCGGCGAACGTGTAATCAGTGTTTTAAGATCCAATGTGATGGTGTCAAATAGAAAATGAAGAATTTGTACATTTAATTAATTCCTTGCCGCGTGAGACTTAAATTATTTTCGATAAACATATGGCTCTTTACTACATTATTCATGTGGAGGAACTCGTACTCCAGCTCGTACAAGATACTAGCGGACGAAGCAATGGATTACGTGCGTTCTACTGAATGCTAACTATAGATCTACCGATTGCGCTGGAGATGAACACTATGGTCTAACTAGTAACAAGTGCAGAAGGTAGTTTGAGATGCAAACCAAAGGTCAGGCGCGCGGAGTCGTGCAGGTAGTAGTAGTACAAGAGAAAGGAAATACTAATAAAGTCGCGCGGCCTCGCAATCCATGGTTCAAACCCTAGTTAGCAGCATGCATGCACGCACTGGCCTAGGAGAAATCAACGGAGAGCACCCGTGCAGTGCCGCCTCGTAAACACTGTAAATATAACCACCGTGCGTATAATACTCGTCCATAATTGCCCTGCTTTGCATTGCATGCAGTTAATTAACCCAAGCCGCATCGTCTTGCATGCGAGAGAGAGAGAGAGAGAGAGAGAGAGAGAGAGAGAGGGGCAGCTGGTGGTGGAGGCAATCCCACTGAAAACACTTGCATTGATTTGGGCAGCTTTTGTGGGACTAGGCTCCGAGCCTCCGATCCTCCTCATCGAGCCGTTTTGAAGAATGATGACTACGGTACTTTGAGCGCTCGTCAGTAGTGTAGCTACTACTGATAGGAGTAGGATTATAGCACAGCGGAGCCGTAGCTTCTTCTCGTAGCTCTGTCACAGTCCAAGTCTACGGCCGCATTTTCTGATGACTCGTGCTCAACTTTTTCCTCTCCTCTCTCCCTCTTTCTGACACATAGTCCTGCAGCCATGGAATCCGGAGCTCAGAACGCCAGCATGCATGTCTTGACACCGTACTAGTATAACGGGTGTGTTTGAACGTTTCATTTGCCCACATTTTCTGCGATGAACATGCATAAAGAAATCATTGGTCGTTTTTTCTTTTGGAGGCAAAATCATCGACCGGTTTTGATAGTACATCACTAGCTACATCAGGGAAAACAACAACAATCGTCTGCATGCAGAGATCGATGCTTGCAAACATATATACTAGTCGACGTCCATCAGCACAGGGAACCTTTTTGCCTAAAAGAGAGCGATTAGCGGTATTGTACGTATCTGCGATGCCATGCCTGTTTGACCATGCAGCTTTGCCGGACGCAAGTGAGATCTCACGTGATCTTGTCCTATTGCTCCTGTACGCAAGCTCGTTCGTTTCCCTTCATGCGGAGCAATAATACGGACAAAAAACGGAGTCGTTCGTGGTCAAATCATAGAGATAAAAAGCAGCTCAGATTCTTCGTGGTCCTGCTCCTACATATTTTTGTTTTCATTTTCAGAGGCCTAGTGTCCTTTTGATTAGAGATTATCAGTATTGTATATATTCCGTTGAATGTATAGGCAAATCGCTTCTATTACCAGCACGCTGCTACTATAACGTACGTGATGACATCTGTTTGAAAACTGAATCCTGTCATAAGCATTAGCAACAGTTTTACTTCCATGGACACGATACTTTCTCCGTGGTCCTCTTCATAAGAAAATGTTGAATTCAAAAGGCCCCTCAGCCTTCCACAAAGCATCATAGAGAAACTTCTGCTCCCTTCCATCTTCGTCTCCACGTCCACTCCAGCCCACTAGTTTTCTTTCTGAGAGTAGCACAGTATTTTGTGGCCCGCTGCCTCAGGCCGCGGCCCACCCAGTGCGCAGGAAGCCGATAGCCCACTAACGCTGGATGGTTCGAGAGCCCTCTGCCTAGGTCCACGATGCCAACCGGAGGTCCAGGCCCCTTCGTCTGGGCCCACGATGTGGTCCGCAACTAGTGTTGACCCGCCGTATTGACCACAATAACTAATTCCCGACCTGCCAACCAACTAAACCCCACTGAATGCAACTTTTATTCCTGTCCCACACTACACCTCTCGCTAAATGCTGATGACAAATGGGTCCAACAACCACCAATTCTTTTGCTGGCCCACGAGTCACGCCGAACTCCGAAGAACCTCTCTTCTAGAACTCGGAAAAGCGAACTGGAACCGTGTGAACAAAGGATTCTACGAGGCTGTATCCCCTGTAACTGTCATGTAGGACCATGTGTAGGTTGTTCTACAGGAGGTCCACCTGCCGGTGATTCAACCTAAGGAGGAAGCTTTCCCAATCATTTGCTTTCGTCCTGGTACGGCATTAGCAGCTCAACTGCCAACCAGGCCAGGTGGATCCTGCAACCTATAGTAAGCTCGCCGACACCGGGTCCCATCTCGTTCTCACCGTCCTATGGACAATGCTCATGGCATCTCGCGCCGCGCTAGTGCGAGCCTCGTGAGCCTGCACCCTCGTCAGACGATCTCGTTGCGCACCGTGCACGGCTGCACTGCACCTCGTCGCCTCCGCCAACGCGACTCGCGGTCACCGAGGGGGAGGAGGCCACATGGTGACCGGCGTGCTGTCTACGGTCCGGTGTTCGACCGCGTGCGCGGCGCTGCTCAACGCCACGGCCGCCTCCTCGGGCGCCGCCGTCGCAGCCCTCGCGCTCCGCCGCTGTGGCGGAGGTGCCCTCGGTCCGGTCGCCGCCGCCGCATCTGCTGCCTCGGCGGCAAGGCTTCTCGCCGCCGCCGTTGCGGGGTTCGCACAGGGCGCCGCCGCCTCCGCGATTGCTGCCGGCGCCATCGGTGCCCACGTCGACAGCGAGCGCGACCTCCGCCAGCTCTCAAGGGTAAGCTCCTAGCTCCAGAGATTAGTGCAATCCTGTGTTCTAGTTACTACTCTGCCGCATCACCGATTAATGATATTTCCTTAAATGTGAGGAAATTAATTGTTCAAAAAAAAATGGTGTGGGAGTAACATTATCGCCGCGGGGGGTAACGTTGATATGAGCCGATTTGAGCCCAAAAGAGCCAAGCTTCATTGCCACCAAAAAGTTCTCCTTGCCTAGCACCATCTGGGTTTCAGCAAAGTGCGGGAGGTGGGTTTCGGTCCCTGAGTATTGGCCGTGGTTGCTGTGTCGCGTGCTGCCATACTTTGGATTGGATTTATCTCTTGGTGTCGGACGGGAGAGCTCAAGGCGCTCCGCTCTGGTTGCTGCCATTGTTGGCTCTACGCCTCTATCTCTGCAGCGTACTGCATTAGCATATCTGGGTTTTTGACATCTCTGCCCACACATAGAGAAAGGTATTCTGAATATGGAACGATTCTATTGTCAGGAAATCATTAACCACAGTCTCTGAGTTTCTGGATAATTTTACCTTCCTCAGCGAAGGATATTTGCAATCGCTTCTTCTTAGATGGATTGATTTATGAAAGTTTGCTCTTATATAATGTATTGTTTTCATGTTCTGAAGCTGAGCACATTGTAGTGTTGTTAGTGTTCTTTGAGATGAACTGCATCGGTAGGTTGCCATCCTGAACATCTGTTTTAATGTGCCAGTAAAAGCAAACTTGTTTTGCTTTATTAGTATTTGCAGAATGCATAGCTGACTTGTAGTATCTGAATTTTTTTTTTTACAGGCGCGGTATAAGAGATGGCTTTGGTGGGCGCGATTTGGAGTATTCATTACAGTGCTGCAATTTGTGTTGGCAATTTATTTGATGTGTATTATGATAAAAAAGTTATCAGACGAAGGGTCTTCAATACAGTGTTTTTCAGGTACATGCGCAACATCAGATTATCTTCTTTGGGATTGTTCTAGTTCTTTAGACATATGTTTAAACTTTGATTGAGTTATTTGCGGAAATTGAATTGTTATTGCTAAGGGTTTAGCTTTGTGACTCTCATGCTGCAACTTTATTGGTCATCATGCTGGAACTTGTAACAATCTGTTGGCTATGTGCATCTCATGTTTCAGAGGCAGATGCTATTCCTTTGTCTAAAAGTTTGTGTCTCAAAAACTTGAACTGTGCAATTTCCTGAGGGGAAAGTTGTTTATTGAAGAAACATTGCTGATTTTTCCAATAGTACAAATATTTAGTTTTCATTTGCTTTTTTTTTTGTGTTGTGTTGAGTCCTTCAAACTTCAATTGTCTTTATCACAGAGTGAGGCTGATACCTATAATGATATGCAGCCTTTAATGCTGATTAACCCTCAAGTTGCGACAATTTTATCAGGACATGATCAGAGCAACATGGCCGGGAAGCGCATTTTGTTAATATTTTTCATTGTCAGCATGTGGGTGGCAACCATAGTTCAGTGCGCCACAGGTTCGGATATCTTAAGGTGGAGGTCGTTTTATGCATCCCATGATATTGCGTGGAGAGCTCACTATCGAGAGGTGTTTGATCATGGAATCCGTGAAGTTTTATGTTGTCTCGGGCGGGCTAAGTATTTGTATGATCCTGTCTTTTGTTTATTCTTATATAAACATTATTGATAGCTGACAATGTAAAGGTATTTTACCTTGTTAGGAGTGTGTTGGAAGATGACGATATATGTGTCGTGGCAAAGTTATTGGCTGACCTTATGGCTTATCGCGCATCTGGAACTGGTCATCTTGAACTTGTAGCAGGTTGATTTTTTATTTTCCTTATCGTCCAAAACTCAATCCTTTTCAGTCTGTGCGGATATATGGGATTTTGTTTTTGCCGAATCTATAGAAGCACGACAGTAATGCCATTAAGATAGTTGCTACTTTAAACGGGTATTCAGCTATTTATCAATATGCTAGGGTCTGCTATAATATGAACCTTTTAAAGCCTAACTGCATTAAATAAGCATGAACTTTGATTATTTGCCGATTACTAAAAGAAATTTGCAACTTTTTCAAACAAAGCCTGAACCAGTGGTTTAATGATGTTGCTGTTCACAACTGTTATCTGCATCCCAAATGATTTTCCTTCAGGGCTTTCACTACTGCAGAAATCTAAGTTGTCAACAGTTATTTCAAAAGAACAAGTGGAGGCTCCTCAAGATCTCATCCAAGAGGCTGTGCTGTTTCATCCATTTGCTGAAGCTGCCTATACGGTTATTCCCTGCACCCTTGCTTGGTTTCATTCTCAGTTATTGCCAGACATTGAACACATTCATCTTTCAGGGCCCACTGCTTGATCTTGGAAGGAATCCTCTTATGTTTCCCTGTATGTGGCTCAATAGGCAAGGTGTTTTGACTCTATGGACTCGTGCTAGGTAAATATCGTGAGTTCATATAAGACTTTACTGTCAACAATTAATGATAATGTATAGACTGCAAACCTTTCTGAATTTGGTGTGTCATCATTCTTGGGGCAAGAATTACAGTTCAGAGTGGTGTTTTTGCGGATAATTCTAGCTATGAGATTGTTGGACACATAGTAGTTCACAGGAGTTGTTTCTTATTTGTTGCCTTGCATAAAAACAACTAGATTTTTTTATTAGAAAAGGAAAGGTAAATTTGCACCAGCATCCTGACAAAGTGACACTCTAAAGTATGGCCCCCTTTGGCAGAGATTCTCGTGGAGTGATTCTCAGTGAGAAGTGATTCTCTGAGTCAGAAGTGATTCTGTGCCTGAAATTGATTTTCTTTGATTCTTCATAATATACTCTTACAATCAGGACAGAGAATCACTTCACAGAATCAGGAGAAGCTACTTTTTTAGCTCTCAACCCCTTAGTTCATTTCAGAGAATCACTTCATAAAATCAGACAAGAATCACTTCTCCTGCAATACGGCGTTTGGTAGAGCTCCCCAGATTCTCTCTGAGAATCAGCTCCGTGGAGCTCTGCCAAAGGGGGCCTATGTTACATTTGCAGTGTGATCCATTATCATGCTTGATAAAACTTTACTCCTGCAGGCGGCCAATCCTTGAAGGTGATAACTGGTGGAGAGGGCATGCATCTGCTTTTCTAAAGTATATCAATGTGGGACCAGAAGTCCTCCGAAAAGGTCGTATTAGCCAGGTAAACTTATCATCCTCTACAGAGTTATGATTATATTTCTTGTATGTCATGGTCTCTTTCTGTTTGCAGAAGAAGCGAGAGGCAGCCTATTTCGTTGTTGTGCTACATAACCTAAATACAGTAGTCATAGCCATCCGTGGAACAGAAACTCTAGAAGATGTTATTACTGATGGCTTATGTAAGGAATGCTCCCTTACCATCGATGACTTGGATGGGTTAATCAAGTAAGCCATTACACTTTTGGTAGTTTCGTTTTCTTGTACTGAAGCTTTATTGAGAGTTATCTGTTCCTTACTAAAAAGACCAATAAATGACGTAATGAGCAAAAAACCATTGCAGTTCATATCATCAGATAACTTCATATGCACTTGTATTCTAGAAAAGAAAAAAAAGTCTACTTTACCGTATACCAGGAGTGGATGCCCTCCCTGACATAAGGGCACATAATTCGGACAGTTAGACCATTTGGTCACTGGTAAGTGGGTGGCATAAAAAGTACCTGCTGACAATTTCTAGACCATGGAACCCTATTAATTGGCTGCAAAGAATGAACCAAAAAGATATTCTAGGAAATTAGTTTAATTCCCTGAGATCTTGAGGTCTCGTCTGGACTCATTTCTGAAAACTTACCTTTTGCTTTTGATTGAGGGGAAAAATATCTTTTACTTGATAAATGTGAGAGTATATTTGGTAATTTAGATATTAGTATTGTGGACTGCCATATGTATCGGGGAATCGCATTGGCCCCCAATTCGCCTGTACCCTGTATATTCCGGCTGAGAGGCACAATGCAATACAATATATGCATAATGTAATATATTCCCTCTTACAATAAAGTTATTTCTTCTTTTGCAGTTCTGATCGGTTGTCTCCTCAAGTGAAGAGTGGTGTCCTCTCATCATTTCCACACTATGGACATGCAGGGATTGTTGAATCAGCTCGAGAGTTATATATGAAACTTGAGGGACAGCCCGTACATCATGGTTAACACAAAACGACATGCAGTTTCTTTTTTGTACATATATCGTGTTAGATTATTTATGTATGTTTCTTGTTTTAGAATTTTAACTATACCGTTCGTCAAACCTAATATTACATTTACTAGAAACAAGAATACTGCATCGCTGCAGCGACTGTTTTACTGAAGTGTTCTGTTTTTACTCTACTAAGTGAACAAATCTCACCGGAACACTGTACCATTAACTTCTATCATGGAATTGTCTGCAGATAAATCAGATTTAGGCACAGCCGGATTTTTATCTTCCCTTCTTGGTGATGGTTGCGAGTGCCATGGATACAGCATTGAAATTGTTGGACATTCATTAGGAGGTTCTGTAGCAGCACTTTTAGGTATCAGGGTATGTTTGTTTATTTTCATCTTACAGGGACTTTATTTCAACTCGATCGATGATGTTCATTTACTATATTTAGTTAACAACTTGATTGTATTTTTTACCTATCACACTTCAGCAATACAGATGCATGTAGGGAAGTACAATCTATATAAGAGTATCATTTGTGGATTTATGGTTGATAATAGAAGTTTTGAGGTACCATTCTTACTGAATATTTATAGGACAATGCTATTATTAAGAAAAAAAAACACCCTCGACCTGCAGGGGTAAGACAGCCTCTGAGTATTTTGGTCAGAAGAAGACCTCACGCAGATTTAGGAAAAAGAAAACCTTGAAACCCTGCCCCACCCTTACGCAAACGGCACCGTAGCCTGTGTGAGAACGACCACGAGTTGGGCCAGACCTTAGATCTGTGCTTTGGCAGGGGATAAAAATTAGCTCCCACGGGGAGTCGAACTCAGGACCTGAGGAGTGGTACTAGAGCCACCTAATGAACTCAGCCAGAGGCCCGTCACGGCTTTGAAAACACTCATTAGATAACCAGACAATCCTTTCGTATCAGAGAAAATAGCCCCTACTTTGCAATGTTGAGCTGAAAATACGCAAAAGACTTTGATTAAGTATTGAATGCTGAATATGTGGCATAGTTTAGTTGTTATGATGTTTCCAGTTATATCTGTTTCCATGTAGACAAACTTTACTTTGACATTAAGTTTTGTGACAATACAGCTATATAGACGCTTCCCAAAATTACATGTGTATGCATATGGAGCTGCACCATGTGTGGATTATGTGATAGCAGATGCATGCTCACCATTTGTTACCAGGTGAGACTTGAATTCCTCCTGTTCATCACCTTTACAGCATAGTTATCGCCTATACTGGCAGTAGCATGCCATTTCTGATAAACCGCTGTCAATTACAGCATCATCCACAATGATGAATTTTCTGCACGATTGTCCATGAATTCAGTAATTAGATTGCGTGGCTCAGCTATAAGAGCTCTCTCAAAGGATGCTTCGCTCATTTCTGCTAAAGTTCGTAAACTGGTTGGTGGAGTAGCAGATGCCAGATCATATGAAAAAAATGCAATAGATCAACGTGCTTCGACTGGTGCTTTGGAGACTGTCAGTGAAGCTAATCTAAGCAGGAACCAAATTCATGAAAGGAATCCAATGCATACAATTAGAGGTGGCTTATTTCTCTTTGGTCAAGCAATATCTTGTCTGATAAATACTCCAAAACATCGAGTTAGCTCCACAGCAGCAATTAACTATGAATTGGGTAGATCAAGAATGGCTGCTGCTAGTGATGGTTGGAAATGCAACGTTGCTTCTCACAATTATTTGGATGTTTCACACTGTGGGGAAGCTATTAATGCACACAGAGATGATCAGTTTCAAGATGATCTGTATGAATGTGGTAAAGAATCTAAGTCGTCCCATTCAAATAATAACTCTGAACTCATATCCTCTTCTAATGATTGCATCACTACAATAAGCCCATCTGAAGGACAGTCACCCGAGGTTTATCTCCCTGGCCTCGTTATCCATATTGTTCCAATAAAGAAAGGTACTTCTCCGATGCAGAAGTCAATTATGACTCGTCACAAGAACAAGAGCTACAAAGCACTTATTGCTGACCGGAGAGATTTTATGGACCTTCATGTGACGCCTCGCATGTTCCTTGATCATCTTCCTTGGAGGTACCTCCTCAAACACATGGAAATATCTGTTTATTATAGATGTATGCTTTTGTGTTATTCCAATTGAAAAAAAAAGAGTACATATGAGTTTTGGGCTGATCAGGAATGAAAATTATACTGACTTCAGCTGGTAGTTCACTGAGTCAAAGTTAACTATATGCATGCATATTTATCCAAAAAAAAAAAACCCCTATGTGCATGCATGTTTTGCTGGAGTAGCACATGGATAGGTACACCGCACACCTAAACACGCTGCATTATAAAATGCAGTAGAGCAAAAACAATTGCAGTACTTGTTTAATGATAATATGCATCCAGGTAGTCTTGTTTGCATAATAATTACTAGTTAGTAGCTCAACTTAATTTGGTAACAGCAATTGCTTGTATAATATCAGTACTTCGTTAACTAAGAGAATTGACCCTTATGATTTGTAGGTGCCACTATGCCATGCAAAAGGTTATAGAAACATGGAAACGCAACCAGCTCACCCTTGATTCATTGGGTACAGAGGATGCTGTGTAAATCTCTTCTGAAGCTTGCCAATTTTCTTGTGCATGTAAATTATCTGTAAATAGAAGAATTTAGGCCCCAAAAATCACGTCCAATAATTCTGTGAAAGATTGTGTATTGTTGTACACAACAATTGAGATGATCATAGTAGATCATAGCCTTATAGGCTTCCCCTGAGATCCACGGAGACCCCAGTTGGCATTAATTAGGCTACCCAGTGTATCAAATTAGAGCCGGTACGGTAGTACATCAAATTTTGTTTGCAGCATTGTTGTTGTAAGTTGTAACTATTGTGCAGCCATGTATGTACATCTACGAAGCGTGAATATGAGCCACCAGATAATACAGAGCCTGACTTGTTATACTGAATACCCAAAACGTGCTTGATTTGTGAAGTTTCCTTCACATTGCGTTACTTTCTGTCGGTCTGAATTCCAAAAGAATTCCGGTCTTCCTGTTCCTGTTCAATACAGAGCCTTTTGTCAGTTGTTCATGTACTAGTCGTTTACGACGAGCATTTTGACATTTTTGCCACCTGTAAGTATGACTTCCTATTCCAAACTACCACTACTAGGTTGATCGTGAGTTTCACTTTTACCCGCAATAACAAAACCATACGCTGAGTTAACCTGTTGGAAAGTTACCAGACCCTCAATGTCAGTGGATTGTCAGAATTAGTGGATTTGTTTAGTGATTTCGTCTGTCAGAATTAAACCACAGTTCCATTCCACGGATGGATGAGGACATGAGGTATTCTAGTTGTGGCAGTGTGACAACCAGAAGGTGCTGAGGATCCAGCCAGTTTTAGCCATGGCAGGCACCCCAGACTTGCTTGAATAGAGAAAGGTCGCGTCTCGGGTCCCAACTCCCCCAAGCAGCTTAATTAAGCAAGTGACGATTGCCGCACCCTTTTTGAGGGACCCCCGAGCCTATCGTCATCTCCTGAAAAGCTCCGGGTCCTGTAGAAAGGTTGGCCTTGGATCGATTGATCTCCCTATCCCTCTCTCTCAGATTGGAAAGAACCAAAGAATCTCTTTAAATTTGTGGTGCTGCGTGACGCGAAGGACCTGACCTGACCTGATCGAGCTAGAGGAGGCAACTGATCACTGATGCGTGCGTAATCCATTAACACAAGCTGCTATTAGTACGTACTCCTCATTGTGATTGGTATAATAATGCCATGCTAGAGTGGTGATGATGATGCATTGATGCATGAGAGAGAGAGAGAGAGAGAGAGAGAGAGAGAGAGAGAGAGAGAGGATATCGAAGAACTGATGTCCTGATCCATCGGACAAAGCGCAGAAAGGCAAGGCAGACGCAGGACGATATATTCCATGATTCGATGCGACCGATCACGTAAGCACATTATCCTTTTTTTAGAGTCTTTTTTTAGTTCATGCGATAGATAGAGATGTCTATGTATCCGCGCGAGCACACACTAGGATTATTCTTGTTCGGGGCCGGGACTGCTGCTTGTGTAGGCCAATCACCAGGAATATTATCTTTAAATTCATTAAGTATAGTTACTATTATTAGTACAAAATAATAATTCAGCAGCTTTAATCTGTTCCTTCTTTTTTTAAAAAAAAAGAAGAGAAAAATCCAACCTGACGTAGCAAAGTGAGACACGTGCAGCACCAGTCTACAAAAGTTCTGCGCGCACCGGCTGCCTATAGCTAGGCGACACGAAGCTTCACCGCATGCAGAGAGGTTACCAGTTACCACCCCGTACGTATCGAACACCGCATGCAGATCCCTCCCTGGATTGAAGAAACTTGGACGATGGAGTTGGAGGAGCTAAAGTACTAGCTGGAAATGGAAAAAGCATCTCTGCTTCCTTTTTCCCCGTCAACGACACGTCCGACGTCCTGCGCTGCTGATGAGACCCACCCAGGAGAGTTCCAGGTAGGATAAGCTTAGCTAGCTAGCTAGCTTTATTATTAACAACGCCCCCGTACGTCTCTGTCGCGTCCGGTCAGTCTGGCTCAGGCGGCGGCGGCCGGCGGCGACATGCGTGATGCGTGTACGGAGACCTTTCTCAACCAGCCACCACCACCTTACTTTTGAGGGAAAGAAAATAAAAATCTCTGCTTTGATTGAAAGGGCAAAAACTTTACACCGTCTCGCGTTTTCCTATACCTTTTTGCGGCAATGTGATGTGTTGTGATGTACTACTGCTTATCGGGGAGAGACGACGTCGACCAAGCCATGCATGGCAAACAACTTGTTGGCAATGCAAAAGCCCCCTACCGAACAAATGCCGATCGATCGACGTGGTCCAGTCGAATAGTGGCCAGGTGTCTTTTTTTATTTTTATTTTTTTCGATTTCGATATCGAGAGGCCAAGTCTGGGGAAGACGGCAATGGAGAGAAGAGAAGAAGAGCACGCCGCACGTAGGTAACGTGAAAGTCGTCATGTTTCAGAGACACACACGCAGGCATTATTATTGTCATGAGTCAACAATCCGGCACCGACCGGACGGACAGCTCGCCCTCTCTGATCTGGCTGCTACGAGCGTCGTCGTCACGCATCGCGGCTGCAGTTACGTACTCGTTATCACGCCAAGGAGGTAGCCAAAGATGGTCGTAATTAATTACTTAATTTTAATAGAATGAAATTGTTAAAGTTGATCCTAAAAACCATCGACGTCAATATTTTTTTTAAGAGAGAAAAAAAACCAGGATGAGTAATTCCTCCATTTATAAATAATAATTGAGGACCAAAGTCTTACTACTACTATTACAGTTTTTCACCGCATTCCGATGCACCCACCGAGATCCCTGTGTCTTCCTCCTCTTCTTCTGGGTCTGGCTTCTGCTCCGCTCGCTTTCGGGAGGGAGACGGAAGCTGCGAGCTGCCTCCGGAACGCGGACAGACTCGCATGCGTGCGAGGCGTTGTGCTTCTGAAAAGGAATGCATCGGTCAAAGGCGGCCGGTGTGTGGGCCTTCAATTCAATGTTGTGCGTGTACGTGCGCTCGGCCGGGCTCCTCGTCGACCGCCCACCCCCCCCCCCCCCCCCCCCCCGGCCCGTCGCTTGCTGTGTAACGGCGCCGGAGGAGGACTCGACACCGGCAAAACAAGGCACGAAGAAGCATTAATGGCGGCGTTCGTTCGTCGTCCCTCTCCCGGGCAGGCCCTAGTACTGTGTTTTGTGTCTGACAAGGAAAGCGCGCACATCTGTGTGGCGACCACGCTGTCTACGACACCCATAAAGGGCCCGGGAGTGCTCTGCTCTACTCTACTGATGTTGCTACCTGCGTACGGCACTCCCTTTATTTTTATTTTATTAATGTTAAAACACACAGTAAATCTTCTTAGTTTCAAAATAAACTAAATCTCTTATCGTCTTAACGTCAATAAAATGAAAACATAAGCAGTACTATCCTAGTGAATAAACCGTGTCCGTAAAGTGCGTACGCTAGCTTCAATTCAGTGACCGTTACGTATGGAACATGTTAGCTTAACTCGAGATCGATCGAGCTGATTATTATTAAATGGACCCAACTCAAGGTCGAGCGGGCACTGCACGTGTCGTGGTACGTTAGAGTTCACCTACGTACGTACGTATGCATTGCATGGTCGTCAAAGAGATACGAGCCGCGCATGCATCGATCTTTCCACAAGGTTTCCCGGGAAGCACCAGTTCGTACTGCGTACGTACGCATGTCTGCCGTCGACACGGACGGACAATGCACCGGAGCCAAACCACGCGCCACATGAGTCGCAGGCTTGTGACTCGTGCACATGTCAGTCGCAGGCTGCGGTTATGAGTCGTCGATCGAGTCTAAAAGGGATCGCCAAATTGCCACGACGCGATCAGCCGGGGGACGCACACGCACGTAGTACTACTTAGTTACAATGCACCCGGCCTGGTCGTCCGTGTGTGTGTGGTCGTCAACCTGGGGTAGTAAAAGGGGGTGGTGGTCTACTAAAATATAATCAAGCACCACTGCAAAGTTAAAAAGACACACCAGGCGTGTGGTGCGTTAAGCCAACTTCTTCGATCGATATGATCAACGACGACGACGACGACGGACGGGTCGGGTCGACGACGGCGACCTCTTCCTGCCTGCCGGTGCCGGCCGCCGGTCAATCATTCCCGGCCGGGGCGCCGTGAGCCGGACCGCGCCGGCAGTACGTACGGTTGCCGTCGACACGATCGACGAGCGAGCGATGCACATCGGCGCCATTTCGATCGATTCCGACCGGCCGGCCGCGCCGATCATCCATCATTTCTTCTGTTGGCCCGCAATAACCGGCCCCCCGCAGGCCGCAGGTGCAGTGTGCAGCTGGTTATTACTACAATTAATTAATCGAGATTAATTAACAGCAGTACACGAGATCCTCGATTCGTCATCCGTCGCCTTCGTATGTTGACGCGGAATTAAAAAGGCGACCCCTGATGGAGCTATAACCTGCTTGTTGGCTGGTCAGCAGCGCGCCAACTCGAAGAGCACGGGCACGGGCGCCGTCAACTTCAGCAGCAGCCAAGTCAGCCACACCCCCCTCCTCTTTTAATGCACTGGGACTGTCATCACCTGTAGATTGAGGACGACCTTCTGTCTCCGTCTCTCTCTCTCTCTCTGTCTCTCTCTCTCTCCTTGCTGCTGCCCCACCCCCCCCGTCTCATCACTCTCGATTTCTTCGTTCTACTCGTAAATTATCAGTAACCATCGTCAGGGCCAGTGAGAACACAAAGATCACACACCTGACGCTTACACGCGCACCGTCTCAGCATCTCTCTTTTGACTAATACTGTATGTTACTAGGCCGTTAAAAGAGAGCAATCTACGCCACCTACTAGATAGACAGTACGTAGACAACAAATATATTAATTAATGTTAATCGTCTCAGTGATTGTAACTTGTAAGCATGCATGTTGCTAGTGTGTGTGGTGTCTGTTGAAGCACTGGGCGCGCCACTTATCTGTAACCCCCAGATCAATAATCGTCTCCGTTTTTTTAGTTTAGAAAGATTCAAGGCAGTAGTAGTAGCAGTTTCTTGCGACGACGTGACTCTGTGTTTGCTTACTTATTAGTACGGGCTTGCTGGTTTGGTGAGCCAAGTAACACAACCAACCGGTGAAGGAATCGAAGGAGCGAAGAATCCAGATGAGAGAGAGAGGGCCAACTGAACAAGCAAAAGAGACTAACAAATGCAATGCTGCGCTAGAGTGCTGGATGGGTTAATTAAATAGTAGGTTAGTTGCTTCATTGGTGCTCGCAGACCGTGCCAGCAGCATAGATCATAGAGGCCACAAATATGGTTAGGTCTAAGAATTGGGGACGCCATCACCCCCCCTGTTGTAGCAGCAGCAGCGTTAGCGCACTGTGCCCTATTTAATCCTTGGAAAAAAGCTCTCCCTTTCAGTGACCAGTGCGTCGAATGTTCGTTTCGTTCACAAGGGACGACGACGGGATGGACCGCACGGAGAGCCTTGTTGTTAGTAGTCTATACTCTTATAGGGAGAGAGACGGAGGCGCACCTATTCGCAGAATGCCCTGTAACCGGAGCCATATGAACGACACTCAGTGCTCGGATATGTGAATCACGGATCCCCCGACATATTGGACAGTAAAGGAAAATATTTCTATTTGGTTTGACGGCCTGATAGATGACTCTGCAAGCAAACGGGCAAAAGGGCTCGGATCGTGGATAATTCTAACTATTTGGATAATTTAGAAAGAGCGGAATGGCAGGATTTTTGAAGAAATAGAGTGTAACATCGGCGACATCATTAGTCAAGTTAAAGAGGAGGCAAGTGTTTGGTAAGCTGCTGGAGCGAAATACCTTGCAACGGTCGCTCAAACAACTAGCGAATAATCTGTTAATAGGTTTTTAACGTCAGCCTAGGCCAGGCTCCTAAGCTAACGTCGTGTTGCCTTGCGCTACTCGCGCATGTATTTTACTCCTTCTTATATAATACTAATACCGAAAATGTTTCGGGTCTTTTTTTTAAAAAAAAAGAAGAAAACGTCGACGCCTTGTTGATGAACGGATGCCTACACCGCAACGATCGACAGGGCCGAGCGAATTCTGCAACCGTGTTGATGGATGCCTACATGCCCGCCCACGGCCTCCTCTGTAGTCTCTAGTCTGTAGTGTACTACTACTACTAACAGCGTTCAGCAACAAGTCAACACTCATGCACTTGTTTAATTCTTGGGGTCGCTACTACAGTACCTTAAACGCAATCGTCTTCCCTACCAGTCAACTGCTTCAGTTCTTCGTTGAAACATGGTAGTAGTACGTACTAGAATAGTCTCCTGCTGCTCGAGCGGTGAACTTGATCAGAGCATCAGAGTGAGGACTGAGCATTATATATATTGATCAACAACACGCTTGATATCGATAGAGATTTGTTTGTTTGTTGGATTGGATTGGATTGGATCCAGGCATTGCCCAATTCAATGGCCGGAACAAGGACGGACGGACGCTGCTTGCGACAGACGGGTCGTTGACCCTCTCAATTAAGGGACGGACGGGCAGCATCGGTGCAGCTAAACGTCTTGCTGCTATAGAGAGCTTGGGCTGGGCCACGTCGCCCCGGCCGCCTGAGCAAACCCCCGCAGGCGCAGAGACGCGCGGCCACGTCGCCCCGCGGGGCAGGCGTGGTGGGCGGCGCGGCCTCGGTTCGGCCACGTCGCCGGCGACGACCTCGCCGCGGGAAGATGGATGGATGGCCTACCTGCCTTCCAACCAGCGCCCTTAATTGCCGGACACGATCAAGGAAGGCCCGCTCCTCTCCCTGCTCATTCGCAAACTTTTCGGAATAAATATCTGACTTTTGATCGGAACTTGGTAATATGTCTACTACTAGTATGGGGCAGTCGTACTATTCCATTCATCCTTTTCCTTCCATATAGTTGTAGTACTACCAGCGTTCAACATGTCCACACTACACTATGGCCTGCGCCGCTAGGAAGTAGCCCACATTATTTTTTCCCCTTTTGTTTTTTCAAAAAATCAACATCATCGAGTTTCTTACCGGCTCAAAAGTCAAAACAAAGCTCAAGAAAAAGCCTGAACCTTTGTTGCTGAAAATGATGGACCAATTTACAGGTAACCAGTCCAGATCTAGAGCAAGTCACGTGCTGCGTAACAATGTCGCCCGGTCTTCTGGAACTGATATAACCACTCCTTTTTTTTTTCTTTCTTTCCCTGGAAACATACCGTGCTGGATTACTGCTTTCAGTCTTATTAGTAGATGAGAGAGATAATACTTGATCAATTTGCCTGCCTGCTAGCCTGCTTCCACACTAGTTTGACCTGGACCTGGCACTAGCAACTTTCAAAAACGAACGTGTGCTCGTACTGAACGTCCACGAAAATGAATGGCCTTTTTATTCACAGTACGTGCATTGGAAATTCATGAAAAGATTATTGCCTTCCTCTCTTCCTGCTGCAGAAATCCCGTTTCCTTGTACTAGTATGAACTGAAGGAAGAAGGAAGGGGACAACAATCCAAGTCCAACTCCAATGCACTGTTAATAGCAGGAAAAGAAATCAGTGTACTAGTAATATAAGCAACAGACAGAAACACAGCCAGCTTTGGACACACAACACAACAGCAGAGCTTCCTGCTCTGTTCGGCTCTGCTTCCAAAAGACAGGATCCAACAAGTCTGAGATTCCATCGCCCCCTGGTCTGACCCTAGTCGTGACTTGTGACCATCCCCAGGAATCTACAGATTTTCATGGACCAACCCCGACCAAACTCCAAATCCAAAAGGAAAATAAAACCATGAGCGAGCGATGCCGTTCAGTCGCCCGGTCAATCAGTTGCCAAACCAACACGCAGCACTGCTTTTTCTCGACCTTTTTGAATGCAGGAGATGAAAAAACATCGTTTGGATCACCCCTTCCTTTCTGTCTCTCATCCGATCCAGCGGCTGAAAATTTGGTCCTTATTTTTGCATATCCAAATCGCCATTATTCGCGGCAACTTGTTGTGCGAGGGCGGTTCAAGTTATTGTCAAAAGCGAAGCGGCCGCAGCTTCTTCCGAACAAGCCGCGCGCCGCCCCCGGTCCGCCTCTCGCCTCCTTTCTCTGCCCTCTTCCACTGTAGCATTATTTGCCCCGATGGATTGAGACATACGTACAAGCCACCCCAAGTGAAAAAAAAAAAATTCGCGCTCTTTATAAAGCTTCCACCTCGCAGCACCATGCACCACTCTCTTCCTTCCTTCTCTGCTCTTCTCTCCTCACGCCGTCTGTATATGGTCTTGGCGTTCCCACTGCCTCACAGTGCGTAGCTAGCTCATGGCCTGGGCAGCAACCAAAGCACCAGCAGCAGCAATGGCAACGGCGATCCACCACCCGCAATGCGGAGGCTCCATGGCCACAACGCGCGTGTCCGCCGCTTCTGGCAGACGCGGCGCGCGCTGCACGGCGGCCGTCGCGGCGACGGCGTGCGCGCCGATCGAGGCGGCGGCGGCGGTGCGGCGCAGTGCGAGGACGACGACGAACGTCGCCGGCATGTGGAGGCAGGTCCAGGGATGTGACGACTGGGAGGGCCTGCTGGAGCACCCGGTGCTGCGCGGCGAGGTGGCGCGGTACGGCGAGCTGGTGGACGCTTGCTACAAGGCGTTCGACCTGGACCAGTCCTCGCCACGGCACCTGACCTGCAAGTGCGGCCGGGAGCGGATGCTGCGGGACGTGGGCCTACCCGGCGCAGGGTACGAGGTCACGCGGTACCTCTACGCGGCGCCGCCTGCCGACGTGCTCACCTTGGAGCCGTCCACCAGCAGCCGGCAGGGGCGGTGGATCGGCTACGTGGCGGTGTCGACGGACGAGATGACCCGGCGGCTCGGCAGGCGCGACGTGGTCGTCTCGTTCCGCGGCACGGTGACCCCCGCCGAGTGGGCGGCCAACCTGATGAGCTCTCTCGAGCCGGCGCGCTTCGACCCCATCGACCCGCGCCCGGACGTCAGGGTCGAGTCGGGGTTCCTCGGCCTCTACACCTCCGTGGACACGACGTGCCGCTTCGGCGGCGCCGGCACCTGCCGGGAGCAGGTCCTGCGCGAGGTCGGCAGGCTGGTGGAGTCCTACTCCTCCAAAGGCGAGGACGTCAGCGTGACGCTGGCCGGGCACAGCATGGGCGCCGCGCTGGCGCTGCTCGCCGCGTACGACCTCGCCGAGCTGGGCCTCAACCGCGGGGCTCCCGTCACCGTGTTCTCCTTCGGCGGCCCGCGCGTCGGCAACGCGGCCTTCAAGGCCCGCTGCGACGCGCTCGGCGTCAAGGCGCTGCGCGTGGCCAACGTCCACGATCCCATCACCAGGCTACCCGGCGTCTTCCTCAACGAGGCCACCGCCGGCGCGCTTCAGCGCGTCCGCCCGGCGTGGCAAGCGGCCTGCTACACCCACGTCGGCGTCGAGCTCCCGCTCGATTTCATCTCCGTCGGCGACCTGGCCAGCGTGCACGACATCGGAACCTACGTCTCCCTGCTCAAGAACGGCGGCACGCGACCGCGCGACGGCGCCAGCGGCGTGCTGGCCAAGGTAATGGACTTCGTGGACCGCCAGCGCGCCGCCGCCGGCGCGGTGCTGCCGTGGCAGGACGCCGCGCTGCAGATGGGCGGACTGGTGCAGACGCTGGGCCTGATCTAATGTAATCCAGCGTTCACGACTAAATCCAATCCTCCTTGACAAAAAACATGTTTTTTGGGAGGATTTGATGGTCGTTTTTTCCGTTGGGTTTTTTTGTTTTCATCCCTTTTCTGCTGTATAGATCGGTCGATTAACTTGATGATGATGATCGTCATAGGAACTCATCATCAGATAACAAAAAGGATTCTTTGTTCGTTCGTTCATTTCCATCCATCTGTTCGCGTACACATCCCTGCAACTTGACGATTGCAACCAACCCAAGTCTCGAAACAGAGCAGACAAAAACGCAACAAAAATTGTCTGATTTTGTTGGATCGCTCATGGAGGAAACCCTTCTCTCTGTTCGTAGCGATCTGTTTTTTTTCCTGTCCAAGAAAAAATAATTAATAAAAGAAAATAAACTTGATCTGAAGTCAACAGCTGGCCAATCGCCACTCGGCGTTCGGTTACCATGCTAAAATAGGATATGATGGCGTATCGCCAATGCGTCACTGTATATATCGTTGCTTCGGAACCTTGGACTTCCACGATCTCTCGCGCCGCACAAAAATATCATCGCTATTTTATTTAAGAAAAACTTTAAAAATCCGTCTAAAAATCAAATAATAATGATGTCATACTCATATGGCCAAAGGCCGCAATCTCGATTAGGAGTTGCCGATGAGATCCTTTCCACCTAATAAGAAGGCGCTAATTCCAGTTTCGCTTATTCCCTGATCACACATTATTCCTACTGATCCAATCAAGGAGTCGCCACAATCACTTCCACTAGGATTTCCTTCGTCCTACTCTTCCAAACTGCCCGTTTTGTTTAATTCCATTTTGACGTTTTCTTAAAATGTATTAATAATTTGTTGGCAATAAATAAGATCTTGCGAAGACTTAATTAAGAAATGCAGCTCATGAACCGCAGTGAGCTGATCAAAATACACGCAAATCAGAAACGGGATCTCACTGCCTGATTTGATTGGTCAGTTTGCTCGAGCTTCTCCACATCACCAACCACGCCGCCGCTTTCATAGGAGAATCTCCGTCCACCAACACGCATCACATAACTCTAGCTACGTTCTCTTCCTAGAAGAATCATCTCGCGCGCGAGTACTCATTGTATCTCTGATTGTTTTTTTATTCATTGTGTTTTTGACATGGTCTTGGTGTGGTACGGCAGCATGCATGTGGTGACTTCATCGAGTATTGATCGCCTTGAAAACATGCAAAAGTGACATCTTTAATCTTGAAAAGTGTAGCATTGTCAAGCATGTGGAGTTATACCATGGCTTCTGTACCAAACTTAATTCCTTCGGTTCATGAATAATTTGTGAGTGCAGAAAGTGTTGATCTTATACTTTTGTTTAGGTTTCTGTCATATTTTTATTTTTGCTCGCATCATCTGCTACCGTGGAAACTGGACAGACCATGGCTTTCGGTTCCACTTCTAACGAACTGTTGGTATGGGCAACGTTTCCTAGTAGCTAGATTAGCCGTGTCTCTCAAAAATCAAGCTGTCAAGGCGCGTAATCTGCACGTAAACATGAAAGGGGTCTTAAATTTTTGCTATAATAATTGAGCATGGAAAAGAAGAAAGACGTCGCAAAAACGTAGGGTTGGATGAGGCGTTTTGCTTCCAAAATGTAAAAGACAAGGTCGACGTGTCACACATATTTGTTGTTCCTGAGATGAACAGTTGAAGAAGGAAATAAAGGTATTGTTTACTCTTACTCATGAGGGGTCAATTAATCTTTCCACTTCACGTACATGCTTTTAGAATTCAACATAGCCAGTGGTTCACGTTTTCTAAACTGTCCAGCCGGTTTCACAAGAATCTTTTGAGCCGGTGAGAGATATAGCTAGTAGTAGTGTCCTATGAAATGTACAACTGCCACGAATAAAACTTGTTTCGTTCGTAAGAACACCAATCAGGAAGTTTGCCATTAGGTGTGTAGTTGTGTACTTCGTCATTATCATTACTGCTAGGTCACTGTTCAAACCTGTTAGATTTCATATGAAGAGTATAACATGACAATGTAACATTATACCGTATTGACCACTGATTTTGGAATTTTGATATTTTTTCTCTTTTGACGCCACCTGAAGTTAACAATAAAATACCAGAGGTAGTATTTGTATATTTATGATATATGTAAAAACAGTTTTTTGTAGGACAATCCTAGTATGAACAAAAAGGATATTTTAATGATATATGTATCTTTGTTATGGTGCTTGAAATTAATTAGGATCATTCATTCCCACAAATCTAAGTCCCTGTGTATTTTAGGTTACTCCCTCATAACTTTAACTTCACATCCCTGTGTATTTTAGTTACACATGCAAGTCCCCCTGCATCATAGGAATAGATTAAGACCCTACAACCTTTGGCAATAACAAATGTTCCTTTCGTCCCTTATCAATCTGGATTTGACCTGACAAATACTAATAGTAATCACTTGACACAAACACAACAACGACCTGTAATAAATTGAGATCGATAGATTTACCAGTAAACGACAAACCAGTTGTCAGGATTTAATACCGTACTTATCAACAGATCCTACGATATGTCAGTACGTTTCTGTCTCTGATCTTGCGTGGGATCCTAAAGTTACTACTTAGTACGTAGCTTGTATATGTATCATACGTTAAGAGGCTCTGATTGGCACATGTGAACTTCAAATGCCGTTGATATTTTTAAGTACCAGTAATCCACAGAAATAATTTAACCCGGTTTCGACAACTTAGTTCAAAAAATGAAGTAACTACAACAATTTCAGGTCCGGCATTGTATCCAGCTCGCAGCCAGCTTCTTCCCTTGCCACGAAGATTTCTGATGAAAGCTCTGCTCTCACCCACAGGCATTGAGGTAGTATCATATCAGTCAGTCATGGAGAAAAATTCTGGGTCGTCGTACGGACAGCTGCGACGCGTATGATCAATCATAACATATCCAACCTGAAAAAGAATACTCTGTTGGATGTTGAGGATCACGGAGACACCGCACGCTTGACTGAGCTGGAACAAAATCTTGCCACATCCCAGCTAGCGCTGCAGCCTGCAGGGGAAAAGTCCATAAACAATGCAATCCTTGTGCTTCTCTGCTCATTTTTTGCAATCTTGTCATCAATCAGCTGGATCGATAACGCTGCAGGTAGGGGGCAACAGTTTTCAGTATATCTGCTTTCCAGCGCCCCTGCATTCTTTGCTGTTCTCGGAGTCACGTCAGGTATCGACATTGCAGTCTTTTTCCAAATCCGCTGATAAAAAAAAAGCATCAAATAATTCGATGTTGATATCATAAAAGCAACGATCCAGTCTCTGAACCAGCAGGACCAGCATGGATACGCATTATTATGGGGCGATCTTGTTGTTTATTTTTCTTTATTTAGGTGCGCTTTTCAGGTTGGACTAGTCCTGCCAGCAACAATACAGTTGTACGTAGTATACTAGTATAACGCGGTGTGCACTCTGAAGTCTGATACACTCCTCAAACTCAAACCACCACTACTCCTGCCAAGCTGATGAAGATTCAGAGGAGAGGAGAGACAGTAACTGCGCGTCAAATGCAGCAATGAATTCTTCAGAGCTGCAACGAAAATCTAGTGTGAGTCGGACCAACACCACGAAACTCTAGATCGGTAACTGGGTCGATTCCGAGCGGCGAGGTACATCGCTTTCTTTCATCAGTGATAGTACTAAGCTACAAGTAGAGGAAAAAAAAATAGCAGCGAGGCGGAGCCGGCGCGCGGCGAGGGTAACTACTGGCACGTCCCTGTTACTACTACGGGTTAACGGCAGGGGGAAAGGCCACCCGGCGCCGGCGGGTCGGTCTCCGGCGAGCTGACCCGTACGATTGCGCGCGGGCGTCAGCGTCGTCAGCGCTAAGCCAATCAAACGGAGGATCCCCTGCAGCCTGCAACGACGACGACGAAACGGGTGGATGCGGTACCCGACTGGAAATCTCCGGCGCGTCGTTTTCGCCATGGACGACACCAGGACAGCTCCCTTCTCCCCCTCCCGTCTCGTCGATCGATCTGGATGGCCAATAGCAGGCCAGGTCGTCCTGCGACTGCGTAGGTCAGGTCAGGTCAGGTCATTCGCGCCATGCCATACCATAATAGTACGGGATACGACGACTCTGACTCTGACGGCTCCGGGGCACTGTAGCTGTTCACTCTCGCTTTCCTTCTCAGTTCTCTCACTCTCTCTCTCTCTCTCTCTCTCTCTGTGTTGCGTCGCCATTGGTCGATCGATACGCTACGCTGGTGTGAAAGCGAGTGCGATGGAGCTCCGCATTGCATCGCTCCATCGGCCATGGCAACTGGTGGCGATCAAGGTGATGCCATGCCTCGTCCCTTGTCTGAGCGAAAGGACGAGAAACCAAAAACAGAGTGGAGTATATTATACTGTACTACAAACCAGCAAGCAAATACGTACTTACTATCGTATGATGAGCACGGTCGATGGGTACGTACGTACTCTCTCATTAAAGGGTAGTACTAGCTAGTAGTACTCTAGTATACACATGTGAAAGCGCAGCAGAGCTTGATGAGCCGGAGAAATTGAAGCGCGGCGGCCGCGGCCCATGACGAGTCCACTGCACCTGCAAGCAAGAAATCCCTGCCGCACGCCCTCACCGCGCGCGCGGGCGGGAAGGAGGCCACGTTGTGCTGCCTTTTAAATTCAGAAAGGCGGCCTCTCGAGTGTCCAATGATGAGTGAGTGACGGAGGAGAGGAGGGTGTTCGAATACTTTCTAATATAGTCACACATTTAGAGAGAAGAGGTTAAGTGGATGGAAGAGTAGCGTACGGGTTCCGGTCGCGGTGGCGGCCGAAGAAGCGCTCGCTCCGTCAGTGGCAGCCATGGCGCTCGTCGTTGTGGTTGTCTCCGGCGGTGAGGTGCGGCACGGCGGTGGAACTTCCCGTCGCTGGCTGCGCCTCTCCCTAAATTGGATTTTGGGTTTGTGTGAGTGGTGTTGTGGCAGCGGCGAATTTCATATGTTGTGTCCCGGCTCCACTCCTCTCTTTTATATGTGACGCAGTGCGACGGGGGGCCATCAGCCATCTTGGACTGGGTGCCCCCGATCAGGGCGCGCTAAAGTAGTTCGATCCGGTTACGTTGGTGACTGGATCGGCCCTTTTGAGATCAAAGTCTAACATTCTCCCCTTGATCTCACCTTTGTCATTTTTTTTACCTTTTCCCATTGTTTCACATATTTACACAAGGAGCATGTTTCATCGTCACAGTTTTATTGCTGATAGATTCCACAGCTACAATAAGCATTTCTGTTTAACAACATATAACTTTTGGGCCCTATTTAGTCCAGAGATCATAGACTTTTCCTTAACCTCATGCCGGCTACATGTTTCTTGAACAAGTTAGGAGGAAGGCCTTTCGTTAGCGGATCCGCGAGCATTTTTTCTGTACTAATGTGCTCGACTGATTTGTTGATCTCGAACTTTATCCTTCACAACATAATACTTTATGTCAACGTGTTTGACAGTATCACTTGACTCATTGTTGTGAGCATACTAGTTCATTGTCGCAGTATAACTTTATTGGTCTTTCAATATTATCGACCACTTTTAAACCGGGTACAAATTTCTTTAACCAGTTCACCTGCCCTGTGGCCTCATAGCATGCTATGAATTCAGCATACATTGTAGATCCCACAGTAATAGTCTATTTTGAGCTTTTTCATGAAACAGCTCCTCCTGCGAGAGTAAATACATATCCGGATGTCAACTTTGTATTATCTCTGGCAAAGTCAGAATCTGTGTAACACTCTATGTTTAGTGAATCAGATTTTCTGTATGTTAACATGAGACCTTTTATTCCTTCCAAGTACCGTAGTACTTTCTTTACTAAATTCCAGTGCTCAATGCCTGGATTACTTTGAAACCTGTCAAGTAACCCGGTGACAAAGGATAAGTCAGGACGTGTGCACACTTGTGCATACTGTAAGCTTCCTACAGCTGAAGCATATGGTACTGTTTTTATTTTATCGAGCTCGTACTGATTTTTAGGACATTGCCATATCTCATATTTATCGCTTTTGACTATAGAAGCAGGTGAAGGATTGCAATTGTGCATATTGAATTTCTTCAGTACCTTTTCTATGTATGTCTTTTGGGACAGCCCCAAAACTTGTTTTCTTCTATCTCGGTGAATCTCTATGCCTAAAATATATGATGCTTCATCAAGATCTTTCATGTTAAACTTTGAGGATAGGAATTTCTTTATCTCATGCAGTAGACTGACGTCACTACTTGCCAGTAGGATATCATCCACATATAGAATTAGAAAAATAAACTTTCCCCTTTTGAACTGTGCATAAATGCAATTGTCCTCAATGTTTGCCTCAAACCCAAATTTTTTTATTGTTCTGTCAAACTTCAAGTACCACTGTGTTAAAGCTTGCTTCAATCCATAGATGGAATTCTTTAAATGACATCCCACATTTTCGTTTCCTTCCACATCAAAACCTTTCGGTTGTGCCATGTACATAATTTCATCTAATTCCCATTTAGAAATACCGGTTTACATCCATCTGATGTAACTCTAAGTCGTAATATGCCACTAGTGACATTATTATTCTAAAAGAATCTTTACAAGAGCCTGAAGAAAAAGTCTCATTGTAATCAATTCTTTCTCTCTGCGTAAAGCCTTTTGCCACGAGTCGTGCCTTGAACTTTTCTATTCCCTCCAGGATCATATTTAGTCTTGTAGACCCATTTACAGCCTACTGTTTTGGCCCCTTTAGGAATTTCATCCAAAACCCAAACATCGTTGATGTCCATGGATCTCATTTCATCTTTTATGGCTTCCAGCCACTAGGATGAGTTAGCGTCTCTCATGGCCTCTTCATCTGAGGTAGGATCATCATATTAATTTCTTCTGTATCATATACTTTATAATCTTTATGGATAGCCAATTTTCTGTTTCTTTGAGACCTTCTAGTGGCTTTCACATTTGACACATTGTCTATCTAAGGCTGCTGTGCAACCTTTGGCTTGGCACACTTTCGGTTTGAGGGTATTGTTGCTCCCCTTCATCTATAGTAGTAGTTTCTGTCGGATCCTGAGGAGCAGATTCCTTATTTTCCATGTGGGAACTAATAACATATGATGGAAGTGCAACATCGTGCCTCGCAGGTCCATCATCAGCAGGTGATGAAAAAAATGGCTCCTGAATCATCGTAGTGGGCACATAGACCCGCTTCTCCTCAAGATCAACTTTCCGAGCCACCATGCTCCCCCTCACCATATCGTCCTCTAAGAAGACAGCATTTCTCGTTTCTACAATCTTTGTATATCTATCTGAGCAGTAGAAACGATAACTTTTTGATCTTTCAGGGTAGCCAATAAAATGGCAACTAAGTGTTTTGGGTTCCAGTTTTTCAAGATTTGGGTTAAGCAATTTTGCCTCTGTCGGACTCCCAACACACGGAGATAGTCTAGCGAGGGCACTCTGCCTGTCCATAGCTCATACGGCGTTTTAGGCACTGACTTGCTTGGTACTCTGTTGATAATATGAACGGTAGTTTTTAACGCCTCTATCCATAAGCTCAATGGTAAATCGGAGTAGCTCATCATGCTGCGCACCATGTCCATCAAGGTACGGTTGCGTCTTTCAGCTACTCCATTCTGTTGAGGTGGGCCCGGTACTGAATATTGAGTCACTATTCCATTTTCTTGTAAGAACCTTGCAAAAGGTCTTGAGAATTGTCCATAAGGTGTATGCCGACCATAGTACTCCCCCCACGGTTAGACCTTACTATTTTAATCTTTAAATCATGTTAATTTTCAATTTCTGCTTTAAATTGCTTAAATTTATCCAATGCATCTGATTTTTCTTTAATTGGATAAATGTAACCATATCGGGAGTAATCATCTGTAAAGGTTATGAACGAGTTATCCATCTATACTTTCCACATGAAAAGGACCATAAATATCTGTATGAATGATCTCTAAAACTCCCGTGCTTCGTTTTGCATCCTTTTTAATTTTCTGTACGTAATGTCCTTTAATGCAATCATGCATTGTTCAAGATCTGAAAACTCCAATGGAGGAAGAATCTTATTCTTGACTAGTCTCTCTATTCTCCTCCTCGAAATGTAGCCTAAACGACAGTGCCACAATTTCGATGAGACATTAGGAGTTCTCTTTCTTTTCTTTTCTTTTGTCAACAAGGACTCATCAACATTCACATCATATACAACATTCATATTTTCAGACATGGATAATAAATAAAGTTGATCACATAAGAATGCAACACCACACATTTATTATCAATCCATAAAGAACATTCCAAAATGACAGTCATAACCATCACGAATCAAACGTGGTACACTAATCAAGTTTCTTTTCAAAGAAGGTACATAAAAGACATCTCTAAGCTCAAGTTTAAAACCCATCAGCTAAATCCAAATGGACATCCCCGACAGCTTCGACTTTTGCTTCAACTCCATTAGCCACTCTTATAGAACTTTCACTTCTTTGCGTAGTCCTCGTCGAATGAACCCCTGTAAGGAATTTGCAACATGAATAATTGCTCCTGAATCAAACCACTAAGTGGTTCTGGAGTAATTCACAAACAGAGATTAATTGACAAAAGTTACTGTATTCTCACCGTTCTTGGCCATTATCCTCTTTAGGTGCACAGGGCAGTCTTTCTTGTAGTGCCCTTTCTGCTTGCACACCAAACACTGGTCCTTCTCCATAGTGAATTCACTTTTCTGTGGGTTGTGGTGCTGATGCTGTTGAGGCTGTTTTCCCTTTTGCTGTGAGGAGGAGGACTTGTAGTTCTTCTTTTTCACATAGTTGATAGAGCCACCTTCGGTAGACTTTATCCTATCCTCCTCCTGCACACACATTGCAATGGTCTTTTCGACGTCCCATGTTTCAGGAGTCGTGTTATAGCTAACAACGAAGTTAGCAAATTCTTTTGGCAACGAAGCAAAAACCAAATGAACAATGTGGTCCTACTTGAAGGACAAATTCAATGGTTTAAGCATGTAGTTCAAATGAGCCATGCGAAGTATGTGCTCTCTTATGCCACCGCCTGTGCAGCTTGCTGTGACCAGTTGTTTTATTAACTGGGTTCCATAAGTCTTTGAAGAGCCAGTGTCCTGACTCTTTATTTTGTCAAGGTACTCAGCGACAGTGTGACAATCTGTAATTGAGCCTAAAATAGCTGGCCCAATTGTGTTCTTTACCACAGCCCCACATTTCTTGTTGGCTGAGGTCCATTTCGCTCGCTCAAGGTCATATAATGCCCTTACAGGAGCAAAATTCGTTCTTTCTTTTGCCATTCAGCATCAGTATCTTTTTTGCCTCTGACAGGTGCAGTAGGCTCTGTAGGACATGGAGTGATAACCGCCCAGTCCACCTCAGCCAAGACAAAAGTAAGATCGAGTTTTGCTTTCTAGTCACTATAGTTATCTCCTTTCAGAATTAGAATTTCCTTGATGCTACTCATCAAGGAGTATCCACCTGTAAGTTACCAAGTTATGTGAGAAGCAAAATTTACATACACATTAAGTCTATATCACCGTTAGACAGAAAATAGATAAAACTTTAACTATATAAGCAATTATGCAATTAAGTCGACATCACCGTTGGGCAGAAAATAGACTAAAAGGCATATAATTAAAAAACAACCATGATATCGTAATTAACAACGTTGGTCAGAAAATAAATAATATCATATGTCATGAAAATAATTGCACTTAAAATCAAAATTCTCCCGTTGGTTCAAATTTCAATTTGCAGCAATTATTATCAATCCTATCAATTTGCAGCGGAAACATTTAAAACATACATTCCAATGACAATTTTAACTTTAATCTATTCTCTATAAAATTTATCCCGTGGTTCAAAATTTTCAGAGAAAAACTATTTAATAATTTTCTAGAAGACTACCAAACAACAATATAAATGAAAAATTGTCGCTGGAAATTCTTTTGCACTTCTATCCAAAATCCGGCCCAGTGGCCGTTTTCTATTTGGCCGGTTGGGCGCGCGCATTGTGGGCTAAGAGCCCAGCCGCGTCGACCGCGCGCACCCCGTTTAAATGGCCCAGCCGCGCCGGCCGCGTGCCCCGCCCCCGCCTCCATCTCAGCCGTCCATTACGATGGACGGTTGAGCGCCTTTTTGGCCGTATAAAAACCTTCTCTTCTCAGCCCCAAGCTAAACCCTAGTTCATTTTCTCTTCCTCTCCCTTCTTCCTTCTTTTCCCGAGCACGGGCGAAGGTCCGGCGCGGTGCACGGCGGCCGGACGCGGTGTACGCCGGTCGGGAGAGAGAGAGAGAGAGAGAGAGAGAGAGAGAGAGAGAAGCGTGCGTGAGGAGCACCACCGTGGACCCCTCGCCGGCGCGCGCTCGACCAAGGTTGAGCGCGTCCCTGTCGAGCGTTCTTCGGTGATGCTCGTGTTCTCTCCCGTCGTCGGTGAAAATGACGGCGGCACAACGCGACGACGGCAAGCTAGTGACTGGGTGCACGCCGTCTCTTTCTTTCTTTCCCTTTTCGGGACCGGCTAGGGTTAGGGTTAGGTTACGGGATTCTTTTTCTTTTTCTATTCTCTTTTCGATCCGTTCCTTTCTACTCTAGATCGTGAACTAAATCTTACTCTGATACCATTATTGAATGCTTTCTAATCTAGTCACGCATCTAGAGAGAAAAGGTTAAGTGGATCGAAGAGTAGCGTACCGGTTCCGATCGCGGTGGCGGTCGAAGAAGTGCTCGCTCCGTCTGTGGTAGCCATGGCGCTCGTCGTCGTGGCTGTCTCCGGCGGTGAGGTGCGGCACGGCGGTGGAACTTTTCGTCGCTGGCTGCGGCTCTCCCTAGATCGGGTTTTGGGTTTGTGTGAGTGGTGTTGTGGCAGCGACGAATCTCATATGTCGTGCCCCGGCCCCACTCCTCTCTTTTATATGTGGCGCAGTGCGACGGGGGGCCCATCAGCCATCTTGGACTGGGCGCCCCCGATCAGGGGACGGTAAAGTAGTCCGATCCGATTACGTTGGTGACTGAATCGGCCCTTTTGAGATCAAAGTCTAACAGAGGGTCTCCGTGTCTTTCTGCAGTGCGGCCGGCTTGATATCGATCTATCGATGGCAAGCACAAAGCAGAAGTAGCAGCAGCAGCAACCACCGGGAGAGCGACCCACAAACACATATGGATTATTCGCATATTCAACTCTGTCATTACTACTCCTGTCAAGTTTTGACAGCAACAACAACCGGGACTACTCATCAGTGTCGTTGGTCAAGTTTAGACGCTTAGGCCACCAGATTCCACAAAATGCTCGGGCCAAACAGTTCTTGTCTCACATACTGTACAAGGTTTGACAAATTCAGTTTCTTTTTTCTTAAAGTTCGCGTTGCACTTTTTTTTAAAAAAAAAAATCGCAGCGGTGCTCTTAAGCAAACATGCATTGTGCATATAGTAATACTCCTACTGTATAATTGTAAAAGAACACTAGAGAGAAGGTTTTGAGTCCTTTTCTCTCCACTTTTCAACCGTACCACGAATCGAATCGAAAGAAGCACAAACCATGCATACCTTTATTTCCAGTTTCCATCATCGTCAACTAACCAACCCCAATTAATCGATCCTCAAAAAGCTATCTAGGGGAGGAGGCCACGTACCTACGTATAAGACGACCAATAAGGTCGAGGACCGCGTCGCATCAAGCTAGATCCGAAATTAATCGTTCGTTATTATGGCCTTTGGGGTGTAGTACTACAGTACAAGGCAGGGATATGGCCGTTGTTGGTGCACGTAGTACTAGTCTCTAGTAGTACCTAATAGGGAGAGGTTGGTTCATCATCAACAGATGTACAGATTCTATAGGACGGATCATGCCTTTGCTTTTCTTGACTAGATTGAATGCTCTCAACTGATGACGACGTTTGGGATGGAAAACCCGTCTCCATCGTGGACGCTTAGTCACAGTCCTCGATTAAGTTGTTCTTTTTTTTTTTTTTTTTGCGCGCGCGCGCATTAGTCACAGTCTTGGCGCTTCCACGATCTAATCTATCTGCGGAGGAATCCATCCATTCGTTCTGGTGGGGGGAGCCACTTAAGGCCCAGAAGATAGTAGCAAGATTTATATGGGCCTTCCCCTTCCAGGTCTGAGAGAGTAATGAGATGAATACCATGGGCTCCGAGGCCTGTTTATTTATTTACGCTGCAAAAAAGTTCTGTGGTGATTTGAAACCGATAAACAAACCTTTTTTACAGGTTTATTGAGAGCTCAGCTGGATCACGATCGCCGCGGCCTTATTATTGCCTTTCCTGCCACTGTTCTTTGGCGACGTCGCAGGTGGCTGGGTTACTGCTTACTGGGTAGACAGGTAGTAGTGCTTCCCCAGTGGCGATCAACGCACACGACCCGTCATGGCACTGAAGACAGCCCCAAGACCCAGAGAGAGCACTCGTAGGATTTGTAGGCGATCGAGTGCTTTACTTGTCGAGCGTGGTCGTGGTCGTGTGGAACAGACACAGAGCTGCTGCTGTTAGATGCTACTACAGTACTGCCAACCAACCAACAGCCGCCTGAGATCCCAGCCAGAGCACACCTTGTTAATTACTGTAGCAGCTTATCCTCCTCCCCGACCCCGATCGATCAAGGGCGTCGTTTATTATTGTTTTACTCCGTGTGCTGATAACAACTAGTAATCCTGTTGTCCACTTGGTCTTCTTCATCGGGGGGCGGATGCCTCCTCTCCTGGAAAGTAGTAGTTACATCGATCGGAAGCTACCGTGGTGCAAACGTGCAAGTAGGCTGCATTGCACTGCGCAGGCTACTCCTCCTCGATCAGGACTGGGGACAATCAAGACACAAGTAGCAAATTACTACTAATTGGTAGTAGTATAGTTGTTCAACAACTGTCCCAGGCTTTGATTTGTTGTTTGAAAAAACAAAAAAAAATCTAGTCAAAAACAAAATATTCCAACCAGTCTCCGAACTTCTCTGTACTTGGTGGTGGCGCTTTCAATTAAAAGCAGGGGGACATCCTTTTGTCTGAAAAAAAATATTTTAATGACTTGGAGTAACATTATTGGCTCTCTGGGTGGCTGGTCGTAGTCGAGTGAACGAAGCAGCATCATGCAGTGCTGAGATGCTCTTATATATCACATGTCATGAAAAATCTTTAAATATCCTTTTCTAGAAAAATCTAAAATCTTTGCACTCAATAAAACTAGTATATATATACGTACGTGCGTGTACAGCATAAAGAGAGATCAAGTCATAGAATGTTTTTCATTAATTTATTTAGAAGATAAAATAACAACAATGAATTCCAAGGAGTAATCTTAAGTTACTGTTTTTTTGGATAAATATATTTTAGTTTGATTTTAAACTAAATTCATTATTCTAACGACATTTTATCATAAGAGTTATCATAAAAGTGTTCTTTTATTCGATTTTGTAATAACAACGCTGAAGTAGTAATCAACAGGAAAATGCTTCACGTACGAGCTATTTGCCTGACTATATTCCGTCGAAGTATTTAGTCAACGATTGATTTTAGCCATTTTATCTTTATAATCGGGAAATAGATCCGACAAATGGATCGTATATGTAACAATACTATAATTGGTACTTCCTCTGTTTTTTTTACCGCCGTTGACTTTGACTAATAACTTTGATCATTCGTCTTATTAAAAAATATAAGAAATATTAAATATTTTATTAGGATTTAATTTATTATTAAATATTTTTAAATCCTAATTTTTAATTCTACATATTTGAACTAACTTTTTGAATAAGACTGGGTCAAAGTTTTTTTTTGTCAAAATCAACGATGAGAAAAAAAACAGAGGGAGTACTTATATATTTTTTTTTAAAAAAAAATCAAGACATTGTAGTTGAACAACGCGAAGATGAAGTGATGGCACGAGAGCACACCACCAGTCCAGTCACCTAATTAGGACCTATTTGTTTTGGCTTCTACTCCTTAATAAACTACTTCAACTCCAGCTCTCAAACAAAACAGCTCTTGTAAGTGAAGGAGTAGAAGTTTGTCGAGGGTCAATACCAGAGGTGATTAACATTAATGACCCTCGGTCTTAACAACGTGATTAAGGCTGGAACGATTCCCGCCTCGACCGGCCCTCGTGTCGTACGGACACCCGACGGGCCGCGTAGACAGGCGATTCCCGCCTTGCCCGACCCCTTCAGGGAGGGGCCGGATCCTCCACGGTGCTGTCAACGCGCTCGACCCCTCCCCCGTTGGGGTCGGAAGGCCGCGTCTCCGCCTCGTCCGACCCCGGGGTTGGGCGAATTGCCCGCCGCATCACGAGTAGGCGGGACGGTGGCGGTTGGGCAATAAATGCCTGACACACCCACGCTCGCTGACAGGTAAAGCCATCGATTGCTTGAGCAAGTAGGCGTTAAATGCACGCGACGTGCACCGTCCAAAGGACGGGCGCCGCTGCTACAGCCCCTGTCAGAAGCCCACCACTCCACTGCGACAAGACGTCCCTGAGCGACGACCATGACCATAGCGTCACTCCGTCACCGCCAACAGGAACTGTACCTGTACGGACGGACGGATACGATTGACGACACTCGCCGCTCCGTCGGCAGGAACGGCACCACCACACCGATGGCGTCATCCGCCGTGCCACAGCCCAACTTGGGCGTACGGCCACGACCTACCACGCGGAACCGGGCCTTCCTTCTTCGTAGTATAAAAGGAGAGGGGAAAGCCGGGACAAGGGGGACGATTCCGGACACACAACACACGACTCACACGATCCACACAATCCAGAGACTTGGAAAACTTTTTCTCTCTCGCTCACTTGTAACCCCTACTACAAGTTTGTCGCAAGTAACACGAGTAGCACGAAACTGGATGTAGGGCGTCGTTGCCTGAACCAGTATACATCCTTGTGTCCTCTTGCGAACCATCGAAACCTTAAGACGCGCATCCCACAATAAATTTACTAGTCGGCGGTAACGAACACCGACAGTTGGCCCGCCAGGAAGGGGGCATTGCACGTTTTCGTCGATCATTTTTCAGGTTTCGATGGCCAACCGCGTCAACGGATGGATTCCCGACACAATCATGTGCTTCGGGAGTCTCGACTTTGTTGCCACCTCTGAGGGTAGCTTGACGCGGGCTGGCGTACCAGCATCGCCGATCATCGCCCCCGATTCCCGTTGCACGCCAACCGCATCGACCAACGGGAAAAAGTGATGCTCTGGCAAGGGCTCGCGCTCTCCAAGGCCCTCCCGCAAGGGCCCGTGCGCGGCCTCTTCGCCCAGCCGGGCTAATACCGACGAAGCTATGATGGCTCATACGTCATCATGCGAAAGCCCGTACCCTACGGACATCGAGCTCCCACCCAAACAGCTCATATAGTTCATTTTCTAAAACTGCTCCTAGCTGCTTCCAGCAAAAATCACTTTTTAAAATTGATCTTTATTTTAGATTCAGCTCTAACAGGTCTAGAAGCTGCTCTAGGAGCTAAAACAAACACACCCTTAATCATGTGGGTGATGCAAAGGAGCGGCTGAAAAATAACGAGAGCGCTGCAACCTGAAAGATGATCGATCATCGTCATCGGTCTCAGGTCTTTAAAATAATTTTCCTGTCGTTTCATTGTTTTTTCTATAAAAAATCCTATATGTATCCTCACTGAAATTAACGCCTCTACAAATGAAGAGGAGATAAGCCCATATATCTCGTCTGATAATGTCGTCCTAATAGTGTCTGATTTGACCAGTCAGGGGAAACAGAAGAATATTGACAACTGATGAATCATTATGACACGAGATATTATCATTTTTCTTCCATAGCGACGAAAATGATTGACATCGATTAAACTATTCTGAGATGTACAGTACATTGACCTTGAGTCGGAGCGAGTACTACCCACTGCCCAGCCGAGCCCATCGCAACAGAGAGAAGTCGGCGCTCTTTTTTTTTTTTACACACAGAGAGAGGAAGAGAGAGAGAAGAGAGAGAGAGAGAGAGAGAGAGAGAGAGAGAGAGAGAGAGAGAGAGAGAGAAGTCGGCGATCGCGCACATGTGGATGTGGCCGTGACTTGGCCCGGGTCTCGGTCCAGCTGTCTTTGCCTGCACTATTTACAAACTCCTCCCGGAAGAGCGGGGTCCACCCGCATCCATCCATCCCCCCTAGCTCCCTCCCTCCTGCGGCCGCGGGGTGCGGCGTGGCTTCCTTCCGCCTCCCCTTCCCCTCCCCTCCGCGCGCTAAAAAGCAACGCGGAGTCCCGTGGTGTCGCGCAATCGCACCATCACCAGAGACCAGCTACTATACTACTAGTTCACAGTCACCCACGGGCTAACTCCGCGACCGACCGATAGCTCGTTCGCACTAGAGCAGCCGCCATGAACCGCCTGACGCCTTCTTCGCACGGAGCGATGCCGCCACCAGTGCAGGGGCACGGGCTGGCGCGGTACGGCTCGGCGCCGGGCTCGCTCCTCGCGGCCATCGCCGAGTCCGTGACCCGCGAGCACGCACTGCCGCCGCCGCCGCCGCCGCCCGTGAGCGTGAGCCGCTTCTTCTCCGGCGAGTCGTCCGGGCTCACCTCGTGCGAGTCGAGCGGCCGCACGGACGGCGGCGCCGGCCGGCCCGCGCCGCTCGAGCGCGCCTACGGAGGCTCCGGCGAGATCCGCGTCCCGCCTCCGCCGCCGCACGTGGCCGCGCAGACGATGGACGGACACGGGAGCTCCACGCTGCTCAGGCACAGCAGCTCCCCCGCCGGGCTGCTCTCCCGCCTCATGGCCGACACGCACGGTACGTCCTTCTCCTTCTCCTTCTTTTCCCCTCGTCTGCGTGCCCAGTTGTTGGTTTGCTGCTCGCCGTGGCGGCGAGGATTGCGTGCACGGCGCGCGTACGCGTCGCCGCCTGGTTCGCCCATTTTTTTTCTTTTCCCCCCACCTCGCGTGGTCCAAGCGCACGGCGCGCCTCCACCCCCCCCCCCCCCCCCCCCCCAAAGTTCGCCTCCTGGCACGTCTCCGTCGCGCGTCGTTTCGTTTCTCTGCCTCATTGCTCTCTGCCTGTCTCTGCTATTAGTGGTAATAATAGTACTCGTAACGGTATACCTGCGGCCACCGTTAATGACGATTAAAGGAAATGGTGGTCACGTTTAGTGTTAACTTACTTAGTACAGTAGTATACTTGCCATTGTCAATACAAGAAAAAAATAATTTAATACTAGCATTACTACAATTAGTTAAGCTGCTTTCTCGCCACAAAAATAGGAGTTAAACTGCTTAATTGAAAATGATGGTCAAAATAGTACGGTTTTGCTGATTTGAGTGGTTGGCAAGTGCTAGGAAGGCGTTGAATACTTCGGTTTTTTTTTTCATTTATTAAAAAAAAGGGATAGAAACAAAAATCAAGTAGTCCTCGTGTATGTTGTGAGTATCGGGCGTCTCAGGCAACAAGTACAACATTGACTCGTTATTCTACGCACGATAGACGATGACACAGCACAGGACCATACAAAGTCTTTACAGCTTTATACTAACAAATAATAAAAAAGATACTAACAAATTTGTATTAGAAGGATCAACCAAAAAAAGAACAAAGATAGTACTACGTAACAATGCTGCACTAATAATGACAGTGCAACGCACCTGTGTCTGTGGCGAATATCATACTACAAATTATTCTATCAATAATCTGCACCCATCGTCGTGCACTGAATCTGCCCTGCGAGTGGGGCTGGGGGCAACCCGGCCGGCTTTTATAGAGTCGCGTCCACTGTCTGCTCTTTCGGTTTTCAGAAAGGCCGCCCTTTCCGTCCAGGTTCATTCGGTTTGCCACGTCCCCGCCAAATATGCTGGGCCAGCTGTGAACCGGGACCCCGCTCATCAGTGGTCTAGCACGACTGTGTTCGTACGCGCGCACCAGTAGTTTGTTAGTATTGCTGACCATTATAGATGATACAGACACATGATAGTAGTGACCACCCCCAATCATGGTGCTCGTCTCTTGCATGTGTAAGGATAAGAAGAACGCGCTCCGTTTTCCATTTTACTAGTAAGGTCGTACTGTAGACAAAAAGCAAATAGGATAAGCTCCGCAGGCCTAAAAGTTACTTATTCCAGAACAAATCTTCTTTTTCAGTTACTACTTATATAGTGGTAATAAAAGCAATTACTACTAAATGAAAAGTATAGTAGCTGAATTATTGATGGTACGAAGTTAGTAGTCCCATGCTCTGTATGATAGTACAACGTGTACAAATGCTTTTACTATTGCACAGTAAAATTCATCCTAGGTTACATCCAGTCGATATGATATGGCCTGACGAGATAGCCCAACTGCTGTGCACCGTGTCCTCTCTTTCTGGGCTGGTGCTTACCTCATGCTTTCCTCACATGATCAGCACTACTACCTGCTGTCTGGCTTTACATTACAGTCACTGTGTTTTTCTGACACTAAGATCAAGCTTAAGAATGGCTTTTAGTGCAAAGAACTATGGTAATAACGACTCATGTAATCATGTCTGAACAAACTGTGCGACTTGATTGCAGGACTGACGTCATTTTCCTTTTTCTTTCTTATTTTATGAAAAGAAATTTTTTGTTCCCCCTGTTCTACGCACGAAACAAAAATGTGTCATTTCTGATTTTCGTGCGTGCATTGGCAGGCATGGCTGCGACGACAGGAATGGGGAGCTACTCGCACGCGGGCACCGACGCGATGTCGTCCCACGGCCACAACCGGCGGCTCAGCTCGCAGTGGAGCTTCTCGAGGCAGGACCTGCCGCAGATATCGGAGATGGGGATGATACCGGACATCGGGGAGAGCATCATCGCCGGTGGCGGTGGTGGTGGTGGCGGCTGCAACAGCTCCAGCGACGGCGGCGGCGGCGCGCAGCAGCAGGCCTCCTCCTACCTCTCGAGGAACTTCTCGGTGAGCTCCTGGGAAGACACCAACTCCATCTTGTTCTCGTCCCCCGGCAAGAAGGCCAAGGCGACGGACGCCGCCGACGACATGGTCAACAGCTTCAGCAACATCGATTCCCAGGTCTGTGTGCACGTCGTCGTTGTTGTCTCGCTGCTTGCTGGGACCGAACTGACATGGATGTGGTTCGGTTATGTTCTGACAAAAAAATTGCGATCGTTTCTTGCCACCAGTTTGGGCTGTCAAAGACGTCGTCGTTGGACTTGTCCGGCATGGATGATTTCCTACAGCTGCAGCAGGACTCCGTCGCTTGCAGAGTCCGTGCCAAGCGGGGTTGCGCTACTCACCCACGAAGCATCGCCGAGCGGGTTGGTTCACCTCCCGCCTCATTCATTTGCTGAAGCTCTCATACGAGCGAGGATGAGCGCTATATTTGATGTTGGATATTGATAAAAAATTGTTTTTTCTTCTTTAGGAAAGAAGAACAAGGATTAGCAAGAGGCTGAAGAAGCTGCAAGATCTTGTGCCTAACATGGACAAGGTAAATTAAATTCCATTAATAGCAACTGCAATAGTGCAATCTATATCGATGTGTATTTTCGTGGCGTACTAATCATCTGCCTTATAGAAATATAAGATCCCGCCGTGTCTTTTGCAATGATCCGACAATGATGTTGTATGCTTATTAGTTCCTGCTTAATATGCAGCAAACAAATACATCGGAGATGTTGGATATTGCTGTGGAGTACATCAGAGAGTTGCAAGGACAAGTTGAGGTATGCTAGCTGCAGTGCCTTGCATGTTTTAGTAGTCCTTGCTTACAGAAAAAATGACAATTTCCTTCGGAAAAAAAAAAGAAAAAGAAAAAATGACAATTTATTTTTCGACGCATGGAACATGTGTGGGTGTAGCCAGTTGTAGTGAACTAGTTTCGCTTCTGAACATACCTACAAATAAAACACTGCTCTCTTACTATGCTACAATGGATCCTTGCAGAAGCTAAAACAGGACCAAGCAAACTGCAGTTGTCCAGGCAATCAGAGATGTTGAGGCTGCAGCATCAGATGGACAAGGTTTTTATGTTGTAGTACCAACATTATTTGTGTTTTCTTCAGTAGACGAAAGCCCGCATAAGTGCTTCACATCTCCAGTGGCTTCCACGGCTGACACCGCTTTCTCGGGTGTACTGTGGATGGTAACAATGGATCGAAGGGTAGGAGATGACAAGTAGATATTGTAATTTATATCCTTCGTGGCAGTGCTTGTGTGTAAATGATCCCAATTTCAACATGAATGGGATTGCTGTCCGTAGAAGTATTTTTAGGATTTTATCTTTTGTGCTCTTTTTCTGTCATCAAGTTCAGTTTGTGGGTTACGACATTTTGGAAAATGACAAAGTTCACAACTGAGACACTGTAATTTGTAATCCAAAAGCTTGGAGGACCTTTACGGATCATAATAGTAGCAAGTAGTCTAGTATTATGAACCGTAAAGGAGAATACCATTAAAACCACTCATGCAGCGTCTTTTTGTAGTCCGACAACATTCAATACTTTTTTTTTGAGAGAAAAACATCACTTCTCCTACTCATGTATTAACTCTTTTTTAACTGAACTGGAAAACATTTTACAAAATCGCTACAAGCTGAACAATGTATCAGGTCATTCCATCAGTTTCTGAATCTCTCTGAAGTTTATTTATACAACAACCTTGGAGATAAGCGAAAGATGGAACAGCAAAGCCTGGCTGATCTTCGTATGCGCTATATTAATTGTCAGATCCAACAAAATCATGTCGTAGAAGATTGAGCCGCTGAAACTTAAGCAGATGTCCTATAGAAGAAGCTTAGGTATCGCAATCTCCGTTTATCTACACACCTCTCCTGCAATTTTACAGGAGGGGGGGATATTGGTTCCTCAAAGATAAGACTGAAGTACAGTAAAAAATATTATAGTGCATGGTCTGGTTATTGTCATATTTTGTGCGGTACTGTACTTACAGTCTTGATTGTGTTCTTACAAGAGATGTCTGAAGCGCATCGTAGTGCCCGTAACCGTCATACAGAACACGAATCGGATCATCCTTCCCATATTCCTGACCATATTCTGCTATGATCCTTGGGCTGTCCGAACTATTGGTATGCATGTAAACGGTGATAGGCATCCTACAATGCAGCAAGTTTCACCAATAGCTATTACGGTATCAGAAACTATAAAACTGTACTTAGCACAAGACCGGTGCCTACCTGAGAACATGGGAGCACATGAACAATTCAGGTTCTCCTCCCCAAACATGGGGCTTTCTCATCTGACTCACATACCTCTCAAAATCGCCTTCGAGGAACCTACCCACCACAGTGGAGATTCAGAGAGTAAAAGAAAAAGAAAAATCATGTATCTGAGGAAATTCATTTTATATTTGAATATGAACTTTTATTTAGAATGAATAGGATTCATTAAGGATAAGGACTAGAAGTCGCTCGTATCAGTTTGCCTAAGAGGATGTACACTTGTTTTTCAAGAATCAAGCATTTGTGCAGGCCGGCAACAGAAATTACTTCTTCAATATGAAACATGAACGAACAGAAATTTCAGGGAAACATGAACGAAGTAAATAATGGAAAGAGGAAGAAACCATTCAGTGTCTCCTCTTCGCTTGACAAACTCATCAGCTACCTGAAGCAGGCCAACAGCAGTTTAGCAACCATAAAAAATGGAAGTACAATAACTGTGAGTGTTTACTGTACTAGTATTTCAGTGTTCTGTCAATAGATATAAGAAGAGAACTCAGGTGGTGAAACAAGCACTCGCTTTAGATCGGAGCTCGTCAGCCAGTTCCTTCTGGACGCTCTCGCTTGGTGACTGCTTTCCTCTTCTCAGGCAGGCCCCATACGCAACAGATCTGAATAAGCATCTCCCATCCCCTGTGATTCCTGAAATATTGTTTGCAGCTCGTCTATTCAGCAATCTGGAGTGTCAGTCAATTGATGTTCAGAATACTATCGGAACCAAAGGGACAGAGTTTCACAGAAATCGAACAAGCAGTGCTTTAGAAGCGGCTTTCTTTGAAGAAAGCAGATCACCATACGAGATACTAGTGAACCCACTGCTACCATAATTTATATATGAGTGTAAAGATTGCATCAGAAAGGGGGACAAAAAAAAAAGAGAGAGAGAGAGAGAGGAAGCATCTTGTGTCCACTCCCTTAGTTTATCGTCAGCAGAGCAGTCTTTGTTAGAAATATATAAAACCAGCAACTATGTTTCTTTATGATTTTCCAATACCGTCTTTATTCTCGATGGAGCCCAGAACAAGGAATCGCAACAAATTGCTACCAAAACCGAGTAGAGAATCCTCCATGACCACCGATCATAGCCAAACTGAAGATCACTCTCATACCGAAAGAAAAGGCGCAGGAGGAATCATGAACATTTATGAACCAGATAAGAAACCAGTGAAATGGCATGTGGACATACGGATCGATCGCAGCGGACGGAGCTCCCTGTCGGACATCCGCCGTCCCGGTGGCCGATCCCCTAGCTCCTCCCTGCTTCTGCCTCCGCCGGGCGCGAGGGAGAGAACTCCCTTTTTGCTGGACGAAGCAAGCAAGCAAAGCAGACTGCAATTAACAGGGGGGGATGGGAATGGAATGGAACAAGGAAAGCGGAGGGAGACGGGGTTGGAATTGGATTCTCTCGCGGTCGCGCACGCCTTTTTGCTTGCCCTTGTGAGCTGCCTGCCTCCCAGCCGTTGCGTTCCGTGGCGTGCCTGTCTGACCTGTGTCCATCCTTTCCCGCCACAAATAATCGCAGGCGTTTGAACCCCCGCTGGTGGCACTGGCAGGAGACGACGGACGCGTCGTTGCCGTGGGTCCCAGAGCAAAATGCGTCCCGTCGCAAACTCAAGCAGAAGCCAGAGAGTCAGTGATGCCTGAGCCTGACCGACCAAAGCGTCAGCTAACCTGAAAGCCAATTCATGTTGCTTCATGAGCTCATTTGTGTCGGCCATTGTGTCAGTGTCAGTATCTTCCTTTGATCTTCAATTTGGTTACTACTCGGTGTCAAGTGTCAACCTTACCCTACATTATCTCGCCGGAACTAGTGCCCTAGATAAGAACTTGATGGCATATCAGTTATCTTAGTGATCTTTACCACTGGAGAAGTCCAGTCTCTCAAGTCTGATAAGCTCTTTGGTTCAGGCATCTCAAACGAGCCATGCTCCTTTGCAACAAATAAACCATCTTGAAGAGCGAAGAACGGGAATAAACTGTTGCTTGCAAGCATGCTGGATCAAAGGGGAAGGAGCATCTGGTCAGGGTACAGAAAAGAATCAGGCACCGAGGAGAGAGAAACTGTACACATCTTGAGAAGGCAAAGAGGAAAATGCCCTACATCACCCCACCGAGTAGGGGGGGAAGAACACGGTTTTACTTTACCCCGTAAAAGAAACACCAAAGAAGAGCAAAGATCAGGAGGAAAACAAGAAGAGATGTACAGATCCACTGATCCACTCAAACCAACTCTACTCTAATCGACTAGCATTGGTACAGCGAGAAGCCCCTTATCTTCCACAGGGAGCTCAGCGTCTTCCCGAGCTTCCTCGACTTCGACTTGCATAGAGGCTTCGACTCCCGGTGGCACACGATGGCACCGTTACTGGTCTCCGCCAGCTGATGTTGCTGCTGCTGCTGTGGCTGCTGGGATGGTGGATCCCGCTGCCTTTGCTCCCGGAACAGCTTGAGGAGCTTTTGTGCCTTCTCTTTCCCCCTCCCGGTACCGGCTGCTGTGATGGAAACAAGGGAAGGGACCACACCCTCCTGAAGCACAGGCGCGATGCACCTGTCATCCGCCGAGCACATCACGAGGAGGCAGGATACGGCCTGCTCCTGCTCTGTTGGCTCGCCGGTGTCCAACAATGTTGCTAACAAGCTGACCAGACCTGGTGTGGACATGATCTCCTTCCTGCCAGCCTGAGTCACGGCAAGGCTGATGAGAACTGCAAGGGCCTTCTCGGTCCAACCAAGGCCCTCAGCTGCTGGAGGCTCGGTAAGGAGGCAGTGAAGAGCATCCACAGTGCCTGCAGAAAGAAGTGCCGGGACACTGGCCTGGTGGTTCGAGAGATTGTACAGTGTATACAGGGCATCATGCTTGCAAGAGCTGCCGTTCATGTCACTGGCATCATTTCTGTACAGACGGTCAACTAGGAAAGACACGGCCTGGCTTGACCCAATGACCTCCTTTGCATCAGGAAGGCAAGATAGATTAAGGTAGAGTGCTGTGGCTGCACCAGATAGACGTGGACTCGAGATCATCTGCTCAAGAAGATCAACAACTCCAGCAGATAATAGGAGCCCCTTGTTCCTGCAAAAAGGATTTGATAAGAAAAAAAAATGATGGGAAATTAATTCGCTCACTTTAGGCAATACCGCCAACAAGTAATAAACTTGATACCTGTTATTGTTAACTGCAAGGTTGAACAGAGCCATGGCACCAACTTCCTGTGCCTTCTCATTTCCCTCATTCACAGCATTCCTCAAGAACTCAACCAGAGCCTCGGCAAACCCATTTGAGCCTAGTTGTATCCTTGCTTCCTCATCATCTTTCAGAAGGTACCTTATCTGCTCCACCAACCTGCACTGCTTGTGCAAGTTGCTTTTCTCATGAAGCAAGAGCAGCAAGTTCCCATAGCCCTCATTTACATCAAAATCGTAACAAGAGCTGTCATCAAGACCTCCTGATTCACTATTTGCTGGCTCTTCTTTTTGCGAGCTCTCCATTGGCATAACCTTGACACCCTTTACGTTGGTACAATCAAAACTTTCAATTGACACACAACCTGTTGCCTCAGAGTCAGAGAAAGCAAGTCTCCAATTTACATCAAAAGATCCCGGTGGACCATCAGGAACTGGGAAATCATACTGCTCACACCAGCTGGCAATCAAGGCCTTTACACAGTAGTTTGGAGTCAATGAGAGGTGAGCAAGCTGCTGCTGAGTCTTAGGACATGTGCTGTGGCCATCGTTGAACCATTTCTCAATACAAACACGCTCATAAGTCTGTCCAGATGAAATGATGACTGGATCATACATGAGTTGTAAGGAAATTGGGCACCTAAGTTCTTCAGGAGGGATCGACATGTTTTCAGACCTTGGACCACCACGTCTGCAGTTGAATGATCCAAGCCTAGAATTGAAGGATCCAAACCTCGAATTGAATGACTGAATGTTTGAAAGCTGTCTGCTGAATGATCGGCCATTGGCATAGGGCCCATACATGTCATCGATTCCTAATACAGTTGGTGAGCATGGAGACGATCCCTGCGAATCAGTATCATCACCAGTCTCACTCCTGAAAAATTTTGAGTATTTCCTCATGAGGTTGTAGAAATAGGACACAACAAACTCCTTCCGCTTGTCGTCATCAGAGCGGGCTTTATCAATTAGCTTCTTGAGGGCTCTTCTCTCAGTGAGTGCTGCTCTAGAAGATGTAATTCCCAATTTCAGGGCAGCCATATGGAAGACCTCAAGCTCCCCACTATCATTGGAACCATTTGTTTTATTGTTTCTCTGAAGCAAATTGATCAGCTCATCGCCAGCTTCCTTTTCTGATTGATCCAATGTAAACACAATCTCTTCCAACTCGCTAACAACTTCTATAAGCTGTACAGAAGCAAGTTCAAGATATCAGTAAGTACAACACACTGATAAAGATAGCACAACTGCAAATCAGGGGTGAACGACTGGATGAGAACAATACCTTACAACCAATATCTTCCGTTACTATGCTTTCAACACGCCTTAGGCTTTCCTGAAGTTGGTTTCTTAATTTCTCAAACTTCAACTGCACAGTTTCTGCAGTGATTGCCTAAAAGTGAAATATAAAATACCACTGTTAAGCTTCAAATTAACATTACCAGAGGCTATGGTGCTCATGCACCCTGAAGTATTCGCTAGTTCTATCGAGAGTTTTTTTAAGAAAGGGAATTAGAAACGCAAAAGCTGAAAAAAATTACAACCAGGAGGGGGGCATACATCTCCACCAACTTATTAAGACTCGAGTGTTTTAGGGCGGACGGAAACAACTTACCAAGTACAGCCTGCTACAGTCTGCACAATGTTGAAGAAGAACTTTGGCTTTATCTAGGGCCACATGCAGTGAACACAACGCCTGAATACCAGACTTGCTTCTTGGTCTTGACGCTTCGATGAAAGGAAAAATGGCTGAAAGTTTTGACACGGCAGGAAGAAATGCTCTACACATTCCTGCATGCAACTGAATATAGGAGAATTTCTTCAGAATTTGTATAAAAAAATAAGCATGTCTAAACTTAATGTTCCAGCAACGAAAGTAGTATGTGTTTGCGTTTGATCGATAAGCACAAACGGCATCTGTTAAGAAGTATTTCTTCAATAGAAGAACGAACATTAGAAAAAAAAATTGAGTAGACAAAAGTAACTCTCGTTGATTAACAAACATTGCAGGCTCAAAAACGTACTCACGAAAGGTACTCACAATAGATCAATAGAGAAAACGTATTATATTATTCATTAACAGCACAAATAAAAGCAGTATAAAGATGATACCTTGGCATCATTAGCCAGAAAAGGACCCTCTTCCGCCTCCATTGTATCCATTGTTGAGTACTACCTGAGCTCCAACATCTGGTTACAAGAACAACAGGATATAGATAAGTTTAGCAAACCACTCTAAGCAGTTTCAAGAATAAGAGAAGTGAGATCGGCTTTTACCTTAGGACTAAAAGAAAAATAGATTTGGGCTTTGGCGGGCGGACAAAGCAACATCCAGCTATTAAGAGTAGCTAGGAGCGATAAGAGTGGATAGAATCTACCGGCAAGCCCGCAACACATTGTTCTCCAGGAAACAAACTAGGGCTCTCGTTCAGAAATAGCTAAATGAATGCGACCTTTCTTCTTCAAAGCTAAGACATCCACCCACCTCTTGGAGGTAACAAGCTTTTATCATGTTCACCTCTTTTGAACAGATCCTTCTTCTTCTCCTCCTCCTTTTGCGAAGGGCCTTTGAACAAATCCGATGCTCTATGTACGCCGTGCGCTGCTGCATTTGACTCATCTCATACCCAAAAATAAAAATAGAGGTCGGCAGCTTCAGGGACGGACTTAACGTGTGGCATGGGCAGAGGCCGACAGACCAATACGGCGAGGTATGGCTCTAACGCCAACGGAAACAAAAGCTCCTTCTCTCTCCGCGGAGATCTCCGGCCTCTCGTTCGCCAGGCGCAGCTGCATCCCATCCCCATCCACGGACAAAACCTTCTTCCGCCCCCGGGCTGGGATCGACAACTAGCCTAAATGTCAACTACAGAAGGAAAGAGGAGGATTGGAGGGTTGGGGAGGAGAGGGCAGCTCTCACCTTCTGTCGAAGCTGGACGAGGAGGCCTAACACAGGCCGGCGGCGGCGGAGAAGGAGGAGGAGAACTGGAGAAGCGTGGGGGCGGTGGCGGAGAAGAGGGGAGGGATGGGTGGAATACTGGAGAGAGTGGGAGACTTGAGGAGTGGAATTTATTTTATTCATATTTCAGGGATTGGACCCGGGGAACTGAAATAAATGATTTATTTTTCTTTTCTCTCCATGGGCCTTTTTTCTTTTATTAAGTTAATAATTAGGTTAAGGAGAAAAAGATGGTTCAGGCCTTCCATTTTTATGCTTTTGGCAGAGTTTGGATAAGCTTTTTGGTTTCTCGGAAATGATTTGTCAGTTACAGAATGTGAGATGTGGACATCTTACAGCTCTCGTGTGTTTGAACATTGAATACAGTAGTGTACCACTACTGTATTGAAACCTGCAATATTGGGAAGGTTGGGTTTTTTTTTTTTCCTCATATTAGCTGTATTCTCTTGTTCAACACCAGCCATCATGTATTTCTCCTACTAGAAAAAAGACACGGTGATGTTAACAATTTAACATCCTAAGAAGAAAAAAATGATGTCAAAGTTTCGTAGAAAATACACAGTTGTGGAAAGGTACTAGTAGTAGGTAGTACTAAAGAAAGGTACAAATACTAAGAAGTTCATTGCCTTTGGTTTCAGTAAATGTAAGAGAAAATGTCACATACTACAAGCTCTAAATAGTTTCTCAAAAAAAAAAAAATAGTTACTCGCATCCAAGCACACAAATAACAGAATAGCCCTCCAGACGCCATGTCATGATGCTCCATTTTGTATCCCTCAGTCCAGTCCGCGATGATACCGATGTTTAAACCACTTGGTCAAAAAAGTCAAAACGTCCATGTCTTATCTTTTTTATATATGACAACTTTAAAGTGAAAAATTATATATCACCTCATCAGCGTACCTAAAAACAGAGCTCATCAAATTAAATGTGCCGATAATTCAACCCCTGAAACATACTTATAACCATCTGAAAAATTTGCTCACCTTGTACTAAGTACTACTTTCCAAGAACCGTACCGAGATGTCCTTTAAATCAGTGGACAATCTCTGCAACCAACACATGTCTGATGTTTCTCCACTTTTTAGAATAAGCCAAGTTGCATTCGCCTGTGGCCAAACATCGCCACTTCCAGTCACCCCTTTTTTTTCCTCTAAACAAATCCACCGGCCGTGAGCAAATGCTAAGGCGAACCTGATCCCAAACTTAACAACTCAAACCAAGATTAACACAGAGATCTAGTACTAGTAAGTAGCTCGTTCCAGCGTGCATCTTTGATTGTGAGCCCTCCAAGTAGGAGCAAGGAATCTCTGACGCCGAAACCAAACGCACAGAGCCCTGATGAGACTGAAACACCGGAGGCATAAACAAACAAATCTTGACATCCTAATTAGTAGTTGTTTATTCGCTACTAGCTCGCTAACCGTCTATTTAAGTGGGAGTAATTATATGGACTATTATATAGTACTCCCTTCGTATTTAATAGTTTCAAAACCTGTCAGAGTTAGATCAAGCTTTGCTTTCCGGTGGAGATCCTCTCGCAGACCAAATCATTCGACGGTTTTTATTCTAATCGAATCATCAGAAAAATAAAATAAAATTAGTTGATGAGAGGACAAGTTAGTGCCAAGAGGCTTTACTTTAGGCGACTGGGGCACTTGGGGAGTCATGGCCTCATGGGTGGATGATAAGCAGGGGATTGGTGTGTAGGTGTCAAGGAATTGTTTGCGTCTTTTGGTGAAGGGAATAAGGGGAAAAAGATGTTCCAATTGGGTGGACAGGCTTAGTTTGTTGTTGATCAGGCTTTTGACAATGGATTAAAGAAAGGAAGGGAAGGGATTATAATTTGTTTCGTAGCGCGAATTGCCACGCTCCGAGTCTTTATACTCTCTTTTGGTCCTTTTTTTTTTCTTTATTATTTTGAAGGTGCTGCGTGCTGGGTGTTCCTGCACCAACAATCTGAAACTGGAAACAATAATGTCCTCCACTAAGCCTGTTTTAGAATGGAGGAGTATCATCGTCTCTTTGAATCAAAAGCGACGTCGGGGAGGCTTGCAGCCTAATCTTGGAAAATAACCCATTTCTGCATAATACTAGTTGGGGTCACATATTAATTCGTTCCAAACAAAACCGCACTACTAGCTCTCTAGTACTCCCTCCGTTTCAGAAAAAAGTTCGTTTGGGACAAGATTTAGCATAAGGAGATTTTAAATAGCCTGTTAGACCTCCTTCATTCAAGTACACAAATGAATCTCACTGGTTATCGAGGCATGCTGTGGTGTGTTGCTCTAGGGTGGTCGCGGGTTCAATTCTGTCGGAAGCTGGTTTTGCTGTTCTCTTTGCTTGTTATTCCCCACTTTCCATGCGCTCGCCCACTGCATGCCGAGCTTTCTGCTGCATGGCGCATGAATAGAGGAACGAGCGGTGGGGAATGCTTGGTGACGTTGATGGCTGAGATTAATTAGGAGAGTTATTAGTCACAAGCAAACACTATTGTGAAAAGTGGCTACGCCTCCAAAACGAATTTTTTTTTATGAAACGGAGGGAGTATTCGTTTTTTTCATAGTTCATTTTTCCAAGTTTACCAATTTGACCCTGCTTTGAATTACGTTATTGCAAAATCGACCTCTTTGTTGGCCATTTGACCCTTTTTAAAAAACATGATCAAATTAACCTTCAAAACCTAGGGTAAAAAAAGTAATTATCCCATTTTCATAAGACAATAACAGATTAAAGAGTTACTACTGTATGAGGGTACTAGTAGTACACAGGACAGAAAAAGGAAAAAAAAAAAAGAGGGCAGCCCTACACACACTAAACGCTGGTTGCACGGAGATCGATCAGGTCACAACAGGAGGTCGTAGTACTGCTGCAGTAAAACAACAATAGGAAAACCTCCGATCCTATATGTATTGAAATCGTTTGTGAAGGTAATAAGGACAAATACACACAAGGGTCAAACGAGCCATCATGCATATTTGTTTGTTTAGCTAGCCCCTCCCCCTTACTTAGTATGGTATCATGCTGACCAGCGCTAATAAGCCAGCGATGGAAGAAGAATAGAAAGTACTGTAGCGCTGCAGCTTGGGGCTGTTGTTGCCGGCGGTGTCAACGCCTACAGCCGTAGTGCTGTGCTGTGAGTAGTAACATTGAAGATGAACAGTTTGGCCCGTCGTCTTGTTAAGGAATCGGACGTGCTCCTTCTCCTTCTTCGTGTAGAAATGAATCTACGTGGTAAAATTTTTCCGCCAGCCCGTCGTACTACTACGTGGTTAATTAACAGCAGCTACTACTACTACTACAACTGCAAGGTTCGCGGATTAATCACGTGCTCCGGCGTCATGTCAACCACACCTGTATATATGTATGTATGGCCGGCTGTTGTGTGGCATCTGTGGAGTGAGAAGTTTTGATTTGAAGTAGGCCCATGGAATGAAAAAAATATCTTGCAACGATTTGTGTAGAACATGGGACGAGCGAGCTGAAACTGAGAGTGAGCGTTAGTATTATGATTAGCAGCAACGTAATGAATGAGCCGGCGGTCTCAAGGACAGACACCCAAGTATACGGACCGGAACCGGAGTGGCGGAGTGAGCGGTGTGGACAATGAGTGGATCCCGGTCCCGGGCGGGTGCGTTCAGCCAGGCAAGTTGCTAGCGGTGGTGGCGCGGCGCTTGTCCCGGCTCGCCGCGCTCGCTGTCGAGGCGCGGCCGCCGTGCGTGCGTGCGCAGCCTGCCACGACACCGCGCAAGCAGTTCGCGTTCCCTCGCTAGCGACGACCACGAACGAGGATCAAGCAAGGCCCGGCGCGTGTAAGCAAGAAGATCCAACGGTCCCCGCGTTACGCTTACACGTGGGCGGACGCCTCGTGCCGCGGAGGGGGACCGCCCGTCGTAGTACGATGAATCTGGGTGAGGCCTCCGTCCAGTGCAGCCTCCTCAACCTGTGTTGCGTTAACGAGATGAGAGAGAGACGATGGCAGCCGCTGACCCTGCTGGGCTGGCAAGGGATCGGACACAGCTGTAACACGCGGAGGCCAAGGCCGACCCCGCACCGCGCCCACCTCGTGCTTCGTAGCCTGCCTACGTGGTCCGTACCACTCCGTGCTGCGTGTGCCGTGTGCGTGTACTAGTAGTACAGCTGTAAATTCCTGGTTAATTAATTACACGTGACGAAATCTTCTTTTCTTATTTTTCTTTTCTCTTTTAATTTGCAAGGAAGGAGGTCTGAAACTTTTCTGAAAGAAGAAAAACTTTGTCCAACCGAGAGAAACACCAGAGCCAGAATGAGTCCTCAAACTGAAAGAACATCGGTCGCCAAACAGGACGCCAACCAACCAGCCCATATCGACGGCACGGCAGGGGAACCAGCAGAAGACGCGACTCCCTTCCCGCGCACTCCGGGGTACTGTAATACAACACACGTCCTCGCTTCAGGCTTACTACTCGTTTCAGAATTCAGACCCCCCTTGGCCGTGTTTGGCGCATGCACGATCGAGAGCGGAAGAGAGACGAGGGAGCCCAAATGCACGCATGCTTCGTCTCTGCAAACGAGCATCATGCTTTACTAGCTGGCTCTCTCTCATCATGTGATTTCCTCCTCCTCCTCACTGTTACACCGATCGACGAGTCGATTCAATTCGTGGTCGGCGTCGGCCACACATGCGGTGCGATCGAGACTCTTGCTTGCTCTATCTACCTATACGCACTGTTGTGTTAAATTTGTACATGCAGGTGGCCTCCATCAATCGAGGGATCGGAACCACGTAGTACGACTGTACGAGAGAGAGATCGAGAGGCTAGCAGGAGGATTTTATATTAGACTTTTGTGCGTGCTGAGACTGACCGAGATGCATTATCACATCACAATTCACATGGTTGGCCTCTGATTGGGGCCCGGCCGGCCACCGACAGCCATTACTGCTGGTGCAGCTTCATGGACAACGACGGAGCGGCCGGGGAACACGGCGTCGAAAAAAAAGAGAGAAATACTAATGCTCCTAGTATGGCAACTGTACGTTTTCCTTTCCATAGTATTTTCTCCGTGTCCATTTAGAATACGTGCCAGTTAAATATTCTCAATTTTGACTATATTTATAAAATATATTAGTAATATTTAGATATTTCTATTTTTATTATTAAAATATAGTCAAAAATAAATATAATGATATATAACATTCATGTAAATGTTAATAAATTTTATATATAATTAGTTAAAGTTGAAAAAATTTGATTTTTTGAAAAGTAAGATGGACAATTTCAATGAGGCAGAGGGAGTAGTACTGGTCTGAGGTCGTTTCTGACGACGTGACAACATCATGAGTACCACCATATCACATCGCGTGGCCGAAATCCAACGACCAAACATGTGCGTGCATATTCCTCGTGTTACACTGCAGCAGCAGCGGCACAAAATTAACTAGCTTGGGTTCAGGGCGTTCAGCAAACGCGAAGGAGCGGAGCGTGTACCTGACCAGCTGGCCCGCGGCCCGGCGGGCTCCATTATCATTTCGTCCTCGTCATCAGCTCGCCGCGTCGTCGTCGTCGTCGTCGTCGTGGGCTCTCATAACCCCCGTCATCAATCCGACCCGAGAGCGCCGCGCGGCGTACGGGTGCAACGACCTGCCCGCCGGCTCCGGCTGGCTTCAGTGCGCCACACACCACCCCTGCACATGCTGATTGTAAATGTGGGATCGGAAAAGCTAGACACAGATATACGTACACGGAGTAGCAGTACTACTTCTCTAGTACTGCAGTGAGTATTTAACAAAAAACGAGCAGGCTCACGGCTACACGAATCGTGCCCACGTTCGTTCGTCGTCCGCTAATACTACCGGAAATGAAGAGACGATCAATGCACATGTGCGTCGTCGATCGTCGTATTGCCCTCGCCCTTGGGCCGGCACACGCACACCAAACCAAAACAGAGCAGTTTAAAAGTTTGGCACCACCAACAGAAGCTGACTATACGTACTAAAAGTTTGGCCGAAAAGTAAAAAGAAGGCAATTTATTTAAAAGAAAAAAAAACTGACATCACATCATCATCGGCAGCACAAACAATAAAAGGTTTTCTCCATGTGGTCAGGTCAATGAGGAGAGCAAGGCTCTGAAAGCGCTAGAGAGGCAAACCAGAGCATGTGAGGCGCATATGCCAGTGCCTCCTCTCCTCTTCTCTCGCCATGGCGTCGTAGGCGGCGGGATCGTCGGGTTTATATATATATATATATATATATATATATATATATATATATATATATATATATATATATAAGAATCGTCCAATTTTTAGTGGAGGCGACGGAGGACCGGAACTGGATGGCTCCAGCTCCATGCTCTAGGCTCCAGAGAGTCCAGATGCAGCGCATGTACTAGTACTACCACGCATTGGTGGATTGTCTCGGATTGTCCTGCGCTGCGCTTCCATTGTATGGGCCGGCCGGCTACAGAGCACAAGGGCCAGCCGCCCGGCCTGTGGCAGTGTTACTACTGCGTGGAGTACTTGTTGGCTGTTGCTTGCCGAGCCGAGCGCCCGGCCTGTGTCTACCGTGTTGGCATGGTATCGACGGCGAATTTGCATGGCATCAGTCTCAAGGGAAAACTTTGTACTAGCATTTTCTTCAAATTTCTGGACGGTTTTGAGGATCGCATGGACTCTTTTCAGTGACCAAGGGAACGGAACCGTGTGCATGCGCATCATTGCATTGCGGTTTGATCTCGTTCTCTCGCAAGGCCTATCGTTTGTTTTGTTTTTGACATGCACGAGCACGAGGCCAGTTGTGGTTGGTTCCGAGACCGAGGAGTCATAGGGGCTGTTTGTTTTAGCTCCCGGAGCTGCTCCGGAAGGTTTGGGAGCTGAATCCGAAACAAACAGCGGTTTTGAGAAATGATTCGAGTTAGAAGCGGGTCAAGAGCGGAAAAAAAATGAACTAGCGCCTCAGAGCGAGAAAACATAGCTTCTTACCGCTCCCACCCCGTTCATTGCCCATCAAAGAAAATTTGCCCCTAATGTTGGCTCAATTTACCCGCATGTGCCATTAATGTGGAGCTCCACCTCCTGATTCCCCCTCTGTCTTCTCCAATCCCATTCCTCTTCCTCCAAGCAGGTGCGCATGGTTATGGTCCGGGCAATAGAGCACCTACCGCTGCCGCTGCCGGGGAAGAAGGAAAGGAGGAGGGCGATAACGGTGGCGATGAGCGACGCGGCTGCTGAGGGACCTGCTTTGTCAGGGTGTCTGAAGCGGAGTGTGTGACAGGCGCCGGGAGCGCAGGATGAGGAACTGCACAGCGGCATAGGCTGCTGCTTCCATCCTCAACCGATGATGTTTGTGCGATTTGATTCTTATGTGTGTATTTTCATATGGCCGCATATACGTGTATTTTTTTGTTAATTTTCTAGCATCCACCATTGTTGGGCATTGCTACTTCAGAACAGGAAGATTTATTTCTAAAACACAAAAATTGGGGTCTAATTGTAGGATTTATTTGCAAAACAGTAAGCTTTAATTTATTTACAAAACAGTAAGCTCTAATTGGACTCCGTAGTTATTGTTATGTAAGTTAGGGACAGCATAGATATTTCTTCTCTCTTTTTGTTATTTGAAAGAATACTTGAACCTGTTTTATCAAACGATTTCAAAACTGATTCTGCTCCACCTAGTAAGCTGTTTTATTTGAGGAGCTGGAGCTAGAGCTGTTTTTTGAAGAGCTGTAGCCAAAACAAACAGGCCCATGCTTAGGAGATAATAAATAAATAATGTTGCGGAGTAAAGATAACGAACATGGCGCTCAACAGAAACGATACTCCCATCTCATAATACAACATTCATTATTCATGTTGACTCGCCGAAAGGTTTACTATAACCATCGCCTAAAGTACCAACCTTCATCAGTTTCCAGCTTGGATTGGATAAAATGCAAAAAGGACCTTTTGGCAGCAGGGAATGGAAAGTGCGGCTACTACAGCAGCCGAGGAATCATTTCATGCATCAACCGTCACGTGAAAGGAAACGATGGCACCTTATTTTTCTTGACCATATTTCCATGGGGAAAGATGCCAACACAGACCCTCCAATGACAAACTCATCAACGGCCCAGATGAACATAACATACTAACAGGGCATCAGCCCAACAACCCATGTCAGGATAAGCCCCGTTTACCTGGTCTTCGAGAGATAGGACTGAAGCTGCATCCAGAAACATTACTCATAGCCTCATAGGCAAGCACATGAATCGGAGGCAAATCAATAATACTATTCTTTTAACCGCACAAGTAAGAATACTCAAGGCTTGCCATAATAGGGAAAGTTCAAGATATGCAGCATATATACATGATTGGCATGTTACTAACGCTTATGCTGATGTTTAATTAGCCACAATATCCCATCCCAGGGTTTCCATCCAATCAGCTCTCCGCGAGATTTAATACAAGCGAATCTTTGTGTTACACCACTCCGTGCTCTTATAATGTTATCCTTACCACAGCCCTAACCGCCCATTCAAACCAGATTTCAGGACCCAAAATATTGATTTAGTGGAACAACTGCCACTAGAGGTTCTGTTCCCAGCAGATCAGATCACTGATTAAGCTTCGCTAACAGCAGCCAGTTCCTCTTCTGACGATGTTTCAGGTGACACAATCCCTTCAGGCAAATCATTTGCAGAATCGTCTTCTGCCTCCTCTTTAGGTGTTTCAGTTTCCATCAATTGCCTTAGAGTCATCTCCAGCTCTTTTCTGGAACTCTCATTTTCATTAAGGTAAGATTTGAGGGCATCTTTACCACGAAAACCCACATCATTATAAATATACATTGCTCCACCACCCTTTTTAACAAGCTTGTATTTTAATCCAAGTTCAACAAGCTCGGAACTGCGGCATATTCCCTTCCCAAACTCGATCTCAAAGTGTGCAGTCTTGAATGGTGGCGCATGCTTGTTTTTCACAATCTTCACATTAACCTGGCTACCAATAGTCTGCAAATAGATAGAAGTGGTCATCGTTCAAAAGTTTGCTAGGAAACTCGTTTATATAAATTCAAGGATCATCACGTCTTTATGATCTGTAAAGTTATGTCTAAGTCAGTACTTAGATTTACAGAGTAATAACAGCACATCAAGATATATGTGTCTGCTGAGTCACAGCACAAGTGTGTGCCTATTAAATTACCATGTAATGTGTCAAAGTGTTTCACGTCTCATGCAGATATAGGTACCAAGGATGTGAATCTTGTGTCTATGGGTTATGGTGTCTCCATTAACAAGTTCAGCATGTTGCATTGTTTGAAAAACATCATCAAGAGATCATATATTAAGGCCACCTAAAGTCATTTTTTTCGCGGGGGAATGTGCAAGCTTATTAAACTCTTAAGTGCACCAGATACAACATTTTTTTTTCCTTGAAACATTTCAACATGTGATTAATCCAGGGGATGTGGGAACCCCTAGTCACCAATGAATTCCACGTCTCAAATAGATCATAACTTGAACACAGTGAGTTACTTTGTTACACACATATCAAGCATAGGCAAATCCTATAGAATAGGTAAATGTTAAGGTTGTGCCTGAGTTAAATACCTCTTCACCTTTCTTTACTGAACCAATACGCCTGATGTTCAAGCGAACAGAAGCATAAAACTTCAGGGCATTACCACCAGAAGTGACCTCGGTTGGTCCTCCAAAGCCAAATGTTTGAACCTTAGATCTTATCTACAATGTTTGAACCAAACACAGGTTATAGAAGTGTCTGGCATAATGATAGAGCTCAATAAAGGTAACAGATGGATCAATTTATGGTTTGCATACAAAAATGAGGACATCACATGTGTATTATGTGTGTTGGAAGAACATGAAGAATCAATTTTAATGCTAGCTGAAGAAACAAGGACCAACTATGTTTCCTATTCTTCAGCAGGACATTCCTTTTTAGATGTAGCAGCATGCATTTCTGGAAATGTAAGGTATAAAACACCTTTAGGACTTGTTGATTTGGTACTTCTCTAATCAATGGGACATAACTAAATCAATGATAAGTACATTACTCTGACTGACTCTTAGGAAAAAAGCATATAAGAAATACCTGATTAATAAATAATAGGATAGTCTGGGAAAGTGAAAGGGAGTGGCTCAGCTTGCGAAGAGCTTGGCTCATCAATCTAGCCTGGAGAGCAACATGTGCATCACCCATGTCCCCATCAAGCTCAGTCTTCGGGACAAGAGCAGCTACCTGTGTCATTGAATAAGTTGAACTGTGTAACAAACTGCTAAAAGAGCTATTAAGTTCCTAAGATAAGAGCAGCATGTGACATGCTAATTGGAAACGATGTTTAAAACTTGAACGCTGCTACAAAAATCGAGAGCTCTGCTCAAACAAGGCAACTAGATGGAGCTAGACCTTACACTGTCTACAACAACAACATCAACAGATCCACTTCGAATCAGTGTATCCACAAGACTAAGTGCCTGCTCAGCACAGTCCGGCTGAGAAAGAAGTAAGTTGTTAGTGTCAACACCAATTGACTCCGCGAGAGCAGGATCCAAAGCATGCTCTGCATCTACAAAGGCACAGTAACCTAAAAAAAACAAAAAGACAACAAATTATATTAGCTTAAGTTGAAAACCAAAAGAGTTTAGCTAACACACATCAATCCAGATGCAGTTAAAGCTAGGATTTAAATCACCTAAAGTATTGAGCACTGGAAACAGTATTATGATAATGTTCATTGTTAAATTCTGTTACTGGTATTACAGATACAAGGACAACTTTCACTCGTATTACAGGTATGACAAGCATTTTTGTGAAAGCTTTTGTTCCATAGGAAGGGTAGCAACACTTTGGAAAATCAACAATTCAGACTGAAACATTCCTGATTAGCAACAACAGTTAAATCAATTTCATATTCCTGATTGTGCAATGTCCAGACATGAATATCCACTGCAGAGTAACTGCTTCTACTTTGTCAACAAAAATTGATAATGATGGTCTCCTTTCATGAATGGGGAGCAGGAGGGGAGGGCGGAGAACCAGTTTTTTGGTATAAGAAGAATACAAACCCTTAATGGCCCATGTTACATCGAAAAGCTGCTGAACATTACATCACACCAGGTATACACAACATAAAGTCTCATATACTTCATAATTCTTATCGTAGTTCACATAAGTAAGTTTCCTCTACTTTCTCTACGGCCATATGTATCCGTAACTAACCAGTTGAGAGAGTAAGAAAAGAACAATACTCCAAGTGAGGCTAAGTAGAAAGTTCAGAATTACCGCCACTCTTTTGTGCTTCAGCAATAACATGTAGAGCAAGAGTTGTCTTTCCTGAAGCCTCTGGGCCAAAGACCTCAATGACACGGCCCTAAAATAGATGTCCATGGAAATTTACAAAAATAAAATATATCAGCACTAGAGAACACCAGAAACTACAGTGGTACTCGATAGTTTTAATTATCTAATAGTATCATGTGATGACCAAGGAAAACAAAGAAGTTTTATTTAGGTCATGATCTGAGAAAGCATACCTTGGGAAGGCCACCAGTCCCAAGAGCCATATCCAAAGCGAAAGACCCAGTAGAAACAACAGGTACTTCTCTATGGCCCTCTGAACGGCCAAGCCACATTATTGCCCCCTTCCCAAATGCAGATGTTATATGATCGATAGCCTGGTGTAAAGCCAAGTCTTTCTTTGACATATGTTCCATACCAGAGTCAGTCCCACTTGATTTTGTCTTCTTTTTGGCTATATAGGCAATTACAAAATAATCAATGATTGATCCAGTATCTTAGCAGCAAATGAGTACAATCAAAACCAAAGAAGAAATCTGCATTTTATATTACGTGACAGTACTATCATATCATGGTGCAGGTGTTCGAGAAAAAAAAAATATTGCAGTGCGGCAACAATATGAGAACAAAACTATGTATCAAATATGAACCAAACACAAATTTCAATACTACTCAGTATCCACGATAAAGCAAATGCAGTAAGATAAATTGTTTGTAACCTTTAGATGAGAACTCTCTGCAATGGAATGTTGAGCCGCAAATCCCCTGCCTGTAGCTCTGTGAAAATATTAAGGCATCAGCTAAAGGGCATATTAAAATATATACATATAAAACATTTCCATTTTCTAGCTCAACAGGAAAACTCGTCCTGAAGAACTAGTGCATGTGTCGTATCAATTGCATCCAGTGTCAAATTCTTTCAGAGTTCTAGTGCTGTAATGCATGCTGCAAACAACTATTAAGGATCCCTTATTACAGGTCAGGATTAAAATGGTTGGGGACTGAATTGTAAAGTTTGAACAGGCAGTGAAGAATACCTAGTAATCAAAAGCATCTCACACTTTAAGGATGTCATCAAAGGCTCAAAGTGGTAAACAGCAAGAGGAATGCTTATGATTTCTTATCAATATTTTAGAACACTAGATTTCTTATCAGTATCAGTGCATCACATAACAGGGAAACAAATTTACCAGGCGGCACGAGGAAACGGCAGTCTCCTAAAGACAGAAATTTGGGTGCTTATAATTAATAAAGTGGGGATGACTACAGTAAACCCTCTCCTTAGTCCTTAGGAAGGTGGCTAACTAAATCGTTCAATGGAATAAAGCAAGGGGCACTGAAGTAACGAACTTGCGAGGTCTCAAAACAAATTGAAAGGGAGGAATCGGCACCCGAAAGGACGCTACTGCACACAACACAAATGACCAAACCCTGAGATCAATCGATGGTTCTCATTTTCAATCAGCAAAGTGGAACCAGTAGAAAGCCTAAGGATTCAACCGGGCGTCCCACCCGTGCTGAAAATAGAACAGAGGACGAGAGTTGCACCTCAGGGTTACAAGAGGAGGAGGCGGCAGCAGAGAAGGCGCGCCGCAGCGTCGCGCGCCTAAGGAGCGTCGCCATGATGGCCGCTTCGTCCCCAGCCGCCGGAAGCTGGCGAGGCGGAGGAGGTGGGGACTAGGGTTTAGGGCTTTTGCGGGGCTTGGGTTTTTTGACTGCGCTTCACACCCTTTTGAGACCGAACTCCGCGCGGCTCCGCCTCCTCGGGCTCTCATTCCGGTGTCGGGAAGAGCGACCACTGTGGGTGTGGTGCTTGCGGAACACCGGGGTGGACCGCACGTGGACCTAACTCAACAGAGAGCCCCCCGCTTGTCCGAGTCACGGTCTCTTTGACCTGCTAACCTGAAACGGTACTGGACGTGGTCCCCAGAGGAAGTGAGTCGACAGAAGCGTTCGAGGTATGTGATGGGCTCAAACAGAAGAAAACTCGCAAGTTGCATGACCCATCTGACACATTTGGCCCGGCCCATGTATCACCTTCGTCTTCCTCGGACCTTTGCAGTTCGTCCCCCTTGCTCCTGAAGCTTCGCAATTAGAGGAATTCGCGCGTACTCGTTGCCTCATCCTCGGGCTATAGTCTCGCCCAAAACGGTATCAAAACTACCAAATTCAGCTGCAGGTTCGGGAACGCTTGCCTTCAGTGAGATCCAGGCAGCAGGAAGCCATTCCCGACTACGTTATCTGCAAAGAACGGTGAGTTCCGGTCCCTCTTTCTGCGGCGCTAGTTGGCAGCTGCTATTGGAGAGGCTGGCTCTTCCTTTTGTTGTTTCTGATCAGATCCTCGATTTCCAATCCTAATCGAAATGTGGCGACTCGGAGCAGCAAATCGTGCAGAGAAAGCAGTGCCCCAATAGCCCAGAGCTTCAGGGCGTCGCCGGCGACCTCGACATCTTGAGCAGGCCCTGTTCTTCTGTGTATGCCATACCATCTAGGCTTCCGTTTTCCACCCTCCGTCGAAGCCTCCCAAGGCTCGACAGCGACGGCGGGCGTCAACCACCGACGACGAGTAGTTGGGGGGGGGGGGGGGGGGGAGGGGGGGTGTTCCTGTCTATTGATTATTTATGTAAAGACCCCTAATTTTGGATCGCGATTAATAGTCGCGATCCAACTATTTACATGGAGCCCCCTAGTTTGGATCGTGATCCAACTATTTGCAGATTAGTCCCTCCCTTGAGACGGCGGCGGCGGCGGCGGCAAGGATTTGCGGGCAAGAAGTGGTCGGCGACGCAGGCAGAGCGCGGGTCCGAAGCCTCGCTCCTCCTCTTCTTACACCTTTGCTTGGAACTCGCGTGAATTCGTCGCTTCTCTATCCGCAATCTCGCACAAAAACCAATCAAATCCAGCTGCTGCTGCTGCTTTGCGTGTGATCCAAAATCCTTTGGACGCGCCATTGACGCCGGCGTTCCCTGTAAGAAAAGTTGGGACCCCCTTTCCATGTCTATTTCTGCTCTTCTTGCCTCGCTTGGTTCATCGCTGGTAGCTGTCGGTCCCGCCGTAACGCTCGCTCGCCGGACGGGAACCTCGCGGCGGGGTTCCATCGGTACGCCGTCTCTGCTACTATTAGTTTTGTTTTGTGACCTGTATTTGCTTTTGGTTACGAAACTGTGGCTTTTGCTAGTGTCACTGAAAATACCCATGGATCACCAATTGAGCGTGCTGCCGGTAGGTTGGTTGTGGAAAATGGAAATTGATTTTCGTGTCCAGGATCCAGAATTGTTTTTGGCCTTTATATTGCTACTAACCTGAATGATAAGCTCACTAGTGTTCTCCTGATAAACTCTTTGACGGTGTCTTGACAGTCTTTGGTTTTGCATTGTTGCACAGTATTTCCATTATGACAAGTTGAGCATTTGTTTTGAATAATGTGCTATAGTTATCGATTATATGGAACTTTGTTAAGATAATCTCATGTACGCAGGAATTGTCTGATGCCTGTGTGTTTTGACACTACTTTCAGTTGAAACAAAGCTAGCCATGGATGGCTGGAGTGTTGACCTGAAATATTCCTTGAGTATGGAGGATGACAATCCAAATTTATCACCATTTCTGAACAAACTTTTCAAGGAGGTTTGTATTTTTACACATCATCTGGACCACATCATTCTGCAGTTTTGATGCAGATGGATAAGTAGGAAAACTAATGATTTTTAAGTACTTGACAGTGGGATGACCGCAAAGCAAGGAACTTGTTTCACCATGACATCAGTGCCTGTGAGACTAAGGTTACACTTTCAAATTCTCTCTACTTAACTGCACATGCATCTGCTAGTGATCTCGTTTTTTGATCTTAATTTCGTGCAACCATGTGACAGGTGCTACCTGGAGAGCACAATTTTGTGGCAACATTAATAGAGGGACGTGATCAGAAGAAGCGACCTACGGAGTTCGGAATGAACCAAGTTGTTCAGCCATTTGATAGTAGGAAGTTCAACTTCACAAAAGTTAATCCAGAGGAGGTTATCTTCAGATTCCATGAAAGCAATAACGATTCTGTCCATTACTTTGATGGTGCCCCACATAGTGTTTCCACTTCTCCTAGTGCCATTTTGATCAACGTCAGTGTTCCTCCTCCCACTGTGAAAGTTACAGTTCAAACCTGCTGATGACACAATAACAAAGAATTTGTTCCCCTCACTTTGTGTGTTGCAGGTGAGTCCAATTGGTTACTGCCATGTACTTTTGATCCCAAGAATCCAGGACTGTTTGCCACAAAAGATTGATCCGGAGAGCTTCTTATTAGCAATGTCTGTAGCTAGGGAAGCAGGAGACCCATTCTTCAGAGTTGGTTATAACAGTCTGGGTGGCTTTGCAACCATCAACCATCTCCACTTCCAGGTTAGTTCTTAAACCTCAAAGAAATTTCTAGGTTACCTTAGCATTTGGACTATATAAGAGTCACAGTGTCATATCCTTATCAACAAAAATGCAACAGTTATCTGTATCTTTCCTAACAACGCAATTGTGAAAATCCTGCACCGATGTTTTCCTCGTCAGGCATACTATCTGAAAGTACAATATCCAGTTGAAAAGGCACCAACAGAAAAACTCACAACCCTAAGTAACGGGGTGAGCGTTGCTGTGCTAGTGCAGTATCCAGTACGCGGTTTTGCGTTGCAAGGTGGAACGAGCCTGGAGGATCTATCTGATGTGGTTTCAAAAATGTGCATGTTCTTGCAAGAAAACAATAGGCCGTTCAATGTTCTTATCTCAGAGTGTGGCAAGAGAGTTTTCCTCCTACCACAGGTACTACTACCATGCAACCTCCAGTGAACAGTTTCTAGCTAGATCGGATGTTCGTTCACACTTTTGTATTTTTCTAGCAATAAATATGTTGACATTTGTGTCTCTCCGAAACGACGATGAACCAGTGCTATGCAGAGAAGCAGATCCTTGGAAAGGCCAGCCAAGAGTTTCTAGACATGAGGATAAATCCAGCGATCTGGGAGCTCAGTGGCCATCTGATACTGAAGAGGAGGAAGGACTACGATGAAGCCTCGGGGGCAACTGTATGCAGATTTCTAGCTGAAGCCTCTCTTTCAGAAAACGAGTTCAAGGAGGTGAAAAGATGCGTTGTGCAGGAGTTGCTGACGAGTCGCGGATGAGTGAGTTACTACTTACTAGGGAGTGAACACTGAATGCAGTGGGAGTTTTAGTTTTAGAAAGTGTTCTCCAACCAACAAGTTGATAATAGCACACTCCCTCAAATATCCGCCCTACTACCCAAACCCGACCCTCTGCGTTCCCAGGTTTGGCGACCTGATACGCACTCCGGATCGAGAGCATATGAAACAGTAAATTTGTTTGGCTCACTAGCTCAGTTGGGTAGAAGGTTCGTACGTGCATGGTCCACAATTATTGTTGAATTTGCCGAACTTATATAATTTGCCAAAGACAAGCTCGTGATCCAAAATACTTTGTCAGTTGTCACTTTTGCTTTTCAATACACTTTTTTTTCTTCTCATTCTTCAGCAGTACATCTTTCTGCGGCGCGGTAGTAGTACTAAATCACGGATGAGCTAATCAATGAAACGCATGTGCCCTCTCTGGCAATGCTTCTTCGACGGCTACTACCAAACAACTTCACCAAAATAATTGTGTCTATATGGCTTCCAAAGGAAAAGCATCATTATTGCCTAGAAAAAAAGGCATCATTATAATACAGTACTTCCTACGTTTTAAAATAAAATTTATTTAGAACAAAGACACGGTCTTCAAAACATAATTTTAATTTTTTTAATAAAAATATTTATTTAAAAATAGTGCATATATATTTTTTAAAGTATATTTCAAAATCAATCTATTGATATAACTTTTATAATTTAAATATTAACAAATTAAAAAATATTTATAATTTATTCTTAATATTTGATTAACATCTTATTAAAATAAACTTTATTTTAAAACGGACTAAGTATGGACCGACGATCCTACGAGCGACCGACGCTGAGCCGACGAATCAGCCAAAGGCCATGCGGCCATATGCCCATGCCGCCAAACCAACTCCATCCTCGGTTGGCTCTTAATTATACACATGATTAATGATGGTGGTACTGATACGCATGCAAAGCCCTCGACAATACGCGCAACTGTTTGGCTTGGTCTGGCATCATCAAAATGTGTTCTCTCATTCAGTCATTTTACCTGATTCTACTTGGTTGCGCACAGGAATTTGGCTGCCCCGTGTTAAAAGATAGCGACAGAAACCACACAGCTCGTGGAATGTGTGGTTGTGTGGCTGCGTTATAGAGCACAATATGTTTCAGCTGAAATCTAGTATTTTGAAGTCCATTATGCAAGTAAATATAGAGATCGAAATGGGTAGTCGCAGTCGCGGCGACATCACGATGGACTAGTCGTTAGAGACAAGTGGCGCTTTTAGTGATTTAAGTGTCAAGATTGACTAAACACACGTCCACGCATCATTTTTATACTTATTTTTATGACGGATGTTGACAGTCATATAGCGAGGAGAAGGGCAGTTTCAACTGCGACCACCGTGGCTGCAAATGCCGTATCGACTACCGTATTGCTAGTACAAGTACTTACCCCTCCCTCTGTTTATTTATTTATCGTTCAAATAAGAGATTTATTTCAGTTTTAAATTAAGACCTTTATCCTAATGAGAGATAAATAAAAATGAAGGGAGGAGTAGTATCTACTCTAAGCACTACGGTCTTTTCAGCAAAAATTTACGGTTTTTTTTATACACACACAAAAACAGCAGCGTACGTAGGGATCATACTTGGCCACGTTCACTTCCTTCTTTCCTCCGTGCTCCGTCCCGGACCTCGGAGGCACTCAGGCAGCACAGTTCCCCAGCCAAAAAGCCCAGGCCCCGTCCGTCGCGTCCCGCGTCCAGCAGCCGCCCACCACTCTTCGCCCCCAATGGCAGGTCCACCGCCGGCGCCCGCCGGGATCGACCCTCGCAGCGGCTTCTGCGCGGCGACGCGGACCTTCCACAGCCTCCGCGAGGCCGCCGACCTCCCGCCAGAGTCGCTTCCCACCACGGCAGCCGCCTACGCCTTCTCCGTCCTCCCCTCCTCGCTCCCGGACAGCCCCGCCCTCGTCGACTGTGCCAACGGCATTTCCGTCTCCTACCCGTCCTTCCTCGCCGCCGTCCGCTCCCTCGCGGGGGGCCTCTGGTCGACGCTCGGCCTCCGCCCCGGCGACGTCGCCCTCGTCGTCGCGCCCTCGCGGATCGAGGTCCCCGTCCTCGACTTCGCGCTCATGTCCATCGGCGCGGTCGTCTCGCCCGCGAACCCGGCGTCCACGGCCGAGGAGTATGCGCACCTGGCCGCGCTGTCCCGGCCCGTCGTCGCGTTCGCGGCGCCCGAGGTCGCCGCCAAGCTGCCCCGGGGCCTCAGGTGCGTCGTCATCGGGTCGGCAGAGTACGAGACGCTCGCCTCTGACGGCCGCGCGCCGCCGCCGCCTCCCGTGGCCGTGAAGCAATCGGACACGGCGGCCGTGCTGTACTCGTCCGGGACCACGGGCCGGGTCAAGGCCGTCGCGGTCTCGCACCGCAACCTCATCGCCGTGATCTGCGTGCACAAGGATAACCGGGAGCAGGTGATGCGGGACGCGGCCGAGGCCGGCGAGGAGCCGCCCCCGCCCACCGTCACGCTGTTCCCCTTGCCCCTCTTCCACGTCTTCGGGTTCATGATGCTGCTCAGGTCCGTGTCCATGGGGGAGACCGCCGTCCTCATGGAGCGCTTCGAACTCGGCGCCGCGCTACGCGCCATCGAGCGCTACCGCGTCACGCTGCTGCCCGGGGCGCCCCCGCTGCTGGTGGCCATGACCAAGTCCGAGGAGGCGCGCCGCCGCGACCTCTCCTCGCTCCGCGTCATCGGCATCGGCGGCGCTCCGCTGGGCCGTGAAGTCGCCGAGCGCTTCGCCGCCATCTTCCCTAACGTCGAGCTCGTGCAGGTTTCATGCACTTTGCAGCATAGTAGTAACTAAAATTCGATATTTTCCGTACGGACTGCAAATTTCTTCTCGGCTTCTCCGATCCAATAAATTAGTCTGTTGCCTTTCCAGGGCTACGGTTTGACTGAATCGTCCGGCGCGGTGGCTGCGACGGTCGGGCCGGAGGAGTCCAAGGCATATGGTTCTGTAGGGAAGCTGGGATCGCACATGGTGGCGAAGATCGTCGACCCGGCTACCGGTGAGGCGCTCGGACCGTGGCAGCGAGGAGAGCTCTGGGTCCGAGGACCAGTAGTCATGAAAGGCAAGTAGCCAATTGTTGGATTAATTGACCTCTGAGCATTGTTAGTTTGGCCGTTGAGATTGTTTTGTTTACTTGCTGAATGAGCATTCAATCACATTTTTTTTTATCCCCTGCTCCCAAAATCTCAGTCAAACGGGCCCTTAGTTTACTCTGATAATGGACAAAGGTACGCATTAGTCTGGAAGCTATGCATGTGTGTCGTGGCGCCCCTTTTCATAATCTACAAATAAGAAGCGTGCTTTGCGTGCCATCTACTTCGTTCTTTATAAGGGACAGAAACTAATTAGACACTTAACTGGTCTCGAATGTCACTGAATTGACCCTGTCAGTTGATTCCTCAATGTACTATACTTCCGGGACTGTAATATTAGCAGGTTTTTTTATATACAAAACTATAAAGCATTCCAGATATTCCTTGTTCACATGTCATTATGCATGCCTTGCAGGGCAACCAATGTGTGAAATATTGGTGCTTTGTTTATTCTGCCTGAATAACAGCTATCATAATTCATACATGAATCTTGGTTTCGATCTTTTCAGGTTATGTTGCTGACGAGGAGTCCACTGCAGCAACATTTGATTCAGAAGGCTGGTTGAAGACTGGTGACCTATGCTACTTCAATGAAGATGGTTTTCTCTACATTGTTGATCGATTGAAGGAGTTGATAAAGTACAAGGGATATCAGGTGCTGCATAGTTTCACAGATTGTTCAATACTGCAATTATACAGCCTTTGGTAAAAATTGTCTTCTGGCTGTTTATGTTTGCATGATACTGATGCACATCTTATCTCAGGTGCCTCCAGCTGAACTGGAGCATGTACTACATTCTCATCCGGAAATTCTAGATGCCGCAGTTATCCCGTAAGTACCTCCCATATAAACGGCCTTAAGCCGGTGGGGAATTCTAGAGCACCACAGATTTAAGCAAACTGCTTCAAAACTTCTTCATCATGCAAACAAGATATAATATCTTGGTTCTTTGTGCACTATCCAGATATCCAGATGAAGATGCTGGGGAACTACCAATGGCTTTCATTGTGAGGAAACCTGGTTCAAGCATTACTGAGCAACAGGTCATGGATTACGTTGCTAAACATGTATGGTTCTTTCCATCTCAGATCTGCACCCATATAAGTTTCATATTAACATAAGGTGTCCTGTCATAATCAACTATACTCTTTCCTTTTCGTTGGAGTTGCTAGGTTGAGCTTGGTTTCATACTATTTCAGTATTGTTAGTTCACTGGTCCATTTGCTGTTAGGATCATATTCTTGTTTTTCCTGATGCAAAAAGCAACACTGGTAGCACATTGTCATGGATGGCAAGCTTGCTTTCCACTTTCCAGTAGTGGTTTCACCATGAGACTGCTACTAATTCTTTATATATGCATAAGTCATAGGTGATAACCTCATTACACATTAGATAGTAGATTCAGGCCTGATTTTTCTTTTTGGCAGGTTGCACCATACAAGAAAGTCCGTCGAGTGGCCTTCATTAGCGCGATACCGAAATCACCTGCTGGGAAGATCTTGCGGCGGGAACTTGTACAGCATGCGTTGTCCATGGGTGCCTCCAAGCTTTGAGGTGTACGCTGGTGTGGAAATATAGAAGGAATTTCATTTCTTGTGTATATTAGGCAAGGGTCGCAGGGGATATGTCATATGTACTATACACTATGTTGCTGCAATTTCAAACTGATTCGACGGTATGCTGAGCTGAACCTGTTGGACTTTATACAGAGCACTAATGCTTCTTTGTTCTTTCATGTAAACACTGGAGTATGCAACTAGACTACTAGAGATTTGATGGGATATATTGTCCGGTATTTGTATCAATTGTCTGATTTCCGATTCGTCTCAAATGAAACTGTAGTTTTGTCTCCCAATTTAACCTTCACGTCAAGGAACATCTTCCTCCAAAGATGCAACTACACAACATCTTTGTTGACCAGTCAAGTTAGTGTGGGCTTGATTTGATTCAGCTCACATTTTTATGTCAGTCGTTTTTAATTTTTTGATTTGATGTGAAAATGTTCAGTTTTCTTTGGAATGAAAAGTGCACTTTGATTCTAATCTAGTACCAAAACTCGTCCATATTTTCCAGATTATTCACCAGTTCATGACTCATGACGAGGCAGCCAAAATATGCTGGCGTGGCCACTTTCTATACCCATAAACCCTTGCAAAATTGGTCAGCCTGTTCCCCCACCGCTGAGGCCCGAGGCCCAATTGACCCCCTTGCGATGCCGTCGATTGCCGGCGGCGGGTGCTGGCGCCTCCTCACTCTGCACCGCGGCGCGATCTCGTGGCATCGACGTCGCCAGTACCAGCCCTTCTCGTCCCTCGCCGGCGGAGGGCGAGGAGACGCGCCGCATCTGCCGGTGCTCATCGTCGGAGCTGGCCCTGTCGGGCTCGTCCTCTCCTTTCTCCTCACCAAATTCGGTAAGCACCACGTTTCCCTTGCACATCCCACTTTAAAATCTGCGATTCTTAGGCAGGATGTAGCGTTGAGCTGAGCGAAACTTTTGCGAGGCAGCGAGGGAACGGGGCAACTGAATAAACAAGTCTGCTTTGAAGTGCGCTGTGCTAGTTTTGGTTAATGGGGTTAATAGGTCGTTGAGCTAGGTGCTATAATTCCACCAGGGCTAGTGTAGCTTGTTGTGAAGAACGGCAGCCGTTGATGCAGCTGCTTCTTTCTTTCAAATTTTGCAGGGATCAAATGCGCAGTGATAGAGAAGAATGTGGAGTTCACTCGACACCCCCGGGCACATTTCATCAACAACCGCACTATGGAGGTGTGTGTGCGGTGCCATTGAGCTTAAATGTGCTGTTTGTGCTTTGATTTCAACGAATCCTGGTTTCAGATTTTCCGCAAGTTGGATGGATTGGCTGGGGACATCGAGAGGTCCCAGCCACCAGTGGATTTGTGGAGGAAGTTCGTGTACTGTACTTCACTCTCTGGTTCCATCCTCGGATCAGTTGATCACATGAAGCAGGAAGGCCAGTTCAGTTCTTTTCATGTCCAGTCATGATGCTTTGCAGCTCTCTACATAGATCATCTGACAAGTATTTTTGGCAGATTTTGATAAGGTCATCAGTCCGATATCAGTTGCACACTTCTCTCAGTACAAGTTAGTCGATTTGCTACTCAAGAAGCTTGAAGGTATTGGATTCCGGGCATCCCTTCCTGATGAGATTTGGAGCTCACCTCAAGAAGGTCTAGAAAACAAGATACTGATTGGACATGAGTGCACCTCCCTTCAGCAGACTGATGAGGGCGTTTTGGTTGGAGCATCATTTAACAGTGGGGGGAGGATACAGGAGAGAAAGCTCCACTGTGGCTTTCTTTTAGCGACAGATGGCGCCAGAAGCACAGTGCGTGAATTGGCAGGTATATCTATGGAGGGTGAAAAGGACTTGCAGAAACTGGTCAGTGTGCATTTTCGTAGCAGAGATCTAGGTAGATATTTGTCCAATGAGAGGCCTGGAATGCTGTTCTTTATTTTCAATCCGAATGCAATTGGCGTACTGGTTGCACATGACCTGGAGCATGGGGAATTTGTATTGCAGGTATCATAACCTTTTTAATGTTAGAAGTGGGGCAACTCACGTGACATTGTGTTTACTCAGTAGTAAGCCGTGGTAACCTTCTAATTTATTTTCAGATTCCATTTTATCCTCCTCAGCAGATGTTTGAAGATTTTAGCGCTAAGGTGATGTAATCCTATTGGTTTTAATGCAAATTCATTAGCTACTGATTTTTCAGTTTTCTTCATGCAACCATGTACTGACACATCTTCTGAAGTATGTGTGCTGTAGTAGTCTTGAAACTACTACATGCTTAGATTATACTCTGTTCTCTATGTTGGACGCTGGATAGTTTAGTTTTGAACTAACTAGCCTCAAATACAAAAGAATGGAGCGGAGGGTTTATTATCTTATAGAATAAATTTGATGATTACATTAATGCAGCGCTGCTTAAATAAATTTTAGTTTGTGATGCTAGGTATGTGAGCAAATTATTGTCAAACTAGTTGGTTGGGAGCCAGCAGATGTTCAGGTGTTGGATATAAAACCATGGGCGATGCATGCTGAAGTTGCACAGAAGTACATTGGCTACAACAGTCGAGTGATCCTTGTTGGTGATGCTGCTCACCGCTTTCCTCCAGCTGGTGGTTTTGGTTAGTTTTCAAAAATTTGATAGTGAAGTATTACACAAATTTTGTTACTATGCACAGTCAGTGCTGAATTCTTTTTGCAGGAATGAATACTGGTATTCAGGATGCACATAACTTGGCTTGGAAATTGTGCTTACTACTGAATGGTGTTGCTTCACCATCAATAATACAAACTTATGAGTCAGAGCGCCGACCTGTTAGTCTATTCTCATAGGCTTTCTGTTCGCTCAATATTAATGTTTCCCTAATAAAATTAACTAATTATTATGACCATGCTTTGCCTTTTGCAGGTCGCTATTTTTAATACGGAACTTAGTGTGGAGAACTTCAGAGCAGCAATGTCTATTCCTGCTGCCCTTGGTCTTGATCCAACTGTCGCAAACTCAGGTAAAATATCCTGTTTCAACATGAGGATATGAAGCATTTTGTTGTTTACTTACTTTCAATCCAAATGTTGACTGGGTGCAAGTCATTGTCATTGTTGAATCCAAATACCTTGCAACATGCCCTTAGATGTCATCTGATCTTATCTACCTTTTGCCTGCATTATCAGTGCATCAAGTTATAAATAGGAGCTTCGGATCAGTTATTCCACGGACTTTACAGAAGGCAGTCTTGGAAGGAGTGTTTTCTATTGGTCGGGCACAGGTCTCAGACTACATTTTGAATGAGAAAAATCCCCTTGGATCCATGAGGCTGGCAAGATTGAAAAGTATTCTTGATGAAGGAAGAAGCCTGCAGCTGCAGTTCCCTGCAGAGGATCTTGGCTTCCGGTTAGTCTCTCTAGAGCAAATCATTGTTCAAAACACCTAATTATTTTTTCTCTTTTCTTCTCTCTGTTCAGTTGAGGGCACAACGTGCAGATTGTACTCTTGGCTCAATATCATGTTCCCAAAAAAGTTGTCTATCAAAGACACTTTTTGATATATTGACCAATAATTTGCTTTTTAGCTATGAAGAAGGAGCCCTAGTCCCAGAAGATTGCGCTGAAGCAACTCAGAAGGCAGAAAAACTGAAGCATTCAAAGAGGTCATCAGAGTACGTCCCATCTGTGAAGGTTGGCTCGCGGCTGCCACACATGCCAATAAGACCACTATATTCTGCCAAAGATGAGGTCCGCCCTGGCATATCTCTAATCCACACTCAAACACACATGTTTTTGTCTATTCCTCTACTGCTGCACACATTGTGTAACGTCATTACTTCTTACAGGCCTTGGTCTCAACTCTGGACCTAGTAAGCGGTGATAAACTCGAGTTCGTTCTCATTACCGCTCCACTTAAAGAGTCGTACAAGCTTGCACGTGCCGCCCTCGAGATAGCAGACGAGTTCAAGCTGTCAGCCAAAGTATGCGTTATGTGGCCACAAGGTTCTGGTGATTCTGAAGCGATGGAAGGGAGCAGGTCTGCGTTGGCGCCCTGGACGAGCTACGTCGATGTCGAGGAAGTGCCTAGAGTTGCTGGTAACTCGTGGTGGGAGATGTGTAAGATTAGTAGGAAAAGTGTCATTCTGGTTAGGCCTGATGAGCACGTAGCATGGAGGACGGATTCGGACTTGGCGGGCGACGCTGAGTCAGAAGTAAAGAGAGTGCTTCCTCAAATTCTATGCCTAAACAGTCAGCGGATGAAAGAAATTTGATTTTGGATATTCAAGAGGTGCACTTGACGTCCAAATCCCGCCAGCATAGCGTCTTTGTCCAACATGGACTGCCTACGTAGAGATGGTGGTCGTGAGACGCAGCTAGGCTGGATGGATTTTGACACTAAGTCCCCTGCTTCCTGTCTGTTCCCACAATCTTGTTGACGCAGTCAAACAAATTTTGGAGTACTGTCCGTGCGATCCTGGTCTGCTGGGAGCTTTGCAGCTGGCAAGTTTAGCTGTAAGCACCTCTATTTTAGTTTCTCCATTGTAGGATGAAGCGTCTGTCAAGATATTTATTTATGTGTTCTTCTCTCCTTAATCAGCTTGATAAACGTTTATGCAATGTACATGGCCTTCGTATGATTCTCTCTAATCAATCAAAGTTCAACATTATTTGTAATAGTGTAGTTTGAAAAGCTTTGCTAGTTTAAAATATGCATTAACTCAAAAATAAAAGACTTAAAATATGGGTAACTACTCCCTTCATTCTTTTTGTCTTTCGCTGTTAAATTTAACTAATAACTTTAATCATTTGTCTTATTAAAAAAAGTATGAGATACATCAAATATTTTGTTAAGATTTAATTTATTATTAAAATTTTTTAAATCCTAATTTTTAATTTTACATATTTAAATTAATTATTTTTTAAATAAAACAAACGGTCAATATTTTTATCAAGTCAACGACGAAAGTAAAAACACGAAAAGAGTAGCACAGAGGGCACATCCTACGTAGTTGCAGCTTGAACATGCGGTTGCTGCAGCTAGACATGTTGTGAAACATGGTGCTGCAAGCACCAGTAGCCACGAATTAGCATCCACCACAGGTTTAGTGGCTACAAACTCTACAAAAAGCTAGTAACTGTTGCATAAACAGAGTTTTGGCTTCACTGATTTGCACGTACATGTTTCTTCTAAAAAATAACACTTTAAAACTATAAAGATGTGTAAATCTTCTAAGTTTGATAAGATACCAACTAAAAACGAAAAGGATCAAATGAATGATTTTTATTAACTCCAAACACTATAACAAATCTCATCAATTTAACATATGTGCATTGGATGTTTTTACAGTGAAACATGATAAATACTGGTTACTTACAACAAAATAATTTCTAAAGAAATAGGAGTATCAATCTTCAAGTGATACGTATATGGATTGATTTTTACAACCAAAGTATGCATCCATACTTTTATTTACATTAGAAAAAACAATCAAAGCATTGACGCGTTTGGAATTTTTCCTGGGCATGACGCTCATGCGTGGTCTAGGACTCTGGTGCGCGAGAGCGGCGTCGCGTGACGCGATTGCGCGGCGCCCTCTGCAAAGGTCCCCATCTTTTCTCTTCCTTGTCCCCTCATCAGCAGAACATTCCTAGATCTACAAAAGCCATGGATTCACCCACAACCTGTCCCTTCTTCAAAGCCAGGAACCTCGGGAATACTCACCTGTGCCCACAGCAAGATCAGCGACCAACACGCCGGTGGTTTCTCGTAGGTAGTCTGTCGTGAGGTCGCCGTCGCCGGCGGTGATGATGGACGGCTGTGCCAGTCTGGAGATCGTACCATCGACGAAATTTACAGGATTCCCGGCCAAGGTAAAATCAACTATGGCGGAAAAAGGAAGAAAGGATGCCTTTTTGTGCTTGCGAAAGTGAAGATCTTCCGAGCCTGGTCAATCCTGTCTGCTTGATTGCTGCATGAGATGAGATTTTGTTGATATTTGGTGGTTTTTGTCGGAGTTTCTCTTTTCGAAGTTAATCACTGACTCGTACTGTAGAGCATGTTGGCTCTGGATAAAAAATCGAAGCTTTTACATTTCAACTGCTTACTGAGGACGCCGCCTGAAGAATACTCTTGCGCTCATCGGATCAGCTGTCTCAACCAGACTCCTCTAGGAGTGCTCTCTCCACTACAATTCCGGCCAATCCTCTGTGTGGTGAGTCATTGGCTAGCGGGACGGGGCGGATCTTCAGCTAATCGTTGGCTGCTGTGATTGAGGTGACATTTTTCCCCTATTATTTCCTCCGCTCTTTGATATGGGTGCTTTCTGAATCTTTTTAAAAAATGAAAATTGTTCAACTTATTCTTGGAAGTTGCTTGTTTTGAGCAGATTCTGTAGTAATGAATTTATTATTCTGTCATTGGTTTATTGCACTAAAGGCATTTTTGGATTTTTATACTAAGCTGCAAACTTTATATTATACGCTGACAGATTAATTCTTCCACTAATGTTCAAAATGGTAGTATAATGTGCTGTTGAAACTTGCGGTATAATAGTCCATTCCACCTTAAGCAGAATGTAATCATCAATCCTTTATTATGGCTTTCTAATTTATTTCCATGGCAGTATTGAGTATATAATCTAAGACAACAAATGCTATGGACATATCACTCTGGAACAGGATATGGAAATACTATTATGGATATACGTACTACATTGTATAAATCTACCACCAAACTTGTTAAAACATATAACAAGAAACTAAAATAGATTGATGCCAATTTCAAACCCCACTCACAAAGAAATACAGTTCAGTTCTAACACTCCATATCAATCACAGTAGTCCAGTTCATAGCATGATCACATCAATCAGTAGTCCATTACCAAACCGAAAATAGTCTGAATACAGAAACAGTATGTAGCCGTTGCGTTCTATTGGTTGCACTTACATGAGACTCTTTCCTTTGTTGTTAGTCTGCACAAACAGAAACAATTCATAGCCCTTCCATCCTGTTGCTAGAACTCACATGATCCATGGTTAGTCTGCACAAACGGAAAAGAAAATATTAGTTTAAGAAATGAAAATTGCATAATAGAGACCTAAATACCACTCATGCACTCACAGCACAGTATAACTCACAGTGGATCCTTTCCCTAGTTTCTTAGAATTGCAGGATTCCTAAGGAGAGTGAAGATTTTGGTACTATATCTGGGGAGGGGTGTGTGTGTGTGTGACTCTCAGTTCGATCTCTTGGTTCATACTTAGTTGCTTAGTAGTCCACACCAATGTACTAATATCAGATTTTTCAACAAATTTCTAATCCATTCCATCTCGTTGTACCAGTTATTTTAAGGGTTGTGACAATATCCTTGCACAATTGCACACCACATATCCAGAATTTTGCGTCAAAGTTGGGGGAATTCTAGAGAGCTCTAGCACCTCTATGGCTTTGAAAGACTGACGAGTTGAGCCAAAATATGTCTTATTGGTCAACCAATATTACAGGTGGTGCCAATATATGGCATGGGTGGATCAGCGAGATGTATGGGTATTTATTTGCTGCTGCAGAAGTAAGATGAAGTTCTCTTGCTAACCATGCTTCTTTGCCAAACTAATTAGTTCACAGTATCGACTTTGAAATTCTCTGTACTTTACGCAACAAAATAAAGATTGACATTATGATATGCCCAGGTTATACTCCAAGACCAAACATTGAGCCACTTTCACTGTGGCTTACCTTTTAAAGTTGGGAACTGGTCGTTTTTGTAAGTCATGACATCTTGAGGATCGAATAATTTATTTCGCACCTCCATTTCCTAGAGAGGTAAGCAACCTTCCCAGTCATATAAAAGATGTTCTCAGTATTAGTTAGATGTGTCATAAGTGTCTCAAGGTTGAGATCTGACCCAAATATCCAACGAGCCTTTTTTTTATCTAAGCATAGAGGCATGCAGGGACGTGTAAAGTGCATGAAGATGGCATTAATGGCTGCTCTCCTGCGAGACATGCAGGGCTGCTCTTCTGCAAGGCCTACAGCCTTCTTCAGCAGGGTTAGACATACCCGAACACCACAGCTAGGATGACTTTTCTATTTAGAGATAGTAATTCATTACGATGCTTGTAAAAAAAATAAAGAGTCAGGGAAATGGCTGTATCTTCTTCTGCAGAGGGTTAGATGTACCAGCAGATCTGATTACTACTTATGAACCAACTCTAGCAATAGTCAATGATAGTCAAGTGTGACAATAGATTAGATAACTGTACAACACTCCAGATTACTAGGAGTAATTCATTATGACTAATTTCTTGTAAATGTGAAGAAGATGCTGTCATGTAATGCCGAACAGTGGTGCATTTTATTAAGATTAGAAGCTGTTTTTTCAGTCAACATGTCCATGAATTAATTCACACCCACTTTAAACGTACTGTATCAGTTGGGTCAAATCTCCTGTATCGATAAAGACGTGGGGATGGTGCCTACCTTTGAGCACTGAAACCCTAGGCCCTAGCCCAAGGCCACACCTCCACCTTGGCGTCGGATCTGGACACCCCTGTTGGTTTTAGCGTCGGCGCTGTGAAATTTACGTTCGTGATCCTTCTTGAATGCGGCGTTAAACCACCCCTATTTGATGCCGCAGGTTGAACAAGACCACCACTGCCTCCCATACTTGTCGACCTTGGGCGGCGGCTGCTGCTGCTGCGGATCTTGATCCATCTGTCAATCAAAGTAGGGTTCAGTTTAGGTTTTTTTTTTTTTTGATCGGGTTCAGACTAGGGTTCATAGCGTGGGTTTTAGTAGTCCTTCCGCTCCGATGAAAGCAGTGGGGTTTCGGCGTATTGTACCTATTCTGGCGATCGAACTGCCGAGACTGGGATCGCCGAGCGCGAGCGTGGCGCGTCGATGCCGGGATCTCCGAGCGCGGCGGGTAGAGAGCTCCGCTCGCCGGAGACTGTGCCACCGCGGAAGGGGGTTGGACTGTTGAGAGATGATGAAATTGATCTGGAGATTTTAAAATGAATTGGGTGTGCACATAGATATATGGGTACATTTTTCTTTTTCTTTTTTTAAGGGTTCATACGGAGTAGTATTAAAGAAGATACACACATTTTGTGATATAGGCTGGCTGTTTTCTTTTACGTTACTGCTTACTAGTATATTTTCAGTCCTTCGCGTGAAAGTAAATTTGGATCAAACTTATGGGTAATAGAGCATCTCCAACAAGGTGGTAGAAACACACTCTAAAGTCTAAACCATCATTTAAGTCATTAGAAAGGGTTTGTGAATCCACATTCTAAATTTAAATGTCCTGGCCTACTCCAGTAGCCAAATTTATCCACATGATACGTAGTTCCAATCCACCAATTTTCTACTTTCTCGTGCTCTATTTGGAAGCTAAGCTAGTCCACCAACGTTTATGGGCTTAAAAAAAAATGATGGATCACATTTGGAAATATTTAATTTAGAAATACTTGTTTGGCTCTCTAAACCATGTTGACTTTTTACCAAGTTATTGAAGATGCCCTAATGGTTCTATCTGGACTACCCTGGAGACGATGCATGTCAAGACTGAGAAGAGCTGAGAACTGAGCAGTTTAGAGATGTCACAGACGACCGCGTACAAACTTGACATCAAATATCAGCTGCTGATGGAACATTATGGGGTACGGGTACACCGATTGCTAAAAATGTGGAATATTTTAACGCGGGAGCGAGACATTCAGTGGCGCATTTACGGTCGAAAGGCTGACTGCACACAGAGTGATGGGAAATTACATATGTATTTGAGAAAAACGGCAGGCCATGCATGCAAGTCTCGTTGAATTTAGATCGTGGAGGCACGATTTAGTAACGTTTTATCTCAATTTTTTTACTGCAATTTGAACTTTCGTACAGCATCTTCACCGAATATGTGTTCGCAGATCTGCAGCCAGCAAGTCGTAAGGACATTGAAAAGTTCATTGTATATGGATTGGTATTTGGTCCGTCGGATCAAATAGAAAGGAAAATCACTGTGGGATAGTATAGTTAGTGGCTTCAGCAGACTAACAAAATGTTAAGACCACCCCAATATGGTACCCCCTCCGTTCTTTTTTAGTTGTCGTTATTGATTTTGATCGAAAACTTTAACGTTCGTCTTATTCAAAAAATTAGTTCAAATATATAAAATTTAAAATTAAAATTTAAAAATCTTCAATAATAAATTAAATTCTAATAAAATATTTAATATTTTTTATAATATTTTATATAAGACGTATGATAAAATTATTGGTAAAAGTAAAAAAACAAAAAAACGGAGCGAGTACCATGCTAGACGAGATAGCAGAAGACTGAAGAAAACGGGGGGAAGACGTGAGAATTCCTTCTCCCGTGTCCCGTCTCCACTGCTCAAGCAGCCGCCATTGGAGAGCACGCCTCCTCTCCACTCCTCTCTGCTCCACCCACTCCCGTCCCACCCCGCCCCCGGCACATGGATTTGGAAGCTCTTGAGGTCCTCATGCCGCGCGGTGAGGGCGGCAAACATGGCGCAATCGCATAGGCCGCGCATCCCCGTCGCTCGCACTAGTAGCAGTGCAGCACCGTACCCGTCCCCGACGGCCTCCGCCTCTTTTATGCAAGCGAGCTTCAATTCGTCGCGTGCTTGTGCCCCTGTGCTCGAAGCAGGCGAGCACGCGGTCGCTTATACACTCGAGTATCTGTGGTGGATCGTGGATGAGTCGGTCCTTGACCTTGGTGACACTTGAGGTGCTCTTGCTGCTGCGACGAACATACGGCCGCGTATCTCGCCACTGCTGCGACGAGCATCCGTAGACCGTAGTGCTGCGCCGAGCGTCCGCAGCTGCCGCCGGGCCGCGCAACCTTGCTGCCGGCCGCCGCTGCGTCGAGGTTCCGCAGTGGCGGCCTTGGCCACGCATCTCGCCGTTGCGGCGCGGAGCGCCCGCCGCCATGGCCGTGCTCCTCGCTCCTTCGGCGCCGAGCACTCGCGGTGGCCGCGCCCTTGGCTGCTGTTGCGTCAAGGGTCCGTAACCGCTGACGCGGCCGCGCCGATGGCTGTGGCAGCAACGAGAACGGACCGCCTTGGCCGTGTTCCTTTCATAGCCGCGCCGCGCGCGCCCTCGTCGCGCCCCGCTGCTCCATCGTGCGGCCATGGGCCGTGCGCGCCCTTGCCACTGCTGCGCAGCGAGTCCGCAGCCGCGTGCCCTCGCCGTGCCCAGCTGCTGTGCAGCGTCTGCTGGACCGCGAATCCGCCATGGCTGTGCGCGCTCTCGCGGCACCGGCGCTGCGAGTCCGAGCCACAAGCTCTGGCCTGGCGGCGTGGCAGATGCGGCGGCCACAGGCCACTGGGCACGGCTGAACCAGGAGCTCCCGTCGTAGCTGGGGCGGCTGAACCAGGTGAGGGAGAAGGATAAAGGAGAGAGACAAGTAAGAAATTTTGCGTTGGGTGCAGTTTTTAGGAGTTTCTTGCCGATGTGGCATCTATGAAAACTGCCACACTAGGAATTTTCTTTTCTCCGTGAACACAATAAGATGAGAAACATTAATATTCATTCTAAAATGAACAACATTACAACATAGCCTTCGATATTGAATTCAGTATAAGTTCAAGACATATTAGAGCTCTAACCCTCATTTTAATCTAATCTAAAATAAAAATAAAATAAGAAGCAAATATCTTTTATCCATTCACAACTGTGGATTTTTTAAGTCAGATATCATGAAGCAGTTTTACAAAATCCTCATGATTTGTTTTTCAAAAAAAGAATCCAGAACTCTAGCAAACTATTATATTTGTTGCGAAGAAATGCTGTGTGTATGATATATTATTTTTTTTATAATATTTCTTGCTCCTACATGTTACAATTTTTTAATTCTGGTAAGTACAAACGAATGACAACTTTTTTTTTCCTGAGCATCACAAACGAAGGCCAACTAGAATTGATATTTATATATTTTTTTTGAGTGACAGAATTGATATTTATATACTACCACGAAAAGTAAAGGTAAACAAAGTAATATAATAAAAAACTAATGGGCCTTGCGGCCCTAAAACAGAGGGATCCACGCCGAAACCGATTGTGGTTTCAGATTGAATCACGATTGGTTTCTTAACCGACGCGGATTCGGGTCATCTCAACGAGGAGTATTTATTAGGAGATCCCAGCCGCCCTGTCCTACACAAACAGATTGCGATCTAGTCTCAATTCAGAAGAGATCGATCGACCTTCGAACCTCACCACGAGAAGGAAAGAGGGGGAGAGAGAGCAATCGAAAGTTGGTGTTGGAGAGATCATGTCCTCGGAGCACCACTGCCGCCTTCCGAGGCTTGAGCTGCCCTGCCTCGCCTTCCATCACGGCGACCGCTCCACAACACTAGTCAGCATGTCCGCCCATAAGCTCATCGGTGATGGCGGCCGCGACGCTGACGAGCTTCCTCTGCATAACAAGGTGATCTGTCCGACGGCGCGAGGATGGCTGCTGGTCCGCGACCCCGTGGCCGTGAATCAGGATACTTTTCTGTGGAATCCGTTGAACGGCGACAAGATTCCCCTACCTTCTCTGGAAGGAGTCGACGACACCGTTCTCATGAACAGCCACTGTCTCCTCTCCGACAAGCCAGAAGCCGTCCCCGGCTGCACCGTGGTGCTGGTTGAATCTTCCGACACAACCTAGATTTGGTATTGCCACCCGGGAGACGATAAATGGGCCAAGTACGAGTACGACATCGGTACTCAAGTACTCCCTGACCCAGACGGCGAGGACGTGTGTGAGAAGATCGTCATCTGCCCCGTCGCAGCCTGCAATGGCAAGTTCTACTTCAACTGCACAACCACGGAGCTGCTTGTGATCGACTTTAACAATCCTGGCCATGAGCCGGTGCGAATAAGCACCATCACTGTTGATGATACCATTGCGGCTGATGGCAGCTACGGGTACGAGTCAAGACCAGGCTTCATATTCCTGGTGGAATCCCAGAGCGAGCTCTACATGGTCCGCCTGCTCGATCCCTTTCCCTATAGCTATTCGGACGGGGACACCGTTATTGAAGAAGCCACGGTTCATAGGATGGACTTCGAGAAACTCCGCTGGCGCAGCGTGAGCGATCTTGGAGGCTCCAGTTTCCTTCTGTCTCGCTACTACTTCGGTGCGAGCTGCTACGGCAGTGACCATGGTCGTCTGCGGCCGGACTGCATCTACTTCGTCTGCCCTCGGTCCAACACCTTGCAGGTGTTCGATGTCAAGAAGGGTACTCACGAACTACAACAATTAACAGAAGCTCCAGATGCAGATAAAGCATTCTGGTTATTTCCCGTCAGGGACTCATGAGTTTTTTTTTTCTTTTAATTTTTTCTTTATTAAACAGCTGGCGTTTTAGGTCGTTTCTAAGTCTTTATTATCTTTATTTGCTTTAATTGAAAGAAATCTTTTAATGTAGATGATTTAGATTCATATTATGTTTTGGTGTTGTTTTTTATTGATACGTCGCTCAACTTCCATGTTCCAAGTCTAAACGGTCTAAATAATGTACCGTACTTTTTTTCGGCTTGCTTCAATGATAGAGTTGAGCTACTCGCAGAAAAGAAGAGATCAAGAGATATAGTTGTGAGCTACAGTCGGAGCAATCCTCAATCGGATAGAACGTGCGTGTCACAATACTCATAGTTGACTTTGTCCCAACATCCAGTAAACTTTAATTCAGACTAATCTTTTTGGAATCCAGACCGATCTAAAGCCAACAATGCTATCAGGACACAAACAATCAAAGGTCCTGTTTGTTATAGATTATAATCTACTAGATTATATAATCTACAAACTATAATTCAGGACGTTAACAAACAAGCTGCTTATTTTTTCAGCTTATATAATCTAACACCCTAATTATATAATTTAATAATCCACATAAGAGAAGCTTATTTTAACTTATTCGATACAAAAGATGCAATACTCATACAATTTTTAAAGAACTTATAATCTATGAATTATAATTTAGATTATATAATCTGTTAAGTAATCAAATAGGCTAAAAGTAATAATGTGGGTCAACAAACAATATTCAATATTTGTTCTTGTAGCACACTATGAAAACGTGGTATTCGTCCGAGGGACACTAGCACAAGAGAAGCCTTCTTATAATTATTTTTGTAGCAATGCACAAGATACAAGACCATTCAAAATATACACAAAGATTTATTGTTATATTTTTTTAAAAAAAATCATTTTACTGCCTCATACTATCGTAAAAGTCTGAATAACCCCTTTTACCAATGTTTGGTTTGTTTACCCAAATTGTTGTAACCCGGCTCGTTTAACCCCTTTGTTCCTTTTAATAGTCCTACTTAGCTGATGTGGCCAAGGATTCGGCTGAGATTGGCCATATCATCGCCCCGATAACGCCTTCCATCTCTTGGCTGTTACGTGCGCGCCCAGTTTTCTTTCAGGTGACCTGCCATGGCGGCTTGCTGAGGGCTAGGTTACTAGGTTAGGGTGTAGAGCGAGGTGCGCGATGGGGATGCGGGAGACTATGCTGGTTCGGTGAGCTCGCAAGATATGTACCCGGCAATGATCCATGATTTCCTTCGTGTCCATCGAGTAATGGTATGCTTTAGTTCGTTGAACTGATGGATCAGTGTCATGTGATTTACTTACCCATGCTTTACAAGACATTAAGTAGCACCAATTGAGTGCCAATGTAGAAGGAAACTAGTAGCGGACCAATACAGCCGACACGAATGATCAACTCGTTCACCCACCAGACCATCACCAGCCACCACATTGGTGCTCCACCGAGACTATGAGGAACACGAACGGCACGGAACATTGGAGGAGAAGGGCATGTGTACAAGGTCAGGCAGCAGCAGGAGCACCCCCGGGTACCTTGCCACATCATCATAGCACACGTCGCGACGGGACGCTGAGAGGCCCAGTCCCAGCCTAATCTTTAGCCACATCAACTAAGCGAGAAACAAAGGGGTTAAACAAGCCGGGTTAACAAAACCTGAGGGTAAAACAAATCAAACATTAGTAAGGGGGGGTATCCAGACTTCGGCAATAGTACGAGGTGCTAAAGTAAATTTTTTTCCTATTATTTATCTATGTGACTTTTTTAAAAAACAATAATATTTTTAAAGGTTAACGTTAGGTGCTCTGCCTTTTCATTTAAGCAAAAAAAAGATATTTAGATTTTAGAATATTATGTCATTTGTAATGTGTAAACATGTTAAGAGCAATGCTTGTTTACATGTAAAAAATATAAAAAATATTTATCTATAGACGTGGGATATATAATACTATAAAATTTGAACACTGATTCGACTTTGGACCGGCTGCATGTCTTGTCTAACGATCGGTTCACGATAATGGCATAAAACATTAAGACTTATAAAAACGACGACATATAATATTTTTTTATGCTAGATATCACATTATATGAGTTTGTAGTGACACGTAGAAAATTAGGCCACATCTTTTTCAACATTTTTCACGGGTTACGCAATTTCTAAAGTTTGCTCAAGTACAAACGAGTATGTCAGTATTTAGAATTGAAATTTATTTACAGCGAGGAATTGATAAAAATGTAAATAACAGTGACCTACACTAAAATGGAGTCTGAATACACGCAGGGAACCGGGGGTCGATATCGAATCCGACTGCAGTTTAAGATTGAATCACGGCACAAATTTAACCGACGCCAATTCCTCTCATCTCACGAGTAGTCCTATGTATTCTCTATTAGGAGACCCCAGCAGCCCTGACCTACATAACTTCTGAAAGGGATCGATGAGAACCTAGCTTACCGCAAGATAGCACGCTAGAGAGAGGCAATCAAAAGTTGAAGACGCCATGTCATCGTCGGAACACCACTGCCGCCTTCCGAGGCTGGAGCTGCCCTGCCTCGCCTTCCATCACGGCGACCGCTCCACAACACTGGTCGCCATGTCCGGCCAAAAGCTTATCGGTGATGTCCGCGACGCTGAGAAGCTTCCCCTGCATAACAAGGTGTTCTGTCCGACGGCGCGAGGATGGCTGCTGGTGCGCGACCCCGCGATCAGGATACTTTTCTTTGGAATCCTTTGAACGGCGACAAGGTCTGCCTCCCTGCTCTGGAAGGAGTCGACGATACCGTTCTCAGGAACAGCACTGTCTTCTTTCCGACGAGCCAGCAGCCGGCTCCGACTGCACGGTGGTGCTGGTTGAATCTTCCGACAACACCTTGATTTGGTACTGCCACCCGGGAGACGATCGGTGGGCCAATTACGAATACGATATTGGGACTCAAGGGTTCGCTGACGACTATGAGAAGATCGTCATCTGTCCAATCGCAGCCTGCGCAGGCAGGTTCTACTTCAACTGCACAGCCACGGAGCTGCTTGTGCTGGACTTCAGCAATAGTAATCCTGCTGAGCCGGTGCTAATTAGCACCATCACGGTTGATGACACCGTTGCGACCGATGGCAGCTACAGGTTCGACGAGTCAAGACCAGGCCTCATGTTCCTGGTTGAATCCCAAGGAGAGCTCTACATGGTCCGCCTGCTCTATTTGAACAGGGACAAGGTTATTGAAAAAGCCACCATCCACAGGATGGATTTCGAGCTACTCCGGTGGCGCAACGTGAACGATCTTGGAGGCTGCAGTTTCCTTCTGTCTCGCCACTACTTTGGTGCGAGCTGCTACGGCGGCGAGCCTGGTCGTCTGCGGCCGGACTGCATCTACTTCGTCTGTCCTCGGTCCAACACCTTGCAGGTGTTCGATGTCAAGAAGGGGACTCAGGAACTGCAACAAATACCTGAAGCTCCAGATGCAAAGAAAGCGTTTTGGTTCTTCGCCGCCGGAGATTCATGAATTCCTTTTTGAATATATTGTTTTTCGATTTTTTTATATATTAAACAGATGGAGTTTTATTATTAGATCGTTTGTCGGTCTTTATCTTTTTACTATACTGTATTTTGGTTGAAAGAACGCCTCGCCCAGCTACCTCGCTCTGCCCCACGCCGTCTCCTCCACCTCACCCCCGACGGCCCCGCCGACACGCTCGCCCCGCACCCTTGTGTTGTCCCGGGTCCTCCAAGTGCTTCGCGTCGGTGCACGTCCACAGTGTCGACTTCCCCACCGTTGTGCAGGTCATCAGGAGCTCCGACCTGGCCGCGGGCCTAGTGGCGTACGCGCCCGGCAGCAGAGTACCCGGCGGTGGCCGGCGACGTGGATGTGCGCGTTCCCTGGACCAGCGAGGCGTTCCGTGAATTGTGGCCTTCACAACACTAGTCAGCATGTCCGGCCATAAGCTCATCAATGTCAGCGTAATAATCGTGATAGTTATATTATGGATGTAGTAGATGATTTTTGAGTCATATTGTGTTTTGCATCTTATTTAAAAAACTAGTTAAATATATAAAATAATATGTTATCGTTCAAATACTCTTAATGGTAAAGTAAAATTCTTAAAAAATATGTGGTATTTATCACACTTTTTATGAGATGAATAATTGAAGTTAAAGTTAAAAATTAATGACGACAACAATTTAATTATAGAGGTAGCTGATGATTTTTTAGTCATATTGTGTTTCTGGTCTTGTCTTCAAAAGGGCCAGTTTGGCGTGTTGAAATGTTTCTATTTCTCGATGAACCATTGGAATCGTTATTCGAACAGTTTATTTAGGGGAACTCAGATGGTTGAGTATGCCTTTTTTTTCTTATAGAAGATACATAGTTTTATTTTGACACTTAGCATTAAAATCACACGTAGGGGCTGCGCGTATTAGTTTTTGGAACACTTCGAAAGTTTATTGGTGGTATCTTAGAATATAAATCTTTTTTTTTGCAAGGGCTTAGAATATAAATCCAACAAACAAGCCAACCGATTTCAAAAGTGTTTCATTCATCATGGTACAAACATCTCTAACAAGAAAATAAATCTGAAACACCCTCACATACAACGTCATCTTGCCATCTTGGTTGGTAGTATATGTGTATCAAATCTCGAGACCGTCGATGCTGACCAGGTTCATACGCCCGAACCAAAATGTTGATGGGCTCGATGGGCCATTGTATACATGGGCTTCCTTATGCTTTTAGCAAACCGAATTTCATGCAATTTGTTAAGTTGTGCTCAAAAAAAAAAAAATTTGTTAAGTTTGACATTGGTTTTTCGATAGATGGTCCTGAGCCGGGTTTGGATGTGACTAAGGAGGACATTGCTTCTGATGAAGCCATGTGGGCCTTGTACGAGCAGTGGTGCAAGTTTATAACAAAAAGCGTGACCATGATAAGATGATTCGCAGGTTCCCCATATTCAAGGATTACCGCGTGGCAGTTACACGGAACTGATGGGCGATTAGGCTCACGTGGCTTAGAAAAGGACGATAATAATCCATCTAAGTTAGTGCGTGGGTAAGCATGTATAAGGACGTCGTTGGTGTTTCTATGATGAATAGTAATTGCTAGGGAAACTCAAGCAAACTGTCAGACTGTAATGTAATCTTCAATTTGTAATCAAAAGCTAACGGCTGTCCTCAATTTTATTTTCGAATTGTACCCATATATGATACTCATGCATACCTATATATGCTACTGACAGTACTACTGAAATTAAGAACGTATCATTAGATTAATACTCAGTATGAGTCATTAGATGAAGAAAATGGGTGGTGGGCAGTTATTTTGGTGTACCGTAAAACTCCTCTTGCCTTTTTTATTCGGATCAGAAACAGGCAAACGCAGGCACAAAGTCCACAGTAGTTGGGTATAATACTTCCGATTCCTAGTCGGAAGGCACAGTCCCCTGATTTCCGATGCCGATTATTTTTCGATTTGAGTTATTTGAAAACTTTGCCCCTGTCTATTTAAGGTTGGAGATCCCTGTTCCACCCCATAGACAACACATTGGAGAGGAGAACGATCCAATAAGATCTTAAAAGAGAAAGATCTTCACGGGAATCATCCAATCAGTTAGATCACATCTCGTCGAGTGCCCTACGGTTAACCGGGGACGATGGAGGTGCCCTGCCTGGCCTTTCACCACTGCGGCCGCTCCACGGACCTCTTCAGCGCCTCGGAGAAGAAGGGCATCATCGCCGGCGACATGATGGACGAGCTTCTGAAGGACAAGGTCGTCTGTCCGACCGCACGGGGCTTCCTTCTAGTTCGCGACAGCGCGACGATGGCCACGTTCTTGCTCAACCCTCGGAACGGAGACAAGATCGACCTCCCGCCGCTCCTTGACATGGAGGACACGGTGCTGATGGACTGCCACTGCTTGCTGTCCGACGAGCCCACGGCGCCCGGCTGCGTTGTTCTCCTCGTCGAGTCTGAAGTCGCCGTCATGTGGTACGTTCGTCCAGGGGACGCCGACGGCGGCGAGTGGGTGGAGTACGAGTACGACATCGGAACCCAGCCCGCGGACGTCGACGACGACCGCGTGTTCGAGTACTCCGTGATCTGCCCGATCGCGGCGTGCAGGGGCAAGTTCTACTTCGACCCTCTCGGGACCGAGATTGGGGTCCTCGAGTTCTGCCCGGAGCCGGTGTTCAGCTTCATGGAGATCGACAACGCCATTGCATTGCAGCCGACGGGAGCTACGGTTACGAGGACGTGAAAGGATCTGCTTCCATATACTTGGTGGAGGCCGACGGCGAGCTGTACATGGTCACCATGCTGTTCTACACCCAGCCTGAGAGGAGTCACGAAATCGACAGAGCGTATGTACACAGGATGGACTTTGACCAGCGGCGGTGGCGCAGGGTGGACGATCTCGGTGGCCGTGTCTTCCTCGCGTCCCTGTTCTACTTTGGCGCTTCGTGCTCCGGCGGTGAGAGGGCAGGGTTACAGGAGGATTGTGTCTACCTCGTGTACCCTGTGAAGAGGGCGTTGCAGGTTTTCAACGTGAAGGAGGGGACTAATCAGATGCAGAAACTTGAAGAGGCTCCATCGTCGGATAAAGCATTCTGGGTGCTTCCCGCCTCTTCTTAAGTCGTCGTAGTCGTAGGGAATTAGAATATGAGAATTGTAGATCGGATGTGTTTTTATTGTTTTGATAAATGATTCTTTTGGATACATGATTGTAGGGAATTAGAATATGAGATTAGTTATTTTAAAAATAAAGATATGACTTGGTTTGGTTAGCTAAATATATCTCTCAAAATCAATTACTCCCTCCGTTCTTTTTTTTTATCGCCGTTGACTTCGATCAATAATTTTGATCATTAGTCTTATTAAAAAAATATAAAAAATATTAAATGTTTAGTTAAGATTTTATTTATTATTAAAAGTTTTTGAATCCTAACTTTTAATTTTACATATTTGAACTAATTTTTTTAATAGGACGAGTGATCAAAATCGACAACGATAAAAAAAAAAACAGAGGGAGTACTAGTTAGTTTGCCTTCCGTATAGGAGTAGCTTAGACACCCCCTATATAAGTAAACCAGCATATCGAGTCCAAAGCTCGGATCCCAAACTAAGTCACCAGCAGGCAGTGCAGGCAGTAGCTGCTAGTTTTCAAATTGTGATCTCAAATCGTCATGCCTCGTGTCAAGGACACTGGTTCTGTTCGTAGCAGCCGAGGTGCATGATGAGTCTTATATTATTGGTTCATATATGTGAGCTGAGTTCTTTTACTGAGTTCATGCCTCATATGTCGCGACATCAAATTAAATGGTCACAGATCACCACTCAAACAATCACATTTAAGATTTACAAACACAACAATGTTAATCGAACAAATGTTCTGTACATCAATCCTGTGAACATCAACAGAATATAGATTCCATGCGCCACCATAATGTTCAGCCTTCAACAACACTACAACACAGACTTACACAACTCATACCAATACCTAGGGTGACAGGCACCAGAGGAACTTCTCCTCAAGTCCGTGCAAATGCTACAGTTCCTGCGTCTTCAAAGGAACAATTGTCCTGCTGTAGATATCGTAAATCCAAGCAATGCGCCAGCAACAACCTGGGAGCAATTGGAAGACCCAAGAAGTCAGCAACATATAAAAAGGGGTCATCCAAGAATGTAAGCCACAACCACAAGCTGGTGCTGACGAAGCTGCATCATATTAACATATTAGCATGTCGCATCCAGTAAAAAGGGTATGGAGACAGCAAGTTTGAGGCGTAACCACCTCATCCATAAGCCATCGCTTTCATTTTTGCCAAACTACAGTGAAAGGCACAATAAAAGGAAATTTGAGCAAACCTGGGTCGGTGTATGGCCTAAAAGCTCTCGCAGTGGTCTTGTTTCAGCCAAGGGGTGCTCAGATGGAAGTTCACAAACTATCTGATTCAATACCTGAAGATCGGACACGACGGGGGAGTTTTTACATAAGCATGGGGCATGATGCTAAAACTAATCATATATATATATACATAAACTAGCTCAGAGTTGTAACGATATATCCTAATTATTTTGACCAGTTATTGGTTCAACAGCAAATGTGACACACACAAGTTATTACATACCTCTGCTTGCTTTCCAGCATGCAATCTGATACCAGAAGCATCGTACATTACCTGCCAATCAAATTACAGAAGAGAAACTTCTGAGGCCTCAAATCTTTGGGATTAACTGAAAGGAACTGACCTAACCTATGCACCGTGCCAACACTCAACACCATAACATCTAACTCAAAACCGGAAGTTTCATGGAAGCAACAATAATGTACATAATGCTTCTTTTCTCCTATCCAGAAGCAAGAAAACCTCTCAAAGTACAAGCCCAGCCAGGGGATGATATGTTTAATGGATACCTACCACACTTGCAAATATTGCTGCTATTGCAAAGAGGGAGCAGCCAAATCCATCTTGGAAGCCAATCGCTATTGCTAGTGCTGTAACTGTTGCAGAATGTGATGATGGCATGCCACCAGAGCCAACAAGCTGCTTCGGATCCCATCTGTTCTCCTTGTACCTTTGTGTCAAAACTAATACACATCAAACTAATTGTTGCAAAAGGATCTACGCAAGAAACACGTTCAGACTTGAACCAAATTCTTTGTTGATGAACGTCAAAAAAAAAAATTGTTTGTTGATCTTACATAGGACTAAGGCGGAGCTAACTATATCTAGAATAAGCATACAGACAAACATAAAAACTTATGAAAACAATGACCTGAAAAGCAAACCATTTTTTCATCAGCCCCAATAATAAAAAGTTCTAGTAAGGCAGACTTCTCTAAGATAATAAAATATGTCATTTTCATGAGATCAAGTAAGAAGCACTACATGTTCAGATTGACATTGTGGCTCAAACATTCCTTGACTACTAGTCAGAGCTCCTTAACTAATCACCGATCCACAGCATTTGTGGACAGTTTCAATTTCTCAAATTTTTCTTTTGCATTTGGTCAACTTAGATCAGATTTCTGATTTAATGATCAGAGAATACAAAAAAAGTTACTTAACCGCGGCCTTGCAAAATTCAGTAGCCTCGCACAGATCAAGTGCAGACAATCGAGGTATTCCAGGTTCCAACTGAACAATATAATAATAAAGGATGCCTTGTAAAAGAACAGGCCCACCAATTCTACCTGATTCTAACCAGATCACAGCCAATTCCTTTTGCTTCCATCTCAACTCACCACAACAACTCAAAATTCAAAGGAAATTCCTCATTATACGATGTCATTATATTTGCAACCAACCGTTACTCTAGGCAAAGTGGGCAAAAATGGGAGGCGGGAATCTCCAGGAAAAGAAACATGCGAACAATGCAGCTTTGACCACGGAACCGCAGGCGGATCCGATCTTGCGCGACACCGATCCCTCATCAAAACATCCACCAGCAGACGCATAGGCGATCGATGACAAGGGCGGGCTGCAGCTGGCCTCACCTTGTGACGAAGAACTTGATGGACTGCGCGATGGCGAAGCCGACGAGGGCGGCGACGAGGGGGTAGTTGTGAAGGACGGCGAGGTACGAGAACGCCGGGCCCGCTGCCGGCGGCGCGGAGGCGTCGGAGCCATCAGCACCGTCCCCCATGCCTGGACCTGGACCTGGACCCTGGACGGAGGCCGCTCGGCTCCTTGGACGGTCCTGGCCGGCGCTGCCTAATCCGGGCGGTCCACCACCCCTCCCAGCGCACGTTACACCGAGCCGGAGCGCGCGCCCTCCACTATATTTATACGGCAGCCTCCGCGCGCGGCGCGGGACGCTAAAATTTCTGTCGCCCTCCCCGCGCCCCCTCCTCTCCCCGTGCCTGCGTCGCACGGCTGCAGCGCACCAATGGCGACGGCAAATTGAGCTTCCGCTCTAATTCTATTGCAGCATTTGTTTACTGCTCTCTGGGTAGGGAAGGAGCTCGCAGTGCTCCTGCTGGCTAGCTCGGCACTCGGCACTCTGCCTCCCCTGTTATATTTTGGTCGTGTTCTCTGCTCTGAAAAATTCTCTTGCTGCTGGGAGAATATGCCAATGGATCAAAGCTAGCAGTAAAAGCATCAGCTACAGTCCTAAATTTTCTTTTGCCTGATGTTAGATCCGGCGGCCCGGCCTTATTATAGGCTGTCACCACCCTTTTTGCGTGACTGGGAAAACAACAAGAAACAGCGGCATTTGCCCTAAAACTGAATGAATTCTCTGGACCTAGTTTCGAAATGCAAAAATGGAATCTAGAATTTGTAGTAGTCTTCCAGAAGCACGGTCAATGTACGTGTTTATTTAACTCGCAAGTACTAGTCCAATTGGATGGTTAACTTATTGATGAAAAAGTAAACATCTTACGACGACTTAGTAACCCTGTAACGTGCCTCATGTATCGAATTTTTTTTTCTTTTTACGAAAAAGGGGTCCCAGTTTTAGATGCTGGACATGTCAAGACGCCCATGTGCCATCAGCTATGCATACACAAAATAGGCGAAACATGCAGGACGAGCCGATGACCAGCAGAACGTCAATCAATCGTCTACTCCAAGTGCTAGAAACGAAAGGGACGTGGTACAAAGGGGCTGATCCTGCACCAACATTTGCAGCCAAGCAACGTCAATATTACTTGCACAAAGCTCCACGCATAAATCAGCACAATTTAATATCCTGAATTCCTGGTGATCACGACCTGTAAACGTAGTTTGCTCGTCTGGTGTTGATCAAGCCACCAAACTCAAACTCAGGGTCGGCCAATAAGAACAGAGATCAAGTGCATGACCAGGTCAATAGAGGTTTGACAGTAGACTTCGTTACTGTCTTCACCCACCCTTATATAGATCCCGACCAACCATCTGTTCCAAAGGGAGTCAAAAGTGTTTCTTTTCACGTGGTGATATTAGCTGGAAGATTTTTGTTTTTTTTTTAAAAAAAATTGTACTGATTCTCCAGACGTAATGAAAACATCATGAAAAATTTTGCCACATTCCAACTCTGAACAGGCGACCAGGCAAACAAGCAGAACTTCCAGCTTCTATAATGTTATGGGCCTACGGCTCCTATCAGAGCTGAGCCTGGCGCCTGCAACCTAGATCTCACACTACTTCCAAGCACTAAACTATAAAATATTCACAACTCTTGCACAACTAGATCTAAGCAATGACGCGCCTACCCTTTCATTTTGTGATGTAATACCGATTATGTGGGGCACGAGGATCAGTCATCTTCGTCAAATCAAGGTCCATGTCATCATCGTACTCCTCTTCCTCTTGCTGCTCTGATGCTGCGTTCTGCCTCGCTCTTGCTTCAGCAGCTTCCAATCTCTGCTGCTTGCGGACATAGTCATCATATGACATCTCGCACCATTTCTTTGCATCGCCGACAACTTGTTGGTTGTGAAACTCCACAGCTCTCTCTAGCTTGGTCTTCTCCGTGTTCTTGGGCTCTCCCCAGTAGTCATAGCGGTACATTGGCTTTTCTGGGTCATAGTAATCTTTCCCATAGACCTCTGTCTCGTCTACATCATATCTCCCAGGCTCCTCGATAGGAAGACCAAGTGCTTTGCGACTGCAAACATAGGAGTGAGTTAGCTCCTCTGCATCCAGTGTGGTCAAACTTGTATGGGCAGTAAATTTACCAGCAGATGTCCCTGATAAGAGCTTCCCTTTCTTCATATGAGCGACGCCACTGCATCAGATCATACTCATCCATTTCCTTGTTTCGTTGCAGCTTCTCAACTTTGTATTCCTCTCCTCTTTCCTCCGCTTCCTTTTTCAGCTTTTTTATCAGCTGCATTGATCAAGTTCAGTACTAGAAAGTGGACTGGTAAATAGTTAAAAAAATCTGGTGTGCTTGTGAGAAACAGGGCACCTGGCGTTCAGCACGAGCAGCATCCAAATCAAGTTCTTCAACATTTATATTCTAAAAAGAGAAGAGTACAAGAAGGCAGTCCTTAGGGGATCATTATATGTTACAAAAAAAAAAGACAAGAATTCTGATCCAATTAGGCAAAGATGGTAATTAGAAGCTACACATGATTACGTACCACAACTTTCTTTTTCAGCAATGTTTCTTTGAAATATCCTTCAGTGTATTCAACTCTGTTTTCCTCACTGAATGAGGGTGTTGTATCAATTGAGGACTCATATGTTGTATCCTTGAATTTTTCTGGATTTTGCTCCTCGTAGTCTAAAATCATTTGTTCTGCATTATGCCATTCCCACAGCTGTAAAACAGAAGAATTCCTGGTAAACCTATTTGATGGGAATAACAAAACCTACTTGATGGGAATAAAAGGCAACATGTCTGAAGCCCACAAGACAAGAAGATTCAGAAGACAAGATATGATGCAGAAGTCATGTGGTTAGGATTCTAGGGAAATACCGTTTCAACAAAAGGATGGTCAGATACCAAGGGTTCCTTTTCCATGTCCGTCAGAGGTTTTTTCCTGGGAATTGGTGGCCTTCCACCTTCCCGCTGTGTCAAAAGCACATACAATATTAAACTCAACAAACAGAAGGGAAACAAAAAATCAAGAATAACAGAAGTTAACCATACCCATAGCTGCTCTGGGTTAGTATCCTCCTTACGATGGAATATTGGTGGAAAGTCGAATCTATTGAATCTGTGATCAGAAAGATAACAGGATGACAGACATTAATAGAGTAGGAACAAAGTGAAGCATAGGATAAGACAAATGCCATCAAAACGCTGATATTGAATCAGCCATCAGCAGTAACCGCAAGAATTAGGATTATCGTGGTACTCACATTAGGTGATCAATATTAGGATATATAAATCGCATTTCAAGTGGGAAGCGGAAGCGATATGGGTCTCGTTTGGCCTGCACAAAAAATGTGAGATCTCGACCGATGTACTTGTTATGCATATAATTTAAAATGTACATATTGCTCTCAGAAAACAAAGACAACAATCATTTTAGGAAAAAGAACACGCAAAAGTTTGCTTTGGTCAGTAAAATGTGTAACTAGTATAGTCTCTTTTGTAAAAACAGTAGCTACAATATTCCTTTACCCTATAATACTTAAAGAAGATACACTTAAAACATCACTATCTATAAGTATGAATTTCTCAATATCACTTACCAGGATCTCAACATAGACTTTCATGCCAGGTTTGATGTGATGTCGGATCCAATACCAGTCATTTCCTTTTATTGGCACCCATCTAGAGTATTCGATTAGCAGATGCAAATTATAATGTTAGGCTTAGATAATCAGATGTATGACTATTCCATGTAGGTAGAAGAACACGACATAAAAGGCACAGTAACAAGAAAACATGACATAACAGGCATAGGCAGGCATGTGTCATATGGCTCATGCTGCATCGACATTAATTGCATTACATATTTAGGTTACAAAAAGGAATAAGTTTAGGGGAACTCTTTTGCAGCAGAACTGAAAGGACATACCCATCATGGACACAACCGATGTCCACAAAAGCTCCCTGGTAGAGGTGAACAGTAGTAACTTGCCCATAGCATATCTGCATGAGATGCATTCAACCATTCATGAAATGGTTACTACGACTCAAAACGTGCTGAAGGGAAAGGTGAATTAGAAATGTTCCAACAGAACCTGTCCAGGATAGTAGAATGGAAGTTCGTGCTGCATGAGAGCAAACAGTACATTAGCAACACAGCTAAACGAATTGATACAGTGTAGAATCTAACATTTCAAGAGCTAATGAGCATACCATATCTTCTTTGTAGTCCTTACCTCTTTTTCGTCTTCCGGGATAGTAATCTTGATCAAACTGAACAGTGGAAAAAGCCCAATTATACCAATACATGATAACAAAGGAGGGAATGCTGCATTATACTGTGCTGTAAAGTTACCAATGAAATCACATGATAATACCTGATAGGACTCCTTCTCCAACCTATCCCTGTTGGCCTCCACCCATTCCTTGTACTGCTTCAAGAACATTTTGTACCTATCTAACGCCAAATCCTGCGGTGCGTCCTCCACCTTCTCCACGTTCGTGACCCCGGCCGCAGCCACGGCCTCCATGTCCAGCCTCTCCGACGCCATCCTATGCGCCTCCCTTATGAATTCCAGCTCATCCGGGTCAACCACCCATCCAGGCGGCGGCCAGTCACGCGGCGGCACGAGCCGAAGCGGGAGCCGACCAGCCCACGTCGTCTCGAGGGGCTCAGGCGTGTCGCGCGTGGCGAAGAGGCGCTCCATGTACCCCGGCTCAGCCTCCACCTTCTTGCGGTAGGCGGGCGTGAGCATGCGGAATGCTTCGAGGGACTCCGGGGACTGGAGCGGCACCTCCTCGCCTTCGTTGAGGCTGTGGCGCGCAAAAGCAACCTCGGGGGTCATGATTTCCTCCCACGGCGCCCATCCGTGCTCCACCCAGCTGCGGCGGCGGGCGACATCCTCGGGCTCGTTGTTCTCAATGCTGATCGAGGGGATGACAGGCGGGTCGGCAGCGGGGGTCTCGTCGGGGGGCGAGGGATTGACGGACGCGGCGAGCCGGCGAAGGTGGGGATTGAATTGGGGCTTTGGGCGGAGGCTGGTAAGGGAGGAGTAGTGGTGGAGGAAGGTAGCGGCGACCGGAGCGGTCGCCATTTCTGTTGGGTTTTGCGAGGACGGAGCGGTGGCCGTGCCGTCGCTGGGTTTCATCTGGGTCTAAGCCGGAGGAGGGCGGGGAGGATAAGGTGCCATCGATGGCCCACATGTCGGTCGATGAAGTACTTTGTGGGCATTGTTTGTGAAATGAGAAGTTTGTAAAATCACTCGAATTTCTCGCAACTCACCTGATTCGTTTGAGTTTTTATCATGTTACTCAATGGATTTCATTTGGTTTTTAGATCAACGAAACGATGCGGACGGATAGAAAGAAATGATGGCTGTCGATTCAAAAAGTCGACGCGTTCCCTCCAGATCGAGCCGTCCACGCGAAAACCAGCGGTCAGATCTCGCATATCCTCGTGGCCTCCGCTTGCTCTGCCGCTTTGCTGCTTGCAGCTTGCGCTTGCCTCGCCGCCTACTCCGCCCAGCGCCCGTCTCCCCCCTCTCTTCGCCCTTCTCGTCCGCGCGCACTTCGCCGCCCGTCCCTCTCCAGAACCTTCTAGACTCCCCGCCTAGATGACGCCCCGAGCCCGGGGCCGGGAGCGGGGAGTCATCGCCGTTGCAGGCGCGGCAGCGCTCGTGGCGGTGGGCCTCAACCTCGCCTTCTCCGCCGTCGCCGCCCACCGCCGCAGGAAGCGCCGAGGTTAGCGCCACAATACCCTCGACCTCCGCTTCCTAAAGCAAAGCACATCTCATGCTCTTGAAGTGCTCAATTTACACAGACTTGTGGTGTTTTTTCGTTTATATATCGCACCAATGCAGCATATGCTGATGAGTTTTTTTTGTATGAAGCTATCGGATTGCCTTTTCAACTGTTAGAAATTTTCCAACCGAAAATGTTGAAACATTGCTTATTTTTGAAATTCTGCAGTTTGCGAATTTTTCCTACCAGGCGTGTACTTGGCGAAGATTTGTTGATGTTTTTTTTTTTTGGGACTGGTTTATGTTTTGAATGATTGCAGAGCTTCCAGGATTTACTGCACAGGTCAACTTGTCAGCTGCTGAGATTAAGAGATTAGCTGACCGCATCATCGTTAAGTCGAAGGATACATATGACTCGGTGGCCACAGTCCCCCTAGATAAAGTATGTCTGCAACTGTTTATGCCACTGCACTCTCCTCAATAATGACACTGTTTCACTGAAAAACAACTTTCTTGTGGAATCCTGTGTATGATTTCGAAGTTCGAACTTCTCATTTGATGTGTAATCTCTATACTCTATAGTTCGAATATTCTAACAGCCATACAGTGGTGCAGAAGCATACAAATGTTTCCAGCATGCTGCTTCTTATGTAATTGCTCCATACAGTCCACAAATCTGGAGAACTATTTACAAGTCAGATTTTTTTTTTCAGGTCAGTTTTTCAAATGTAATTGCTCCATTAGCAGAACTAGATGCGCTGCAGTTTCCTCTGGTTCAAGCTTGTGTACTTCCCAAGATGGTATCAACATCTGAGGATATTCGCCAGGCCAGTGCTGAAGCAGAGAAGCGATTGGATTCTCACTTTCTGCTGTGCAGGTGCAATGCTGTTACTTATTTACTATTACTTCATTTGGATGTAACTACAGCAACATAGCTATTTGTCTTCAAATAAATTTCATCGCTAATGTATGGTGCAAAGTAGCACAAATGGCTTGTAACTGACATCTATTGTAATCACTTCACTTGCTCTGTTAAGTGAACATCTATGTATATTCATTCAACCAACACCAACCCAACCATTGCAGTCTTTTGTAAAGTTTTGAGGATATGTATTGCTTATTAAAAAGTGTGAAGTTAACTTCGTTTTCTCCTTCCAGAGCCACTATGATAATTTGTTGAATGTGTATTATAATACTTTTGTCATTTCCTGCAAGGTGACCAGGCAGCGTGAGGATGTTTATCGCGTCATAAAAGCATTCACGTTAAAAGGAGAAAGAATAAGTCCTGAAGCAACAAGATTTGTCCAGTGCTTGGTATAGCATTGTTTCTTTTTGCTACATATAAAATGATCTCTTATGTCATATGTGATCTTATCTGCTGGCCAACAATTGAATGTTTAAATATTTCAACTGGTGTCATAGCCTTGAGCTGCATCTCTTTTGCTACTTTGTTGTATTTATATTTATTTGGTACTGTTTAGTGGTTGTTTCGTGCACCGGACTGCCCTTTTTATTTGCTTAGTGGTTGTTCGCGTTAGAACATGCCTACCGTTATAATTATGAGATGTCTTTGCATGTGCAGTACCCTTTCTTTCTTGAACTTGAATCTCTAGATTATTTATTGTCAAAAAGGATTTAGTATGTGTCTTCATTTTATGAAGGAAAGGTTTATGAAAGCTGAAATCAAATCTTTCTATTATACTATTTGTAATTCGAAGAAGATGATTTCCAAATTGCTTTGACAAATTGGTGACATCTTGCTAATTTATCTAATTCTTATGAGCAGGTGAAAGAGTTTGAACGTAATGGAGTAAAATTAACTCAAAGCAAGAGAAAAGAAATGGATAGGTTGAAATCTCGTATTGATGAATTGAACCTAAAGTATATCCAAAATATGAATGACTTCACCAAATTCCTTCTTTTACGTGAGGATGAGCTAGCTGGAATGCCCATGGAATTCCTTAAGGTAAGCGAAGAGGTCGGGATATGTTAAGCTTGAATTAAGAATATGTTTAAAGGTACGAAAAATGTGTGTTCAAATAACCTTTGGTTACTTGATGCATGAACTGAAATTTTGATGAGTGTTAAGTTTTTTTTTTTTGACTGAAGTCAGCAGGAAGCTCCATACCTATCTTTTGTAATTTTGAAATAGTTTATGTACATGTAAAGTTTGATAGTATTTTTTCATGCTCCTATGCTTAAAAAAAAGGATCTGGAGAAGGAAGATGGGAAGTTGAAGGTTCTTTTAACTAGTTACCATGTTACTCCGATTCTCGAGCACTGTAAGGTCAGTTCTACTGTGCTTATTGCACACCAGATGGTATTCAATTGGCTGGTTTATGTGTTCCGAGCATTAGTTTGACTTTTACGGGTTATATTAAAATATTATTCTATGTTGCGGGGTTCACACTAGAGTTATATATGTATACTTGATGTTAATTAGTTTCATATTTTTCAAGGTTGGCTCTACCAGGAGGAAAATTGCTCTCGCTTATGGACAAAAAGGTGCGAAGGAGAATCTAGAGATCTTAGAAAATTTGGTAACCCCCCAAACTGCCAGCTAATTTTACTCATAGCATCATTTAATCATGTGCTAAGTTTAGTTATCTGTATTTGTAGTTTTTAATATAGGCTGGAGGCCTGGAGCCCTGTAAGTTTGTAACTATGGCTGTATTTAAATTTTTATATTCAGGTTCAGCTCAGACACAGGCTTGCTAGATTACTGGGGTATCCCAACTACTCTGATTTTGCTATTGAAACCAGAATGCCAAGGACATCAAGGAAGGTCTGTGCTTTTCCACCAGGGAAAACTGTCTAATATTTTTCTCTGAATAAAAAGCTGGCTTCGCCTGGTGAATGCCTTCTTCAATTTGAATATGATAACTGATCTAGTCAACTTGCCACCGATGAGCTATTTAGCTGCTCCTGTTATGTTCATTTTGGTGCGACACTTGGAAAATAATAGATATTCTATGTGTCTTCTCCTGCAGGTCTTAGAGTTTTTGCAAGAGATGTCAGAACAGTTAAGTGACGTAGCTAATAGAGAGCTCAGCATACTCAAAGATCTTAAGGTATGAAGAAGGTTCCTTTTGCTCTTGCTCTGCCAATATATTCACTGATTGAGCTCTTTCCATTAATAGATCAAATTGTCACATTCTTTATTACTATCAGATGAAAGAGGAAGGAAATGCTCACTTCGGCATGGAAGATTTGTTATACTACATCAAAAGAGTTGAAGATCTCAAGGTCGATCTTGATATTGGCGAAATTAAACAATACTTCCCTGTTAACCTGGTCATATCTGGAATGTTCAAGATGTTTCAGGATCTATTTGGTAAAATATTAGCCATTAACAATTACAATATCATCCCTTTTCTTGTAAGTTATGAATATGCACATATTTTGCTCTTATGTCTCTTCTTTTTGTAGCATTACGATTTGAAGAAATAAAGGATGCTGAGGTTTGGCATGATACAGTTTGTGTGTTTTCTGTTTGGGATGCAAGTTCAAGTGATCTTTTGGGTTATTTTTATGTTGACATTTTTGCAAGGTTTGTTCTGAGTGCATCCTAGCAAAGCTTTAATAATTTTTGTGATCTTATCTGATGTTTTTTTGTAGATGTTTGATTGAGTATGCAGAAAGCTTATTGAGTGAAGTGCACCGTAGGTCCCTAAACTATTCACGATGTGTCATCTAGGTCCATAAACTCTCAAACTGATCGTCTGTGTTTCTAAACTATTTTTGCTGTGACAAGTAAGGTCCAAATCTATTTTTACTGTATCAAGTTAGGTCTTTTTTTTTTGAAAAATCATATCAAAAAAAAAGAAAAGGGTCTTTAGCCGGGTGATTAGGACGTTTAAGTGGAACTTTTCAGGTCCTAGGTTTGATCATTCATGACATGAATTTCCGATTGAGGTTGAAAAATTCTCCACGTAATAGTCCGCATCAAAATAGAGATTAAGGACCGACCTAAACTCATATCGGCCACGGATCCCAAGACCTTGTTATAAGGCGGAGTAAAGAAAAGTTCAGGACGGAGCTGTCTTGACCCCGCGGGTCGAGTTTTTTTTAAAATTTTAAATGATCATGTATATTATGCATTGAGATAAAAAGGTTTATAACAGTTTTCTCTCGTACTATAGTATCTTGAGGGAAAAAAACTATGTTTTCTCAGTGTTATACTACCAATATCGAGTTGCAGCGTTTGTTGACGAAAGCCAACTTTTAAAAGTGTCATATAACAAATTACTCTTTCTAAAATGGTCACAATATATTTATGGCTTTCAAATGGGATTTGGACCTCACTTGACACAGCAAAAATAGTTTAGGGACCCAGATGATCAGTTTGAGAGTTTGTTGACCTAAATGACACGGGGTGAATAGTTTAGGGACCTGTAGTGTATTTTACTCAAGTTTATTCATTGTTTGTCATACAAGAAATGCAGTGCAAGTTGCTTGGGCTGCTTTCTTTACTGTCCTTTTCATCATATCTGCCAAAGTGTAGATTAGGATTACAGGTCTCCTATGCATCAAACCTTAATTTTGCAGGTTTAAAATAGTCTCAAAATACTATAAAGGATGCACATGCATATGATACAGCATGGTAATGTTAATAAACTACTAAATACTTGCCTCTTTTTTTTCATAGGGAAGGAAAATATGCCCACACTTGTGTTGTGACACTTCAGAATGGATGCCTATATTCTAATGGTACACGTAAGGTAATAGAGAGAATCTCATTCATATTTGGCAGTACAATCGTAGTATCACTGATGAATTTCCCTAATTTAGTTTCCTTCATAACCATAAGAATTGCAATGAAGACAAATTTAACAGAGGATCTAGAGCAACCAAATCAGTTAAAACGTAAAAGTAATTGTTCTCTAGCAAAGTCACAGTACCTATAATCAGTGGGAAGAGCTTCTGTAGTGGTTAATTAGTTCATGATGTTAATATTTCATCACTGGTGACAGGTCCCAGCAGCCGTTCTATTAGCTCAGTGTCCAAAAGAGTTTGATGGGAGTTCAGCATTGCTGCGGTTCCCTGAAGTTGTCAGGATATTCCATGAATTTAGCCATGCGGTACATTAATGTCTACTTTCCCTCACCTATTCTCTTTTTTTATAAACTTTGCTGGCTTAATAGCCCGTTGCTAAGTTTATAATTTTTTAGTAAAGTGTTCTTCCATAAACAGATGTCTCACTAGAGTGAAAGGATTTTACTTTTGTTCGTTACAAGAGATACTGGATTTTGACCATTTAGAAATATATTCACACTTATTAATGCTAAGTAAACAGATGCAATGATTCCAGTATCCTGCAGATCCATCACATATCCAACAGGGCCACCTATTCAAGATTTTCTGGTCTTCGACTAGAGGGTGACTTTGCTGAAATTCCAAGCCTCCTACTTGAGAACTGGTAGGCATAGTTTCTGATTTTCAATAAGAGTTTGATATATGGGAAGCTATCACTTCAGATTTGTAATGCTAACTTATCATCTCAGGTGCTATGAGAGCATTTCTCTGAAAATGATGTCGGGTTTCCATCAGGTGGTGCAAAATTCAGCACATATGTTTACGTAATAGAACTATTGTCATATGTTGTGTACGTTTCATGCGTGAAGAATATTTGATTATGTACTAACATAGCTATATATGATCTTGATTTAATCTACCTTTCTATTTTTGGTATAAAGTAAACTTACTGATGCACCAAAAACATTTAATGCTTCACTAAGAAAATTATTCTCGTCAGTCTGGTGAAATCTGCTCAATGCAGCACTAAAAAGCATCTATGTTTTTCTATTCTTGTAGGACATTACGAAATCCATAACTAGTGAAGCTTGCCAGTCACTCAAAAGAAGGCGTGATCTATTTGCTGGGTTGAAACTGAAGCAGGAGATCCTTTTATGTAAGTCATTTTTTGTAACCACCAAATATTATGGAGTGAGGACGCTACTTTTTAAATAAATATTATTCATATCTGAAGATCCGAAAAAAGAGTGATGTAGACATGCTAAATCATTGTATGGGTTCCTGGATTTGAATATCTTTTTTATGTTGTTATCACTTCATTCTTTTTGTAAACAGTGTACTAATTATGCACCCACTTGCCATTCTACTGGTAGATGGTAATACGGATCTTTTTTTCCCACCTATTCTCTGAAATCATAACAACAATATGTTCCTGTGGCTAAATGGTCAGCTAGAACCAACTAAAGTTGGTACATGTTTTTCAGTTATGGACAGTTTGACACGTGTTCTATTGTTATCTCATGTCTTTTTGTAGGTGGTACAAAAATTGTATTCAACAGAGCTTTATTATATTGTTTGTTTTCACCAGGCCTTGTTGATCAGATAATACATTCGAGTGAGGATGTGGATATTGATGACTTAATGAAGGATCTTCATCCAAAGGTACATGCTAACAATGATGGATTCACTGTTTATTGTACTAGTGATGACCACTTAAAGAAAATGCTCTTTTTCCAGGTAATGTTGGGGATACCTTTACTGGAAGGAACCAACCCAGCTACATGCTTTCCTCGGATCGCTGTTGGCTATGATGCTGTGTGCTACAGCTACATATGGAGCGAGGTTTGACTTTGAAACATATATGCAAATCCAAAGTCATTACTTGTATCATATCTTAGAAAAGAGCATATATCTGCATTTTTTTACATTAAATCTATCTGCATTTTTTGTAGGTGTTTGCTGCTGATCTTTTTGTGTCAAAGTTTAAAGACGACTTGCTCAATCAGCATGCAGGACTACGGTTCAGAAATAAGGTAGGATAATTACTTCCTAGTCATTTTTTACTATTTTATTGTACATTTATGTGAACTATCATAAAACACTTGCGTCACTGCAGGTGTTGGCGCCAGGAGGATCAAAAGATCCTCTGGAGATCATAACCGAGTACCTTGGGAGAGAACCATCACTACAACCATTTATTCTGAGCAGGACAAGGAACGTTATGTGAAAGGTTTATGTGTGTTAAAGGTGTTGAGTGTAGCAAGCCTTTTAGTCTAGTTTCTAACCATTGAAGGTGTTTAGAATGTAGTCTTGCAGTTTCTCGTGTTGCAACTATTGAAGCAACTAGTATCTATGAATAGATTATGGGAGTGGGAAGCTAGGGCTAGCGCACACAGCGTCTTCACTGTAAAGTAGACTTGGCCGCTGGAACAATCTCCTCTTTCCTCTATAGAAAGGGGCGGGCAGCGTTGGATGAAGGATGAGCAATACAATTGCAGACAAGTACGACGTAGGGTCTTTAGCTCCTTGAGCGATCTGAACTAAGGTAAAACTTCATGTCTCCTTTTCTTCCTCCCAAGACCTGGTCTTTAGCTTAGCTCCTTGCTCCTTTAGCGGCCTGAACCTTGTTAAATCTCCATGTTTCCTTTTTCTTCCTCCAAGCGAACGTGACACGTGAGTGAGAGTTTGTCCCCTGGTCGAATCCGAAGGGGGCTCTAACAGGTCTTCATTTGCTTACTGTTTCATGCAACGACACATGCGGTTGTAGAAGTTGGAAATCTTTTACATCTGTAACACAATTGAGCTTCAAGTCTATTAGTGTGCAGTTCAAAAGGCAAAAACGTCTGCTAGCGTGAGCAGGAAGTATGTCTTTAGCAGGTTTTGCTTCCAATGACACGAATGATTACTGGATGAATGCGTGGAATGCACAAAAAGTCAAAAACCATTTTTGAATCTTTTGTAAGAGAACTGAATAATATAATATTACAGGCACAAGGAAATGTAAATGTAATGCAAAATACTGGTGAAAATTGCCAGGTGAAGGTGTTTTAAAATAGGGTTAATACGTCAAGACTATAGGCACGCTGATATATGCTAGACATGAACGATGAAAAATGCACATCTCATGAGTCATGACATGTCAATGCTTCCTAACTGGACCACATAGATTCTTTTCTCAAAAAATGGTTAATTTACGCACCAGAAATCTCATAATACACAAGTGGTACAAAAGAAATGAAAGAATTGAGCTCTACAAGGGGAAGAACATCATTCCGGGTACATCCCACATTTTGCACATTACTATATTCTTTGATAAACCAGGACTCGGTGTTCACATTAAGCTAATTGGCTACCGGACTGTAATTTGAGATCCCTCTTATCTGCACTTGAAAGAAACACACTGATGCTTCCCATGGAGAGTCTTCCTTTGCTACAATTAATATGAGAACTCGTGTCCTCGGAGGGATATATATTTCTTCATCCATATGGCGATGTCCTCAGCACATGCCTGGGCCTGTGGCGTCTTTAGAAACACATCCATGGTTGCAAACTCATGAACTGTATCCTTGTAGTCGAGAACTGGTGAGTCAACATTTACTTTGCGGAGTTCCTCAGAGTAAGCAATTGCTCGATCCCTCATCCAGTCATGTTCAGCAATTACTGTCAAAGTCGGAGGCATGCATTTCAGTGGAGGGCCTCCTCTGCCTGGTGCCAGAGGGTTAGCAGCTGGATGGTCCAGGTTGAACTCTTTCTCTGATAAAAATAATCTCCAAGCAAGTATACATGTTGACTTGTCATAGAAGTATGAGTTAGCAAGCCTTAGTTCCGAGTGCGTTGGAACACTCCCTATGAAGAAGGGATACATCAGAACTTGTGCAACAACTTTAACAGGATCAAATAGCTTGCCATCTTCAATCACCTTCCGAGTGACATAATCAGCAATATTGGCACCACAGCTTGCACCTAGTAGAACACATCTGCTCAAAGGGAATGATAGAAGATTTGGTCAAACTCCAACACATTTCTTAAATAATCTACTCCATAGATGGATATGTGTAGTAATTGACATGCCATGCACTGATGCACGGCCATTTACAAAATGATAGTCAAAAAGTTCAAGCAGGAAAAGTGAACTGTAACTCAGTAAAAGAGAAAAGGTATAATTTAAAGGATACTTGGCTCCAGCTAAAGTTCGATGGATATGGTGTCCTCTAGTACAAGCTCCCATGGACATGGGTATGCTCTAGTGGAAGGTCCAATGGATATGGTGCGCTCTAGACCTCTAATAAAAGATCCTATGCGACATGGAGTGCTCTAGTGGACATGGTACTAGTGAAGCTCACATGAATATGGTGTTATGCAGAGTGAAACCATAGAAAGATAGCTTCGAAATGAATAAACTTTAGCCAAAATGATTTGCACAAAACAATTTTGTATAAAAAAAAATGTCTTCACATATGCCAAGTGAAGCTGAATATGGCATCAATGTCAGGTCAGTCCTATGTTGAGAAAATATGTAGTGAATGATATTCACACGTTCTACTATGAGCCTCTGTACACCGTCAGGGGGGACTTCACACTCCCAAACAGCTAAAGTGCAGATGGCGTAATACATTATACTACATAAGACTATTCACCAAGCTTCATTGTCAGCTGCTATTCACCAAACATTTTAAATCTGAATCACTTGATGCTCCTCAGAAACAAAAACAAACCAACCACACAATTTACTGAGATCATTTGGATGGTCTCCTGAAGCATGGATGGCATGGCACACTTTGGCTCTTATATCAATGTAATTTTAAATTGTTGAATAAGAACACAATTAGAGGTGTGTCTCCTACAAAATTTTAGCATTACAATTTCATATTCCATACCATACTTAAATGTTACTGCAGTTTAGCACCAAATAATGCAGGTATCAACATGAGGATCCATTGAGGTCTGTAAATTTACCTTGCCGGATCACCATGTGCAGCAATCCACGGCTCGACGGTGGATGCACCGAACGTGTCCACACCTCCCCCTACCTTGCTCATCATGGCGAGATTCGCCTGCTTGGCGATCCACTTAAGCACCCTGATGCCATCATCAAACGCAGCAGGGTACCTGCTCTCTGGCGCGAGCCTGTACCCCACGGCCACGACGATGGCGTCGCACAGCTTGGCCACCCTCCTGCAGAAGGCGTCGTTGGCTGTGGCGCTACTGCTCCCGGTGACAAACCCGCCGCCGTGGAACTGCACGACGATGGGCAGTCTCCGCCGCGCGGACAACGCGGCGCGCGGCGATGACGCGGCGTGCGGGAGGTATCCCCGGTACGGCGCGCCGGCGGAGGCCGGGGCGGGGTCGCTGGCGCGGCGCGGGTGCGCGAGGTGCGCGTGCTGCTGCGGCGGCGGCGGCGGGGTGGGGAGGAAGATGCGGACGGAGAGCGCGGAGTTGGGGTTGATGTGGAGGTCCTTGGAAGCGACGCCGTCTGCGGCGGAGAAGGCCGGGTTGGCGGGCGCGGTGGCCTCGTCTGGGCGGCAGGAGACCCCGAACGCGGAGGCGACCGTGTCCGGGTCCGCGTTGGCCAGCGACTGGAGGCGGTGGCGGAGCAAGAGCTTGAAGAAGACGCTGTAGATCTTCACGCCGACGCTCGGCATGACTCGCGCCTCACTCGGATCCGCGCATCACACGGCCGGATCCTCCGCCCGGATCCGGAGCAAGCCAAAGCGCTCCGGCGCCGCCCTTTTGGAACGGGGATAAGGATCGGATGGGGATTGGTGATGCGAGGAAGCGGAGTGGTTGGGGGAATGGGAAAGCTACGGAATGGCGGCCGATTGGTGGAGTGGCTGCCCGGATGACGACGGCTGCCGGATGAGGTGGCTGGGCGCGGGGGAGGAAGACGGCAGCGGGACAAGCAGGGAGACAAAGGAAGAATCGAGAGGGAGGGAGGAAGGCAACGGGGGTGGTGGTGGGTGAGGAGGAAGGAAAAGACGAGGAAAGGAGGACAGGGGATTTTGATTGCTTGCTGTCGCTGCTCGTTCGATTTTGGATGGAGGCCGTCGGCGCGTGACTCCCAACGTGACGGTGCCGCCGGCCGCCGGAGGGGTCTCGCTTCAATTCAAACCAGCTCCCCCCTGGATTCATTTTAAATTCAAACCTCTGGTTCAATTGGATTGATGGAACTGACTTTCTTAGGCGTCGAGGACGTCTCGTTTATTTTATTTATTTTGCGGTGAAACATTTATTGTTAAATTGATATCGTTAGAACAAAATCAAGTTTTAATTATAGTTGCTACAAATAATGACAATAATTTAACAAAAGAGAGAATTTTCAAATGAACTTTAAAATTTAAAAATTAGAACGTGCTAGCAGATCAAACGTATTACTTATTACTAATTATCTGACACGAGCCTTAATCTTTTTTTTAGGTTTTTTAAACTAATGATTACTTGGTCTACATTAAAACTTTTATGTAATAAGCTGAATGGTCCAGATCGATGCTAAAAATCAAAGTTGACAATAATTTAAAAATGGATGGCGTATACCAGCTTTGTTATATAATTGTAAAAATTAAATCCCCTAGGTAGAAATTATTAAACACTGATCTTATGTAATTTGAGCGTGATGGTCTCAAAGGTGAGAGTAGAAAAATATCTCAATGGAAATGTTGAAAGCAACATTGAGTGTGAACTGACGTATACATGATTCAGACGGCCCGGGTACTTTTCTCTGTTGGCTGCATTTTTTTTTTTCTCTAGAAGCGGAAATTATTAGCATAGTATATTGCAGGTCACAGTTACGTAGCAACGTGGCTGACTAAGCAAAAGGAACTTTTCTCATGTGATGAGATTGAGATGCGGTGAGCAGTTGGGCGCGGTCGTCTCCGAGTTCCATTCATTCCCGAAAATTATTTGGTAACCACACGTTCGGTCGCTGTCCCTTCCTCGGCAGCTGGTGCCTGCCTGGGTGGTCTCTGCGGGCGAACGCTGCTAATCTTCAGCGCAAGTATTTCGTTGCCGCGAAGCAGCAGTAGCAGCAGCAGTCAAAGGAGGCACACGCCCCCTGTGCTCCTGAGTCCTGACCATCCGCGCCCCGTCGCGAAGACCGCGTGATCCAGCGACCAGCTCCCTCCAGAGCAGAACGGTGAAAAAAACTGCGCTACCACTGCGCGCATCGTGACACGGAAGGCGTGACCCCATCGGAACGAACATTTCGTTTCGTTTTGGCGGGTGAAACTGGAACGCTTCAACGCTCGTATGGTGTGGTAGAGCTTCCCGTTTTGCCGACATGGCTGCAATGCAACCACGTCAAACGACGGACCTGACTGACGACGAGTCCGCAGATTGACCGCGGTTTCCTCCTGCAGATTTTCGAGTCGATCGGGAGCCGTTTCTCGGTATACTGGGCTGGACGCACCCCCATTTCCTATCTAATAGCTCTGGCTCGGCTCGGCCGGACTTGTTGTCGCCAACTTCTCAAGCCAGCCCACCATAGAGGAGAGCGCTGCACAGCGAAGGACCAGAAACTGGGCCGAGAGGTAGAATCATGCGCTAATTGGACTACAAGATTTTTCCGTTTTTCTTTTTTATCTTTTCAGTGGTCTCGATCGAGTGAGTGCCAGGTGCCAGCAGCCTTTTGTTCTTTTATGAAAGGAAAAAAAAAATGAAAAAGAGTGCCGGCACGGCACACTCCAGCAGCCTTGACTGAACAAGACCTCCAAGAGTCACCTCACCGGCAGGCAGGCACGACGTGACGCGTCACTCAAACCCCTTTTTTCCACGAACCATGATTGATCGACGTGGGAAAAAGCAAAACAAGCTTGTCTATCTGTCAACTACTTTTGTTCTAAAATAGATGTTTTTTAGTTTTTTCTGTATAATTTAATATTATTTGTTTTTTAAAAAAATTTATATATATAACAAAAATTTAAAATCATGTATAAAATATATTTTATAATCTATCAAATAATATAATATAATTAGTAATTACATAAATTTTTTAAATAAGACAAAGACTTAAAATTAAGATCTTAAAAATTAAAAAGACATTTAGTTTGAGACAGAGGAGTATCTATCTATCCACGGCCATCAATCCGTGTCTGCAAACCTGAGCAATCCTTGTGCCCGTCCGGTGCGGCGGGCGAACGCCCCATAGCACATCATCCGCGATTCGACTGGCCGGCCGGCGGCAGAGCCGAGAGCGTCCATTTGCGCACAGCGCACGGTCACCCGCGCCGCGCCCCCGATTCCACGCAAGCATGTGCTTGCACCTCACGCGGAACAGAGATTTTCGTCCCGTTTCTGCCACTTGCGACGGCGAAAACATGCTCCGCCGCCTCCGCTCGCCCGCCTGCTCCCGGTGACGCGCACCAACCACCCGCGGCCGTGCCGTGCATGTATTAGACTGTACGAGTACTCTATACTACATCAAGGGTCTCCCCAGCACGTCCTGGTAAACTTGGCCAAATATACTATAGACACGGAAACAAATCTAGGCACTACTAGTAAAGTATAAGTTGAAGATAAGATATCTACTTATCTAGCAGGCAGGCACGGCATGATTGCCTCTCTCTCTCTCTCTCTCTCTCTCTCGTCACCAGCCCATCCACAGTTTACTAGATTATTGATCATTGGCCAAACTTCCGATCACGTATCACGTACGCTTTCGCGCGATTTAATTAAAAGAAAAAGGAACGGGGACATATATCCTCTCATCTGTGCCGTGAGGGGCAGTCATCGATCGGTGCTGTAAAAATAAATAACCGACCTTCGCAAATAAAATAAAATAAAATAAATAACCGAATTCCCACCGAATTATGGTTATTATTTGTTTGCGCATGCATGCCAAACTAATTTAAAAAATCTGTCACGGGTGACTGGAAACTGTTTATAGTCCTTATGCTTAGTAGTATACACTAATCCCAACGTCGTCGTCTTCAACACATTGGCCTGTCGCTGCCAGTTACTACAGCAAGCCTACTAGTACTCTTTTTCTTCGGCGAACAGTAGTGGTTGCCTTATTTATAACCCCCTTCGTGTTCTGTCTGTCCGAGTTCAGTCACCATAGCAAATTGGCAAAAGTAAGGCGTCACTGTGTCGCTCTCTCAACAAGCAGCTGGCCAGCAATTTGCAGAGCAGCCAAATGCGTCGATGAAAAGAGCGGAGGGGGCGAAGCTGAAAACGAAAGAGCGATATATATTCAGCATCATCGATCAGTCCGGTGGCAAAGGTCTGCTACTTGCATTTCCTTTTTGTTTTCGATCGAATTCGTTGCCCACCCCCCCCCAAAAAAAAAAAAAAACTCGAGGTTTATACGTGGTCGGTAACAGAAGAAGCTCGCAGCGTATGCATGCATAGTTGTCAGAGAGAGCCATTTTTCCGCCGGTGCACCAGCTGTGTTCTTCGATCGGCTCAAAATATGGTTGGTTCCCTAATTCTTTTTTTTTTCAGGACGTCCTGGCCTGATCAGCTGACGAAATCTATCATGGAGGTGGAGGGCGTGGAATCAAACGGCGCCGACCGCCGGACATCGCCCAACAAGAGGAGAGACCGCCGGATTTTCTGGGCCGGCGTCTTCATCCTTGGTAACAACAACACAGAATACTGTGTTCGTTTTCCTTGCATCGCTATGTCCACCGCGCCCGTTTGGCTCCCTTTCTGACGACGGTGTGGCGTGGTTTATTGTTCAGCGAGCAACTGCTTCCAGTACACGGCCTTTTTCGGCGTGTCCACGAACCTGGTGAACTACTTCAAGGACCGGCTGCACCAGGGCAGCAAGGCCGCCGCCAACGGCGTCACCAACTGGCAGGGCACCAGCTCCATCACGCCGCTCGTCGCCGCCTTCATCGCGGACGCCTTCCTCGGCAGATACTGGACCATCGCGTTGTTCTTGGTCGTCTCCGTACTGGTGCGTATTAGCGTATACGTACATCAATAATCCTGATACGTATTATAACAAGCATACGACACGACGCCCCTTATTGACATCGCTAGCTCGATCGCCTTCTCGATCCGTGACGGCAGGCATACGTGGTGCTGACGGTGAGCGCGGCGGCGGCGCTTCACGCCGCGGCGTTCTACTCGGGTCTGTACCTGCTGTCGCTGGGCGGCGCGCTGCAGCCGGTGCTGTCGTCGTTCGGGGCGGACCAGTACGACGAGTCGGAAGAGGGCAAGCAGAGCTCCTTCTTCAACTGGTTCTACCTCTCCATCAACGTGGGCGCGCTCGTCGGCGGCACCGTGCTGGTCTGGGTGCAGTCCAACATCGGGTGGGGGATCGGGTATGGCATCCCGGCGGTCTTCAGCGTGCTCGCCGTCGCTACTTTCCTCTCCGGAACCGCCATGTTCCGGCGACACCAGCCGCCGGCCGGCAGCCCGCTCACCAGGGTCGCGCAGGTCGTCGTCGCCGCGATCAGGAAGTGCCGCGTCGAGGTGCCGGCTGATGCGTCCGTGCTTCACGAGTGCGGGGCCGACGGCATGTCCGCGATACAGGGGAGCCGAAGGCTCGCGCACACCGAGCAGTTTAGGTGAGTGTTGCTGTACTAGTACTACTGTAGATACGTAGTAGGCACGTAGAGTATTCCATTCTCGTAATTGTAATAGCCTTTAATATCGGTGCTATTCATTTACCGTACTCAAACCGGGATATTATAATATACTAGATATGTCTATGCATCACATGAACCATACATAACTTATGGCGTGTGTTTTTTTGACATATCATCAGCCGCACTGCTAACTTTTTCTCGGATGTTTTTACATTATTTTGGCAATGTTGCAACATTATACTAAATGAAATAGGGATCGAGCAGGCAAATAGGTTCCGTGCAATACCAAATCAGTTTCACATCACATCACTTCAGTTTTCGTTTTGCATCTTCTTTGTCCTTTTGCATATACTGGTCAGACGTCTTCAGACCAAGACCACCGCAACAGCCGACGTACTGGATCCGCAGCAGTAAGAAACTGCAGGTTCCGTGCAAGCCAAGCCAGCTCTCGAGACATCAAGGATTATAACCAGGAAATTAAGCAACCGGTGCACTGCATCATGAACGTTTCACATGACGTAGCTAATCCACTTCAAAATCAGTCACGTATGAACTGACCACTCTTATATGTCCAGGTTCCTGGACAAGGCCGCGGTGGATACAGAGGGCGACAAGGCACGGCCAAGCCCGTGGCGGCTGTGCACTGTGACGCAGGTGGAGGAGCTCAAGTGCGTTCTCCGGCTGCTCCCCGTGTGGGCGAGCGGCATCATGTTCTCGGCGGCGTACACGCAGATGACCACCACCTTCATCCTGCAGGGCGACACGCTGGACCCGCACGTGGGCAGCTTCCGCGTGCCCGCCGCCTTGCTCTCCGTCTTCGACACCGTCAGCGTCATGCTCTGGGTGCCGCTCTACGACCGCGTCATCGTCCCGCTCGCGCGCCGCGCCACGGGCCGCGACCGCGGGTTCACGCAGCTGACGCGCATGGGCGTGGGCCTCGTCGTGCTCACCGTCGCCATGCTCGCCGCCGGCACGCTCGAGGTGGAGCGGCGCCGCGTCGTCGCGCGCCACGGCATGTACGACTCCCACACGGGCGCCGACGGGAAGTACCTGCCGCTCTCCATCTTCTGGCAGGTGCCGCAGTACGCGGTGGTCGGCGCGTCGGAGGTGTTCACGTTCATCGGCCAGATGGAGTTCTTCTACGACCAGGCGCCCGACGCCATGCGGAGCCTCTGCTCGGGGCTGTCCATCACGTCCTTCGCGCTGGGGAACTACGTGAGCTCGGTGCTCGTGGCCGTCGTGGCGCGCGTCACGGCGCGGAACGGCCGGGAGGGCTGGATCCCCGACGACATCAACCGTGGACACCTCGACGACTTCTTCTGGCTGCTGGCCATGCTCTGCATCGGGAACTTCGGCTTCTACCTGTTCATTGCCCGGTGGTACAAGTATAAAAAGACCGTCCATTAATTTAGTTTGACACTGGGGGCTGCCGTGGACTGCATTACATGTAGACTAGTCTGGCATGCAATGCAATGGCCAAACAACTGGAGCCAGAATGCATCGAAGGAACATGCATATATGCTCGTTCATCAACATCGTCACGATCGCCCTCGGTGCAGACAGCCAAGCCTAGCACGCACCGTCGGAGTCGCCGATCAGGTCCGGAACAACTACCTTGTCCAATGTTTGAGCTACAACTCTCGCCTGCTGCTTGCGAGCTCATGGACTACACAATTTATTTGCTTTCCTTTTTTTTTCTTTAATGACACAAATCTGCACTTCCGATACACCGCAGCGTCACCAGTGCGGCCCTGCCTCCGATCGTTGCCGCGTGGATCCAAAACTGATCGGACGCACGGCGCCACCGCTGCTCCAGATGTGGAGGATGCGGACGGGCTTCAGCTCCTAGCGCCGGCGCGGCTCGCTCGCAGGGGCGGAGCTAGAGAAAATTTGTGGGGGTGCACCCGCCTTGTGGGGGCGAAGGATTTTATTTTGAGGGTGCGATTATGGTGAAATTTTAAACAAAATCACTACGTTTTCATTTTTTTCTGGGTGCCGCTCGTCGAATGCCGTCGCTTTGTTTTGACTTGATTGTCCGGAACCAATGAAACGATGGAGAAGCAACGAACGCAGCGCTGCAGATGTCTTTTACAAACTGCGATGGCGCGTTCCGGCGTGCGTCCTGAACAGCTGCTATAGGAGGAGGACCATCGTCGCCGGCGAGTGGGTGAGCGTTGACCTGATCTCGATAGACATGGCGCCCCTGTCATGGACTGCTGCCTTTGCTTCTAATTCTGCGAGGGTGGAAGGCACATCGCCGCCGATGGGATGGGTGGAGGAGCACGCATCGTCGCCGGTGGGAGGAGTGTCACGCCGTCGGCCTGATCTGAATCGTGGATACCTTCTTTTTCCCTCTGACTTGCTCAGTCCACGAAGATTGATTTGGGTTGAGAGGAGCCGAAGCCGATGATTCTGCCTGTGCCTGCCTGGATGAGCCGGTAGCTGCTTCCGTCCGAGCAGTTTACCAATTTTTTTTTTCCCAAAAACGGGCAATCATCCTGAAAACGTATTATACCAAGCACACTGCACACGACGCGCTTATTTATTGATAGAGCACTAATTACACAGCTCGCTTGTCCTTGTTGTCAGGCATATGTGGTTTTGAGTGGTTGCACGCCGCGGCGTTCTCTACTCGATCGGGTCTGTACCTGCTGTCGCTGGGCTGCGCGCTGCAGCGGGTGCTGTTGTCGTTCGGCGCGGACCAGTTCGACGAGTCCCATACAACGAGGGGCGTGCTGGTCTCAGGTCTGGGTGCAGTCCAACGTCGGCTGGGGGCTCGGCTACGGCATCCCGGCGGGCCTTCAGCGTGCTGACCATCGCCTCCTTTCTCGCCAGCACCGCCGCGTTCCAGCGCCACCAGCCGCCGACCGGCAGCCCGCTCACCAGGGTCGCGCAGGTGCTCGTTGCTGCGGTCAGGAAGTGCGCCGTCGAGGTGCCGGACGACGCGTCCGTTCTGCAATACTAACGTCCTGGGACTCTTCGCTCTTAACTCAGGTTTCAAGCATTTGAAAGCAATTCATGATCACGGTTGCCTTCTCCATGAAGACTGATATCAGCCAGTTTTGTTTCGCTAACGTTGACCATCATCGTTCATCTAAGAAAGTTGACCAAGAGACCAAAAAGGATGCATATGCTGCTATGACAGGCATATAAATTGTGAATTTGTACAAGCATTGTCATCCATCTAGGGTTCACCAAGTAACTTTGACTTGCAATTGGTAGACGCCACAAGTGATCCGAGCCTTGCCTGCATCATTAATTAGTGGAGTGAAGTCACATCTGCAATGGGATATATTAGCATCTCGATCACCGCTAGGAGCATAGGCATCAATTCTCAACATCTGATCTTCAGAGACTGCTACCACACGATGCAATAGTTAGATAACTCTCTCATTACCCAAAGTATTTGTGTTGTCAACATCACTGTCATATAACATCATCGGACTTGGAACGACGGTGGTGCAAGCAGTTATTTTTTCAAAGAAAGCTTCAGGTCCTGATAATATTTTAATCTCAATCGTGCCCTCCAAAGCATTCTTAACATATGCAAGTATAAGATCCACCTCACTAAGCCAGCTAACCACAGTTGTCCTTTTAACATTAGACTGAAATTGCTCGATATCCACATCAATCAATACTTTGCTAAATTGTTCGTCACTAATCTCCGTGTCTTTCTTGATCTTTAGATCTATCTCAAAATAGGCATCATCGTGAAAAACAATTCCTCTACTTGGTCCAGTCAGAATCAGAGATTCACCCTAAAAGAGAGTTTTCATAGAAAATGTTAGCAGTATATTTGTCAGCAATACAATGCTAAGTCACTTGTTGGCTTTGCTTGAATATTTTGGTACAAGTAAGCAATCACACAACATCACCAAATTTATATTAGCATATGAATTTGCAAGAGGATTAATCTGCACTAGGCTGTAATGTATAAGACACATATTCACAGCAAACCCAAAGTTCATATCAAAACAATTCTTCTGGACCAAATAAAACTACTAGCACAGAAGGTTAGCATGTGAGGGACGAGACAGCTAAAATTGTAAATAACCAGTACCGCTAAGAATAAAATAGCAATGACACAATAGCATAATTAGTATTCACACTCATGCCAATGTAATACCCAGCCATAGATGTGACAAAGGGATAAAGATGAAATCAGACATAGGCACCAGCAATATAGCAGATTTTTTGCATTAACGCAACAACGAAAAGTGCTTTCACTAGCGTAATAATTCCAATTAAAAGTATCATTACAGCAATCATCAGCATCAGAAAAAAAATTGACAGGTGCAACTTTATGCCTATATTCTCTCAAATACCTCAGACTGGACAAGTTGGCAATTATCCCTGTTGCGCCTGAAGATGTATATGCATTTCAGATCCAAACGTTCTCTGACTATAACAGTTCCATACACATTGATAGGGAAACCAACATCTGATGACATTATCTTCAGACGAAGTACATTCAATGAATCAGTCTGCTCGTGCTTGTCTCTGATCAGTGAATCCTTAAAGCGCATTTGACCAAACTGTGCTGAAGAAAAAAGGAAAATAGGATTCTTTTACAAGTCAAGAAGAACAGTAGTATTGCATTAAAAGTAACTATTGATAACAGTTAAAAGGGACTTTCTTATGTTTTTAGCCTCCATGCCAGGATTCCATTTGAACAACAAGAAAGCAGTAAGACGCGCAAAAAAAAAAAAAAGAGGCAGAAATAACAGGATATGAGTCAAGATGATATACATGTCATCATAATGCAGTCGTTTTATTGGCAGCTTAAAATTGACAAATTACTGAAAAGGGGAAGCCGGAAATGTGACAAAAAGTAGAGGCCTGAAAATAGACTATTTTGGTTAGATGGAAACTAATATATGTGAATTTTCATTCAGTGCATAATAAAACCATCAATTGTGAAGGGAACAATTAAAACTTCAGAATTTTCTTGCTAGGTTTGTACTTTCACATTGTCCTTACAAATATATATGATTTAATAACCAAAATCACAATCTCAGTGCACAGGATATCACCCATAAAGAAGGATGTGTAGCTACTTTGCAGACCCAACAAACTACAAGTCATTATACTATGGCAATCCCAGTTCCTGCTATAGAACATAAAACTGCACTAACTACAAACCTAGATGAAAACAGAGTGTATCTCAATAGTGAGAAATGATTTAAAAACCAAAATCACAATCCCCCATAACATTTGATATGTAATTTTGGAATTTCCTTTTCTAGATGTATATTATTATTATTATTATGGCTGAAAAAATAATATAACGAGTAGAAAAGGCGAATGCTATCTTGCGTTAACTAATACTATACTATATACATATAACTAAGAGAAAAGCACTCTGGATATAATACATAACGATGCCTCTATATCCTTTGTTTATTAAGTTCAGAAGTTAAATTGATAAAAAAAAATCCCAATTTATTCTCAAGCAACCATTAGCCCTTCCCCTTAGTAAAAGGGGAACCATATTGTACAATAATCCACAGCAATAAAATGTATTAATGCCATATGTAAATTTTTGCAGTATAATGGTTTTTAGTAATACTCTGTCACTGCTACTAGTAAATCAGATTGCCTCGCCTGAAATGGGTAAGACATGCACATCATAACTTGTATCTCCCAGGATCTGACACGTTTTTAGGGATATACAGTAGGGAATCCCCACTGTGAAGATCTGACACATTGCAGGTAACAGTTTAATTATCCAAGAAACCCCAAGCGAATCAACTCCAACCAAGTATGTGCAGCTAAGTGAATGGACCAGGTGTGCCAAATAGGCTCAAAAAAGGCCCGAACCTACTTCTCTCCAACGCCAAGCTGTATTCCACACACAAATTACCCCAAATACGAAGCGCTAATCTGTCCGATTATGAGATTGAGTGGAGGTCAAGATTGAGGACTTACTCTCTTCATCAATGTCAAACGTACTGAAATCGACAAACCAAATTCGAGTGTAGTAGCCAAAATCCCAACTTGGGATCGTATTCGTGAAGCTTGTTCATCATTGCCATATTCAGCTTCTCCCTCGCCTCTTCCTCCGGCGTCGGGGGCGGCGGCGGCGGCTTCTGGCTCTGTTGCCGGCGCTTCTGCCTCGCCGCAGTCGCCTCGTCCTCGTCCTCCTCCAAGTACAGGGCAGCACGTCGTCCGTCATAAATTCCATATGCCACGACAGAGCGGCTGGCTGCCTCGAAACCCTAATCCATGAAACAAATAGGATGGCAAGTATTAACGCAACACGAATTAGCAGGCAAACAAGAGCGATTGAAGAGAGCGAAGACCTAATAATCGCTAACCGACGCCGCACCGTCGAGAACTCGGGTTGGTTTGGGGCCTGGCGCTTCGGCGGCGTTTGAGAGGTGGGTGGATCTGTTTGTTTTTAGTTCTGGAAATTAGAAAAATATAACTGGGAAAAACGATACTAGGAGGGAAGGATGCCATTTTCCTTCTATAATCTACTACTGTACATCGTTATAGAGACATTAGAAAAATATAAAAACGCACGTGGCAGTATGAAGTGATAAAAAGTGACGATTGAGAGATAATAGTGTTCTCTCCGTTTTTAAATAGTTAATCAATAACTCTAACCATTTATTTTATTAAAAATTTAATTAAAACCGTATTTTAAAAATCTCTAATTGTAAATCTAATAATAACAAAATCTATGATATTTCTTATATTTCCTAATAAGATGAATATTTAAGAATAGATGGAGTAATCTTGAAATGATATTGTACTCTATTTGAGAACATACATTATTTCATAAGATGATTTTTGACAGTACACCAGCCGGTGGTAAAATGTAAAAAGAAAAAAAAAACACTCCTGGCTCACTAACATTGACTCAAATAAACCTCACGTATAAGCAACACAAGGTGAGAGCGACAAAAAAAATTAAAATTTAATTTTCACACGTATAAAACTAAAGGTCCTTTTACTCAATGTCCGTACCAGTTAGATCAAGAATAGCAACAAGTTATTATTATAATTGCTGTTTTTTATAATGAATTTTACACGGTCAAATCTCAGTTTTCATGGCATTGTATCGAAGCTCTAACATTGGTGGCAACGAAAGGCTAGCTAGTAGTGCTTTACTAGTAATACCGATCGATCTCTAAAACCGACCCAGGGCTACTCGATGATGGTTCCTCCAATTTCGCCGTGCCAGCAGACGAATGGCGTGCGCCAGCGGTGACGACTGATGACAAGCTAATAAAGTGACTCCAGCTATTCACATGTTATCTAATAGTTGTCGTATTAAAAAATATAAGAAATATTAAATATTTTATTAAAATTTAATTTATTATTAATTTTTTTTAGTCTTAATTTTTAATTTTACATATTTAAACTAATTTTTTTATATAAGACGAATGATTAAAAAATTTTTTTTGTTAAAGTTATCAGTGACAAGTAAAAAAGAACGTAGAAAGTACGTAGTATATCGTATATTAAGCTGTGCCGGAATGCAACAACTTGATGAACGGGCGCCTGTGTGCCTCCTCATTACCTACACAAAAACAAGAATAGGATGGCTCAAGGAAAATGACACCTTAAAGAAATTTAACCCAACGCGAACGAGCGCCAAAGCCAAAAGAGACGGTAAGGCCAAACTTTCACTGCATCCTGATTTGGACCAGGGTGGACTTTTGAAAATTATCCTAGCTATACTAGATACCACGTCCTTTTCACTCGACACATCGATGCTATTTAAATATTCTTTTCGTATCGTCTTAGGTATCAAACAGAGTAGACATCTACAACACCAAAACTAGAGAAATGGGCCGAATGCAAAAGTCTACAAATAAATATGCAAGTATTTGGCACATTCTGTTGAGATGGGTCGAACTGCAAAAGCAGAATGTGACCAATAGAATGTCGTAAAATGACCAAGTCTAACATGTTGCAGAAATGGAGATGTTTAATATACTTAATTACATCGTCATAGGGCTTTTACTAGTAGCAGGGATATATAGCTACAAGAGCAAATTAACAGAGACAAAAAAAAAAGAAGGATAAGAAACACATTTAAGTGCCATACTGACAGTGATGCATAGATGGTAGACAGCATGCATATCCCCCTGTCTAATAAATGATCACAGGATTATTTTATGTATCATGGGTAATGTCCTTCATGGCTGAATCGATGGGGTCAGGGCTGGGGGAAGGTGAAATTGACATGTGGGGCTAAGCAGAGTATCTGTATATGCCCAGTATTGTGTGTGTTACTTGGCTCCTTTAGGAAACTTGCTCTAGTACGAGTTACTTCAACTGAGGTCATCGTGTACAACAACCTTAACCGCACAAGCCTGGGCTTGGCCTTTTGATGGTGTGGTGCCATGCGTGCGAAACAGAGACTTGTAAGTATTGTTTGCCTTAACCGCACAACCCTTAACACAGTTTTAATTAGTTGTGCTTACCATTTGAAAACGAAATCCATGTTCAGAACATCCAAACAATAGATCATCAAAAGTTGTGATTACCATTCGAATTGTATTGTCTTTCGAAAAAAAATAGATCAACTTGTATTGAATGCACAGTCCAAAGTTCGCATGGTCCGTCAGGCTTACCTAGCTACTAGTAGCTAGCTGGTAGAGACACGATCACACAGTTAATGATAGAAATAATACGTACGTGCATTAGAAGCTTGCTTTAGCTTACGATTGCGGTGACTGAAATGGTCGCAGCAGTTTTCAGTCACGCATCCTCTCTCTGCGCCTGCATCGTCGATGAAGGGAGCACGCATCAATCACCGGGCAACAGCTAGATCATCGTTACGCCCTAACGAGCTGCCTCCTGCCTGTGGCATTGTTTACCAGGCCCTCTCCTCGGTCCGAGGCACCGACGTCGATCTGGCGACGCAAGGCGGCCGGTTCGGACGACCAAGATGACGCCTGCGGTGACGTTCAGTTGAAAGGGCCCAAATAACCCTCACTAGTTTTGTGGGAGCCTCAGGCCAGGGAGCAGAAAAAGCCCAATGTTATTATTAGCTGTGCGGATTTAAAGGCAAGTAATCTTGCGTGTCTGATTACGTGCAGCGTATTAGCTGGACACGTTAAACTTCCTCTTCTTTTTTTCTTGTAGCCGGCGCGAGAATCTCTGCAAATGTCATCTTCTTCGTTCCGACAGATATAGATAGCTTAGGTATAATAACCATCACTGCATTACGCACATCTAATGATCTAGCCAGATCCTTTCAGGAATCGCTATAGACGTATTGTTGTTTTGCACTTGTTCAGTCAGTAAATCCATATTCACTTCTCACTTGCCTCCTCCAGAGCTCCGTCTTTGCACTGTACTACGGATAGTAACTGTAATACTATTTATCTACAGAGAGCTCAGTTAAGCACGGCAACCCAGGTAACAAAAGATGAGAAACCTCGGGCGTAACGACGAGAGACTAATTCACCACACTCGATCCGCTCCCTGCACTGCAGTGACTTGGTATACTCTACGCTCTACAATATACATAAAATGTTTACAGGTAGCATGCTTCTGTATGTATTTTCCACAGCTTTATTGTTGCGTCCAGCCAAGCGAAACCCGACTAAAAAGGGCGCCTCGCTTTATTCACAGCACTGAATAATGTTCATCAGAACGCTACTGTTCGTTAAAAAAAGACATTTGGAAGATCACTCTCTCTTTCATTCAGAATAAATAAGTTACAGCTTACTACCAAGTCGTCAAGTAAGAATGACAGTAATTCTTAGTTGTATTATCCGCCATTTTTTTAGTGTGCTATATACTCATCCCGGCAGGGAGATTAATGAAACCACGCTAGGTGTCCCTCTCAGGAAAAAAAAAATAAATAAAGGACAAAAAAGACAAATCGTATTGTATATAAATATCCTTGTTGGTACAACGGTGTAGCAAGTTAATCAGGCCATTTTGCAACTGCAAGAAGGCCAGACTAACTAACTGAGCATACAGCGTAAACACACACACACACACACACACACATGGGCGCACCTGAGCATCTGTCCAAGACCACGCCCACGACGTCGTCCTACTACTCCTACGCGCAGCAAAATCTTCACCACCATGGACAGCCACAGCAGGAAGCATCGCTTTCCACCGATGAAGCAGCACTGGGTTTTCTGTACTACGACTACGGCACGGAGCAGCACGAGGCGGCTGCCTCCTCGTTCGATGGCGACGAGGCAGCAGAGCTTAGCAGGTTCCGTGCTTCCAAGGCGACCCGGGTCGACTACGTCAGCTCGCCTTACCACCCGTCATGGCCAACGACGGCGATGGCCGCTCATTCCGACGTCGCCACGCGCGTCCGGAAGCAGAGGTTCTGGGACGTTCTCGAGAGCTGCAAGCAGAAGGTCGAGGCCATGGAGGCAATGGAGTCTCCTGCGGTCGTGGCTTTTCATCAGGAAGCAGGTGAGTTAGAAGGGGTTGGGACGACGATGGTCGACGGCGGCGGGGGCGCCGACGGCATGCGGCTCGTGCAGCTGCTGGTGGCGTGCGCGGAGGCCGTGGCGTGCCGCGACCGCGCACAGGCCGCGGCGCTGCTGCGCGAGCTGCAGGCCGGCGCGCCCGTGCACGGCACGGCGTTCCAGCGCGTGGCGTCGTGCTTCGTGCAGGGCCTGGCGGACCGGCTGGCGCTGGCGCACCCGCCGGCCCTCGGCCCGGCAAGCATGGCGTTCTGCATCCCTCCATCGTCGTGCGGGGGCCGCGACGGCGGCGCGGCGCGCGGCGAGGCGCTGGCGCTGGCGTACGAACTGTGCCCGTACCTCCGGTTCGCGCACTTCGTGGCGAACGCGTCCATCCTGGAAGCCTTCGAGGGAGAGAGCGACGTCCACGTCGTGGACCTGGGGATGACACTGGGCCTCGACCGCGCGCACCAGTGGCGCGGCCTGCTCGACGGCCTCGCCGCCCGCTCTACCCCGCCGGCGCGAGTGCGCGTCACCGGCGTCGGCGCGCCCGTCGACGCCATGAAGTCCGTCGGCCGCGAGCTCGCGGCGTACGCGGAGACACTGGGGATGCGGTTCGAGTTCCGCGCCGTCGACCGTAGCCTCGAGAGCCTGCACGTCGACGATCTCGGCGTCGAACCGGACGAGGCCGTGGCCATCAACAGCGTGCTGGAGCTCCACTGCGTGGTGAAGGAGAGCCGCGGGGCGCTCAACTCGGTGCTGCAGACCGTCCGCAAGCTGTCCCCGAAGGCGTTCGTGCTCGTGGAGCAGGACGCCGGGCACAACGGGCCGTTCTTCCTGGGCCGGTTCATGGAGGCCCTGCACTACTACGCGGCGCTCTTCGACGCGCTCGACGCGGCCCTTCCGCGATACGACGCGCGCCGCGCGCGCGTCGAGCAGTTCCACTTCGGCGCCGAGATACGCAACGTGGTCGGGTGCGAGGGCGCGGCGCGCGTGGAGCGGCACGAGCGCGCGGACCAGTGGCGCCGACGCATGAGCCGGGCCGGGTTCCAGTCCATGCCCATCAGGATGGCGGGCAAGGCGCGGGAGTGGCTGGAGGGGAACGCTGGGGGAGGTGGGTACACGGTGGCCGAGGAGAAGGGCTGCCTCGTCCTCGGATGGAAGGGCAAGCCGATCATCGCCGCGTCATGCTGGAAATGCTAAACCGCCGCCGTAGAGGTATGGTATGCTACATATCGAGTATCGAGGGCCATGTATGCCATGCATACATTGTACAGTACTACGTACACGCCGGCGACCATAGTATTACTTGCTTAGAGCCTTAGTATCGAAGTTTTAATTGGTAAATAAAGAGCTCAAGCAAGAAGAGGTAAACGTTTGGTAGCCGACCTCGAACTTTTGGTTGTTCAAATGCTTGAACACTCGTATGAATAAGGCCCTCACATGGCGCTTGTTGTTGGACAAATTTTTGTGTAGGTCCCTTAACTGATTAACTGTATTGAGAAGATTTTGAATTATTGCTGTATCTTTCTCTGTTTTCCCTGCATGTTTTTGAACATGGGAAATTGATGTAATTGTTCGTTCACGAGGATTGAGTAATGAAAACAAGGGCAACCATGTAATTGCCTTTTTTTTTTTCGTAAATAGCACATACTGTCGTATGACGGCGATGTTGACGAATGTTGCCGATACTACTGGTTGGTGAGGACAAAACTATCAAACTATTGTGTCGCTTGATCAGTCAGTCTTGCTGGACCGCGTGTTGGCACTCCATTTCTATCCACGTAGTCGTGATAAGAGGTTCACACAAGGACAAGATCATCACTCTAAAAAAGACGAGATCATCTGTGGTCTACGAGCTAGAAGTCAGAATCATTTGGACAATTTTGAAGTGAAAGGATCATGATGCTACCCATCGTGTTTTAAGCTACCTTGTATTTTGGATGGAGTACTCATGTCCATGAGTCCCTAACCATCTAATCCAGAAACGAGAACTAAGGTCTCTTGTCCATGTACCAAGATGAACATAATGATATAAGGAATAAATTGTATCACTGAATCAAATACTATGAACCCGAAAAGAAATGTGTACATATGTACCGTAATTAAGAATCAAAGGCTCAAGATTTCAGCTCTTGCAATTTCATTGCAGAATGTTGATATATCACGTTCTCTAGTAGTTGGTATCTCTACATCACCAAAATAATCTCCTGATAAAACTTCTGTTTTGCTTTCTTGGTTTTGCACCTGCATCAATAATATAGATTTCAAGTTTGTCAACTACTCAACCTGAATGCAACAACAACAACCAAGCATTTTATCAGGAAATTATTGTTTGTTTGTTTGTTTGGTGTTTTTTTTTTTTTTGCAAGGGTCAGGAAATTATTGTTCACTATGCCAACAGAATTATGTGTAACTTGATGCTTATTAGTTACTACATTAAAGGATATTATTTTTCCAATAGATATACTATAACAAATATGTAGATTAAAACAAGTTTACCTCTTACTCTCCCAGCTTTTAACAAAGCTTCCTCAGCTATTGGTCTCCACTGCTGAGCACATGAGAAACGAAGTCCCATCCCTACAGTTAGCCCGCGCAAAAGTTGTATCGTTCGAAGCACTGAGAATAGCTCTTCTGGGAAGCCCTTCAAATAGGAAAAAACCACAATTTAAGGAAAAACTTTAGGAAGTAAGTGGAAAAATCACAGATGTCTATTACGGATCCAATAGTCACATACCTGCACTCCAACTCTTTTTAGTGAAGAATCGTCAGAAAAAGGTGACATAACAGTTACTCCAGGTGGTAATCTTGTATCGAACATTCGCAAAGATAACTGAAACAGTTCTTCTAGCTCATTATCAGCTATGGTCCATGTTTTGATACCAAGCTCCCTGAAATATTTTTATCATATATGAAAAAAGGACTATTGAGTAAAACAGCATAAATTATTTTGATTTACTGATTTAGAAATTTAGAAAAGGAATCAAGTTCAGATACTTGCACAGAGCTTATATCATGGTAATTGCCATTCAATTGAGTATACCTCAAACTTTCTCCAGCCCTCAGAAAGTCATCATCAGCCATTGCGACTACAAGATTTGCATAACCTAGTCGTAAATCTTCTGGCATTTCTTTTACTTGTCCATAATCAAGTAAAGCCACCTAACAGATCAAGAAAGGACAGCACAAAGAGAATTACAAAAATAGAAGCTGGCGTTGCCATATGAATGATAGAAGGGAAGGGAAGATTAAAAATGTCGCTTGCCTCTGTGTTCTTACAGATAAGGATATTTCCTGGGTGTGGATCTGCATGGAAAAAACCATCCTTCAAGATCATTTGACCATAAGCAAGTGTAAGATCCGATAAAATCTTCCTGCATAAAAAAATACTTTTAAGATCACCCAAGCACTGCAAGGTCTAATGATTGCATCAGAATGTCATGGAGTTTTATTATATTCATCCAAATAGCACTGAAATATCAAAAAGATTATGCAAGAAAGAAACTAACACTTTTTGTAACCTAAGCAAAGAGAAATGTATCATTCCGAGATGAACGGCTTACTGCTTTGCCATTGCTGCAACCTTACCACCGGGATCAATGCCTCTTTTAGCCATTTCATGGCCAAGATTAATTATTGGGGTCCCTTCAATAAATTCCATTACCAAAACCTCCCTAATAACAACAAAGCCTTTTAGTCTCAAGCAACTTGGTAAAACAAATCGTACTAAGACAACTCTCATACATTGATACGGTTTATAGGAGAAATAACATATTATGAACAAAACTACAACACAATGCTACAGTTAACTGTTTGGTGCTTATTTTCTCCTACACTTGCGACAAATTTCATAATGCAATATAAAATTAGAAACATAGTTCATGGTGCAATGAAAGGGCAGCAGATAAACATTACCTGCTAACCATGCCAGGAATCACACGAGGAACCATCACTGGAGGTTTCTTATTGGATACACGTAAGAATTCTCGTATTCTGTCCATTGCCCTTGCTTCACGCACAAAGTCAAACTCGTAGCATATCTTCAGAAACCAGAAGCAATGAAGCATCAGTGCAAAAGACTAAGTCTGGAACTTAACATAAATACCACAAAGGTGCAGATTATGTTGAAATAAAGGATCTAACAACGAATGAGAACACGAAATGCAATATTTTGTGGTTTTGCCAAGGTCAATTTGTGGTTTTGCCAATATTTTGTTGAACAAATATAGCAGTCTCACTTAGTTGCATCGCAAAATAATGTACACAAAAACAGAGGCTCACCAACCGATTTTTAATATATTCTCAATAAACATAAAAAAATACAATGCACTAACAACTAAACAGAATCTACCGAAATAGGGGGGAAACCTGCTTTTCCATCTCTTTGGTTGCAGAGAACAGATCAAAGTTGATGTCATACTTCTGCAGAAACAGGGCAAATGCTTGCAAGTTTCGGATATCAACCATCATAAGATGTTCAGCCCCAGGATGTTGAACCTGGTCAATTCCCAATACAGTACAACACATTAGTTACATGCGCAAAAATAAAACATTTGATCAAAGAACACAAGAAATGTAGTCTGCACCTTCACAGCGACATTTGTATTTGAGAATTTAAGCCTTGCCCGATGTACCTGAAAAATATAAAGCCATGCTTGATACGTGAGACAAATACATAAAACATGACATATTCCAGTTCAGTTTCCAATAAGTTACTTCTTTTACGGAGAAGTGAATGACACATGCCCAAGATTGGTTAGATTCAGTGAAAGCAAAGATGTCCCACAGATTTGATAGAAAGAAAAAGTACCTAGTGACGAACCTGTGCAATCGAAGCGGACCCAACTGGCTCAACATCGAAGCATTCAAATATGTCATCAAAATTCTGGCCGAACTGCTTCTCCACAACCTCTCTGACCACACCAAATGGTGTGGCTGGCGCCTTATCACACAGGGTAACAAGTCTCTTCACCCAAGCCATGGGTGCCAAGTCGGGCTTACCCAGGATTTGAGCAGCCTGTTGAGAATTCAGGGTCACAGGGCATGAGGGGAATAAAAATGAAGGAGTACAGTACAGATAACTCGAGGTTTCTACGACCGTGTGAAAAGAAGCACCACAATAACATAGAAATTTTGATACGAGAGAACTCCCAAATCGACAGGGGGGCGAAGTACGGCACCTTGAGGAAGAGGCCGCCGAGCTCGGAGCAGAGGGAGTACATCTTCTGCGCGCCGATCTCGTGCTGCTGCTCCCACAGGGCCTCCCGCTCGTCCTCATCCTTGACGAACCCCGCCCGCAGCTGGCACACCTGGACCGATCAAAGCGCTGGCCAGTTAGAGACTTAGAGCCGGAGCCCGAGCGCCTCGGAGGCATATCAGCAAGCACCATGGAGGCGTATGCTAATGGAACAGGAAGAGACAGCGAGCCGGCGCGCGACTTACCTTATAGCTGGTGTAGATGTCAGTGGCGCGCACCCAGAACTCGGCAGAGCGGCTCCACGGTCGGAGGTGGTCGGAGAGGCAGTCCCGCAGGTCCTGCAGCTGCGCCAGCGCCGGCATTGCGGGCGGCCAGTCGGGTCGAGGCGGCTGCGGACGCGTCGGATGGGCGGAGAGAGAGAGAGAGAGAGAGAGAGAGAGAGAGAGAGAGAGAGAGAGAGAGAGATGTGCGTGCACTGCTCCGGGATTGCCGCAGCTGCGGCCGCTGCGCGGTCCTGGCGTCGCTTTCGCGCCCGGTGGTGGGGCGGGCTTGAGCCTTGAGCTGATGGAGTGGCTACCAGCGTACGGCGAATTTTAGCCCGCCACGAATCTAGCGTGCCAGAAGGTGCTGCGCAAGTTGGCACGCGACGACCATGTGGCGAGCTGAGATGGGCTGACGGAGACGGTGCGGTACCCATATATGGATGCAGGAGAGGTCTTGGGTCGACAGGGCTGGCCGGCACCTTTGAAATCCGTGCACAGCATCAAACACAAAGCCCAACAAGCCAACAAATGATCCTTTTGCGTAGTTGGGCCAAACTGGCAAGAGGCATCCGCCACAACCGGTGGAATTTTTACTTTCTGATCTTTTTAAAAAGTTTTTTACAAATAGACACCTGTGAAAAATATATCCAGATTGGATCCTTTTTACGGCGCCATGCATTTTGGCGCTGTTGTACAACGGTCAGGCGGGAAGTCATTTTGCGCCGTATATGACACGTCAGCGCCACGCTGAAGAAACGGCGCCGTGTCCTTTAACGCCATTATACAAAGAGCACGGCGCCATATACTTCGGGGGCCAAAAGACGTCGGCCCCTATTTTTCTTTTTTCCTCCTCCATTCTTCCTACCAGCCCGCAACGAGCTCTCTCTCTCTCCATGTTTGCCTCCCCCTTGAATCCTTCGCATCCATGGTCTTCTCTCCGATTTAATTGAAGGAAACGGTGGAGGAAGGTAAACTCTTTGCCCTCCGTGAATCTTGCTCGTTATTATCCATAGATTTAGTTGGATTTGGGGATATAGCGTTTAGGGGAATGATGGAGATTTGAGTTGTTTTGATGCGAAATTTTAATGAGGGTTGTGGTTCATAACTTAGGGTTACTTGTGTATGTATACAGTATGTTGGACTTAGAGTGATTTTGCGTAACTGCCATCGTGGTGTATATTGGACTTGGACTTAAAGTTGTTTTGCATAACTATCATCGCGGTGTATGTTGGACTTAGAATTGTTTTGCATAACTGCCATCTAGGTGTGATGGGCAGACTATATATAGACATAAGTAACCATAAGTCATGAACTACAATCCTCATCAATCTAATTTCGCAACAAAACAACTCAAATCTCCATCATTCTCCTAAACCCTGAATCCCTAAATCCAACCAAATCTATGGATAATAACACACGAGATTCATGGAGGGCAAGGAGTTTACCTTTCTCCACCGTTTCCTTCAATTAAATCGGAGAAGAAAACCATGGATGTGAAGAATTCAAGGGGAGAGGCGAACGTGGAGAAAGAGAGCTCTTTGCAGGCTGGTAAGAAGAATGGAGGAGGAAGAAAGAAAAATGGGGGCCGGCACCTTTTGGCCCCCGGAGTACAGCGTCGAAGCATGTGGCGTCGTGCTCTCTGTATAACGACGCTAAAGGATACCGTGCCGTCACTCTAGTTTGGCGTCGACCTGTTATATACAGCGTCAAATGACTTCCCACATGACCGTTGTACAACGGCGTAAAAAATATATGACGCCGTGAAAAGGGTCCAGTTCTAAGTATATTTTTCATAGGGGTCTATTTGTAAGAAACTTTTTTAAAAGGACCAAATGTAAAAATTTCACCCACAGCGAAGAGCCGCAGGGATCTGCGGCGATGGACGGTCGAGAGCGCCAGTGCTCGAGCGATTTGGGGGGTACTCCGGCAGCGGCGGCTTTCTCCAGCCACCGCCGCACGGAGCTTTCCCCAGGCCAGTCGTCCGCGGCGTGAGCAGGAGTAGTAATCACGCGCGGACCCCGCCCAACCCGGCTTCTCCGTGGCCGCGAACTGGACTTGGGCTCGGTGCGGCGGGTGGCCGCCCCGCGCTCCTCCCGCTCTGGCCTCGCTTTTGCCTACTCGATATGGCGTCGGCTATGAGCGCCGTGATCCGGCGTCTGCACGCGACGACGACGGCGGCTCCGCAGCCCCCACGCCTGACGAAGCTCGCGCTGCACGCGCCCAAATCCGTGAGCCTTCCACTTCCTGCCTCATTTTCTTCAGATCCTATCTGCATGCAATCGTTGTGAGCTGTTATTAATTTTAAGGTGACAACTGTTGATTATTATTCCTAAATAGATAGAGCTGCCCCATGCCATTGCATGAAGGTTGTTTGCTAGTGTCTTGAGGCAGAATAGGAGTATTTACCCTGATGGCCTCATTGTCATCTGTTTTTATCTGTAGGGAAATTGTCATCTGTTTTGTTGTCCATGACCTTGTCCATGTGTTGCAATAATTTCATGAATGTTGCAATCTGAATGCAATATTCAGCATCCTATGTACCGTAGGCATGCGTATACCATCCTTTCAAACTTGATTATTTTGACACCCACTCTTACCAGCTTGCTCCAGAATTTCCTGTGACAATAGTATGTTAACTTGGTTTGGGTGCAGGCGGGTTGTATGTATCTGTTTTGAGTTGACCTATATTTCTGGTTCATTGTAGGTAGAGGTTGAGTTTGCAGATGGTACCTCATATCATCTGTCAGCAGAGTTTCTTAGAGTATATAGCCCTGCAGCTGATAGCAAAATCAGATCCGTAGGTGGTGAAAAGGTAATTTTCTAGTAGTAGTATACTTGACTACCTCCATGTTAGAGCACACAGCCGGTCTTCTTGAACTTCTGAGTTATTAGTAGAGAACAGATATGGTACTTTTGATGTCAGCCATATCCCTTCTGCAAAAAAAAAAAAAAAGGTTCTTAGATTCTTAGATCCTTGATGTTGATTTTATAGGAGTTCAATGCCTTTTCTGGGTCTGCATGCCCCTTCCCAAAATATGAGTTTTTACCGTGCACATTATCTGATCAGGTTATTTTTGGAAGACAGCATGTTGGAATAATGTCAGCTGAATCAGTAGGGAACTATGGAATCCGGTGAGGGTCATATTAACACATGGCATATGTGTTTCTCATGTCATTTTTGCAAGTTAGTTGTGATATCTACATATATTGGAAACAGATAATTTTGTTTTTATATAAAGCTCTTGTCATTTGTATCATTTGCATGCAGGATACTCTTTGATGATTTGCACAAGACAGGGATATTTACATGGGACTACTTGCACCATCTTGGTTCCAACAAATTCAGTCTCATGCGGAATTATATCAGAACTTTGAGAAAGCATGGTCTTAGTCGGGATCCCCAACGAAGGAAATGATGGAACCAGACTGTATGTGCTACTTGATGTGATACAATGTGATGCTCACTTCAGATTGTCATATTTATACGGTGATCAAAAGCTATTGTAAATACATTCCTTTTTCTTGATTCGGAAGTTGTATCTGTGCTAAATGAGTCTAGCAAACATTGTTGAGCGATTAACCATGCGATCTGGTTCTCTAGGCTTTCATGCAAACATTTCTCCAGATTGGATGGTACAAACTGCAGGCTTCTGTTGCCTCAATGATGCAGGCACACGGCGAGCCCGACAAGTGAGGAGCCCGACAAAGGATGTGCGCATGTTTGCTCAAGGGCTGTAGATTTCTTTCATGAATACTAATTCTGCACCGACCAAGCTGACCCCAGTTGTGGCAGTCCGGCCAATGCTAATATGTTCCAAACCGCTAAGTATAATAGTAGCAGCTACCAACTATCCCTAGTGGTATGGAACACCCCTCCGTTTAGTGCCGGACACGTGGAAAACAAACTATTAAAGATCAATGGATCACGGTCCGAATCATGCAGTCATAAGCGAAGGCCAAGCAGATGGCCGAACCGTGACAAAAAAAGATTGCTAAAAAAGGATCACTATATCAACAAGTTAGAGCGACCATCTTAAAAACGAAACAGTTCAGCGGCTAATTACACAATCTGGCAGATCAAAGTACAAGGTAAGAACGCCAATTAGGTCCTGAACGTAATGACACAATGGTTACAGCACCCGTTTGAATGCCATGGCTGACAAGCGAGGAGCTTGAGGCCATCTTGCAGCAACAGCACCAAGTAATAGCACGGAAGAGTTAATAATGAACATAATAATTTAGCTCGGCCACCTAGCAATTCTGTTCGCGATCTTCGTATGGACGGGGTCATTACTGCATAACAAGTAATAGAAATAATTAAATAAAAATGCAAATGATAAGTTAGTTTAGGTGCCTAATGTCTGGTTCGTAGCAAACCTGCCACAAGCTGAAAGGATCATCTCTTGTTTGAAGGGACTGTCCGTGTCACAGTGGACACCCCATCGACAAATTTTGTTCGGAAAATCACATTCGCATTGTTGAACATACCCTCTTTCAGTGAAACGACAATAAACTGCAAAAAATAGAAGTTCTCACTTTCAGAACAGAGCCTTACAAGTGCCACAGCTAGTGCTCTTTGTGAGTAAAATGAGCAAACAAAGTAGAAATCTGTCACTTACCTGAGAGTGTGGGAAATGGGCCTTGATCATTCTACCAATGTTTTGGGTATGGCTCAGATCAAGGGCAGCATCGACCTGCAGTTCATGAGCATCAATATCAGTTGGTAATGACTACTTCCCCTACATCAAATCATGCCTACCCAAACATGATTGTGCTAAAATCTCCTTGCCCAAAACTGTCTACTATTTATAGTAACATATCATGACATGAAGCCTTCCCAATATCTATATTAGCAAGAAAAACCCAAGTAGTTCAAATCTTCATCACTTCCCATTTGTTTCAGCTCAGGATACCTTCCAGGTCAGAAATACCCAATCAAATAACATGATCTATTCAGTCCTCACAACATTGCTTAAGCAATTGAACAAAGGTTTGACCTCTAGGTAAGATGTAGTCTAACTTGAAACTTAATCATTTCCAGATTTCAAAAACGTTCAAGTATCTGATATGAATAAAGATGTACTGATCCAAAGTCTCATCTGTTAACAGAATTGAAGCTGAATGTTCTCCAATCCAAATAAAAATGGGAAAATCTTTCAAGAGTTGGCCACTCATACTTATGCAAGGCATCCTCTATCAATGGTTATGGTAATAAGGCAATGTAATGCTACCTCCTAATATCAGTAAGCTGTATTATTATTATTATGGGGAATATGGCAAATCTTACAATTTGCCTGAACTTGGTATCATGAGCAGACATACCTCATCTAATATGTAAAGTGGTGCAGGTTTGAAAAGAAGCAGCGCCAGGATAAGACTAAGGGCAAGAAGAGATCGTTGTCCTCCACTAAGCTCAGATAGAGACTGCTTCCAAACTGTCCCAAATGCCACTCGGACTTCAAGACCATCCAAGAAAGTGCCTCCTTCAGGAGGTTCAAGTTTTGCCATTGTACCAGGTAAAAGGGTGCTGAATATAGATCCAAAATCCCTACAAAAATATAACAAAGACATTAGAGTAGACACGAAGATGTAATAAGCACACTGATTCTTGCAACATTTCATTACTGGCTACCGGGAAAACAATTTCATGAAAGGGCTCATATACTGACTTGTTTACTTTAAGCCATGTGACTTGCAAAGTTTCCTTCTTCTTCTCGTCCAGTTCTTCTATCACTTCTTTTATTTTAGCCTTGTCATTCTGCAGATGCCAAAAGACGTGTATGTGCGACTATCAGTATCATTCGCAGGTTATCATGAAACTACAGTACTATGCATGGTAGAACCTACCTCAATGATATTTTTCTTAGATGTCAAATCGTTGTACTCATCCTCTGCCTTCTCAAACATTGCCATAACTTTCTTATTAACCCTTTTCTCAAGACTGCAGATGGAAGGCGATGATCATTTGGTAATCACGTTATAAATTATAAAATCAAGAATAGACAAGGTTACGGCCTTTCAGGAGCAATATCATCAATAACTGATAATTCATAGGGCCACGTGAGCCAATAGAAACGTTAACATACCTTGATTGCTGAGCCTGGAGGTTTTCAAGTTCCTCTCGTGCTTTAAGAGGTTCACAAGATGCAAAGTCATAATCTGTACCACTTTTGCCAAACAACTGTTTCTCAGTGCCAATCCAGCTATACTTCTCCATTAGCTTATCAACTTTAGAAGAGCACTCCCTCTGCTCTACCTCCATTCTCTTAACCTATCATTTAAGATTCAGATATAAAATTCTGCTAAAGAAGTATAAAAGCAGAAAAATACAGCTGAGGTTACAACAATCAACTACCTCATTTTCCATTTTCTTCCTCTCAACATTTAAGTCACTTAATTGTTGATGAAGTTTTTGCTGCTCCATGGTCATGTAGTTTATCTGTGAGTCACATTCCTTCAGCTTAGAACGCTCAGCATTCAGCTCATTTTCAGCTTGATCGTATTCTTGCTTTATGGAAGCAACCTGCATTTCATGAGTGAAGCGCAAAAGAATAATAACTAGTAATAATTTGCAAAGCTCAGAAATAGTACAGGGCACAAAGAAACCATCACATAGCATCCTGACCTACCTTATCCTTTTGCTTGTCCAGTGTTTCAGATAGAGCAGTAATCTGAGCCCTTGAAGTTGATAATTGCTCTTCTAGTGTACCAAGCTCATTAGCAACAGCATCCTTCTCCATAATCAGCCTCTCTCTCCGATCTTCATAAGTCTATATCCCAAATATTGAATAAGAAAATATTAAGATATGTTAAACATTGAATCATCAGGATTATTATTCATGTTCAGGTATGAAAAGTCATGGTTCATGGACATAATCAAACTAGAAATTTGACAGAATATACAATACTCAAAATGACAACGTCTCAGTAACTACTCCCTCTGTCCCCTTTTAGGCCTTCTTTGGTTGGAAGGAATTGCATAGGAATTTTGTAGGATTTCACTTCCTAAGGATTTTTTTCCTATGAGGCTCTTTGGTACAAAGAAATGCAAAGGGAAAATTCCTATGGAATCCATTCCTATGAGGCCATTTCAAAGGAAAATAAAAATGAGGGTATGAGCTCATGGAAAAAAAATCCTATGGGAAAAGTGAGTGTGCATGATAGTAAAATTCTTCTTAAGCATGCTCTAAACGGCTTTGTTTCATAAATCTTGATATGTGTCATTGTGTCTAATAATTATTTTATTTTTCATATTCACTAATAGTAGAAATCACTCAGAACGAAGATAAATCATTCTATTATTGTGCAAACATTTTCTTAAGAGATTGTTTATAGAGCATAGAAGTATTAGAAGCTACATTCACATACTAGTCGATACATGTAAATAAATAGAAATGTTGCTATTTAACTAGCAAATTACTAATTTGTTCTAACACCAGAATGTAATGCTATTCAAATTTCCTATGTTTTCCTATAGTGGTGCCAAAGGGTTTCTCTTGTCTATTCCTGTGTTTTTTATTCCTGTAGGATTCAACAAGCACACCACCTCAAATCCTGTATTTTTCCTATCCTGCATACCAAAGAAGCCCTTAATTGGCATTCTAGCATCTACCATTTGTCCCTAAATATTTGGTGTTCTCACTTCCCAATACGCCTTTCTCTCTTCCCAACACATCTCTATATCTATATCTCTCTCCTTTCAGTTTCCTAAGCACCTACTTTATTCTCCTTTTCTTGATCTCCGTGCCGGGAGCCAAAACATCATTTAAATGGGGACGGAGGGAGTACTAACTTGTGCACCAAATCAAATGGTTACATGTTTCTTCAGTAAGAGCAAATATCCAACACATGGCAAACAATTAAATTAATATTTTTTCAACAATAAGAAGCCTTTAGGAAAGTATCCTACCTATCTACACCTAACTGAATATAAAAATAAGGAAACAAAACTACCTAAAAAACAGTATAGAATTTTAACTCAACTATGAATTAAACAAAGAAAAACATTTCTTATAAAAGGTGCTCAAGAGATTTACTCCCTCTGTTCCAAGTTACTTGCAGTTTAGAGTCGGGCACAAGAATTAAGGCGGGGTGGATAAGATATGGTAAATGAAAACTAGGAGAGAGATAGAGATAGAGAAGTATTGGGAAGAGGGAGAGGTGTATCGGGAATCGAGAATGACAAGTAATTTGGGACAAATATTTAAGGCTAGGATGACAAGTAAATTGGGACGGAGGGAGTAGTAAGTAATAAATTGCTTGTAGCAAAACTGAGATAGAAATAAACCTTTAGTTGCTTCGACATGGATTGCATCTCTGATTTCAATGATTTGATACTTTTTTCGAGAGCTTTGAGTCTACTTTCACGTGCAGTGCCATAGGTTTTGATTGTTTCCTCCAACTCAGAAACTTTGTTGACACATTTTTCATACAGTATTTTCTTTTCTGACAACTGCTGTTCTGATACATGAAGCTCTTGTTCAATTTTCTTCACAAGCTCACCTAACTAAAATCCAAACAATTTTCAATTCAACTTAAAGAGGGAACTGGTACAGAACTATATCAACATCATAAGTTCATACCTTGTGATGTTCATTTTGCTCAACTCTATTCTGAAATAATGAGAGATCATATGATTTGAGTTCAAATTGAGATTTGAATTCTGCATACTTTTTCTGAAGAGGTAAAAGCACTGCAATCTAAAAATCAAGATGCATTAGGATTTTTATTAACTAGTAGTACAATTTAATATAAGTTGCATAACTCATATCCAACATATTCAGTAGCAATATAATACAGACAAATATAACAACATGCGCTTAACAATTAGTCTACAGCACCGTAAACGAAATTTTTATTCTTTACATGGAATATACATGCAAATATACTTGTATCACAATGGTAATATCTTCCAATGGGAGGTTACCAACTGTTATGAATAGCACTTACCTGCCCTAATCCAGACAATATATAGAGGATAATACTTGAATAGAAAAAAGAACTCTACGACTCCCCATATGAATCTTATCCCTTAACACCAACCAGGGTTCAAATCCTGGTCTTGCACTAAAAGAAAAGGTGAATCAACCTAAGGAGGAAAGACCGCTCATGTATGAGTAGGCAGGTGTTAAGGCCCAATCCATAGGAAGTGCTCCCTGTGTAGTGAGGACTGGCATTTGTGGTTTTTCACAGCTTTGTTGCAGGGGTGCTTCATCTTAGCTGCAATACCTCAGAGAAGGCCTTTTCCGTAGGAGCTGAGTTTCTTTGTCACGGCACATGTACATGCTTCGTGATTTGCTTTCTTTAACATAAATTGATAAATATTAAAATAAATTAACTATGTTTTACTGGATTGATGAAAACAACTTTTTAGGGCAAAACATGAGTTAGTAGAATATTTAGAGTCCTGTAAATACAAATAATATTTTTTTTGTTGACATTGTGCAATCAGGGAATACCTTCTGTTCAATGGATGAGAGCTTTTCCTCATGCACAGAGAGATCGGTCTCAGCCTTGGCTAATTCATCAAGCTTCCCTAGTACGGCCTTCTTAGCACTGCACAATTATAGTGGTCATTACAAAAGGACAACAACAACAACAACAACAAAGCCTTTTACCCAACCAAGTTGGGGTAGGCTACGAATAAATTTATCTTCATCACATAAGTCCAAGGTAGCTATTTCTCTACTAACTTAAAAATGTGAGTTGGTGATGGTCCGTCACCACCACCTCACCTCACAATTCATATGCTGTATAGTAGAGATGTAGCCAAAATGTTTGATATGTTTAATGAATATATTTTAAATAGTTTCATCTCTTATAGAAATATATTGGTCTGTGGCAGCGCACAGGCATGGAACAAGTTATTTATGAGTTATGACAACCATCTAGTTATCAACAATAAGAATAAGTACAATCCAAAGTCAAACGTGCATCTACATCCTTGGACTTCCCTAAGAAATGCTGCACAAAACATTCTTCACAGGAAAAATTAGCATAACTTCAAACAAAAGGAATTTCACAGGAACATCGAAACAAAATTCAACAAATAAAGGGCCCAGTATTAAAACTAGCTTCAATAAAATACAGTAAAGATTGAACAAATATTGGAGTACTACCTTCGATCTCCTCCAGTCAGAAGGCCATTAGGCTTAAAAGAGTCACCTTCAAGTGTTACACTAGTACAGGCAACTTCTCTATTAAACGTAACCTGAATCAAGAAGAATAGAGTATGAACATAACTTGTATTGTATGGGATAGATATTCAGCCAACATTGAAGTAATCAAAGTTCTTTTATAAACAAAAATGTACCTCCTTTGCTGCTTCCATATTACGACATACAAATGTTGAGCCAAAGACATAAGCCACAGCATTCTGCAATAAGATATTTCTTATGTGATTTTGAAATCTGGATTCTAGACTGAATGTCAGGATGGAAACATGCTGAATGATATTTTAATTTTACAAGCCAGAAAATACAATAGAAATGTAGATGAATAGTAATACATGTACTGGAACCGGATTATCTCAAAAGCAGATTAAAAGTTACAATTTTAGATTAAAAATACCAACCTTGATTTCTTCATCATATCCAACAAGTTCTAGAGCTAATGTTGCGTTGTCAGCACCAACCTACAAAGCCATCAGTACATTTTGTAATTAGACAAGTCACTAGCCAAATGTGTAACCAAAGGATTAAACAAGAAAAAAAAAACTAACCAGTCTACGAGCCGCATGCTGGACTCTATCAGGTACCGTCCTTGTTTGGATTTTGTTCAGAGGTATGATGGTTACCCTTCTTCTAAGATTCCCATTTTGCAGTAACTGCTTGCCAGTGGCATCTGTGTCAACAACCACATTAAATAGCCTTCCTTCTGCAGCAACCTGCAACATTTGACACATAATTGAACCAACTTATTCAGTGCAAACAAAAAAACAATTTTAAAACTAGAGTCAGAAAGGGGTTTGCTGAAACAAACCTCCAGTGCCATCGCTGCTGACCTATCCTTTATTCTAATAAGCTGTGCAACAACCCCTTTCACTTTTGATCTGTCAAAACCCCTAACAGGGTCTCGATAGCTGAAATTGATGCTAGCAAGCTCAGCAGAAAGTTCGCCAACCTTGTCCTTCAATTTCCGAATGAATTCTAGTTCTGTAGATCGGTCCTGTGAAAATTATGTCATGTCAACAGATCATAAACATAACCTTCTAATTGGCACTTCTCATAGGACATAAACAACTTTTCGCAGGATACGCATATACCTCTTGCAAAGCTTCCATCTGGCCCTCTTTATAATTAATCGATCCCATAGACCTCTTGAGAGCTTCCAATTCTTCTGTCCTGGCTTTCAGTTCACTCTCAGCTGCTGTAGCCTCATCACGCTTCGATGCCAACTGAGCTTTCTTCTCTTTCAGCTCCTTCTCAGAATGACTTATTTTTGCAGTAAGACTTTTAAGACCAGATTGTGCCTCTCCAACTTCAGCTCTGGCATCCCTAAGTTGATCTTCTAGGCATTTATTCTCATTTGCACTACTTTTTCCTGCTAGCACACCCTGGATAAAAACTAATTTAATATCACAAAGTACGGAAACTCAAAAAGCTATATGTTGATAAAATATAATTAAAGACATGCAGTTCTTTGCTTACCTCGTATTCTTTCTCATTGTCATGGAATTCCTTTGACAGATCTTCCGCTCTCCTTTTCATGTCAGACGCATCATCATCTATCTTTTTTACAGCTGCGTCTCTCTCAAGTGCAGATCTTTTAACTTCCTCAATGTTTGCAAGAATCTATATGTGAATACAAAGGCAACCCTTATAAATTATTCAAAATAAAATAAATCATAATACATTTTAAGGGACATCACTACCTTCTCAGCTGTTTTTTCCTCAGACTTTAGGGTTTCGTCTAGATTATTCATCACAGAAGTTTCCTTGATAAGTGCATGTGATATCTTATCCACTTTCTCTGATAAAGCCTTCATCTCACCACCAAGTTTGGCTTCCTTTTCAGCAGCCAATGTAGATATATTTGTGTCCATTTCATGTACAGCTGCTTTTAGCATCTCTGTATTTTTATCAAGGTCAACAATCTTTGCCCTGACTTGTTTGACATCATTTAGTGCACCATCTCGCACTCTCTCAGCCTGAACAAACTCATATGCAATACAAAATCTTTTAAGTCGATCTAGTTCAGCATTGCCATTGGCCCATTTCATGTACTGACATCGCTCTTTTCTAAGCTTCTCTAGTGCAGGAAGGATTTCATCATCAAGCAGTTTATTGATCTCATCAACTTTATTCTGCTTCTTCTCAAGTGTCTTGAGTGCAGACTCTTTCTTCATTTCATACATTCTTGTCCCAGCTGCCTCTTCTAACATAGATAATATTTCTGGAGGCTTCATGTTCAGTACTTTTGTTATGCGCCCTTGCATAATCAAAAAATGGGGATTATTTACATTAAGCTGCACTGAGTGGAAAAGGGTCTGCACCCGGGAAGGTTGTGCAAGATGGCCATTGATAAGGTATTTGTTCCGTCCACCAACTACAATCTACAAATACAAGACAGTAATTAACAGAAATTCAGTAAAATTGGAGGAAATTAAGTCCAATGTATAGTAGAGTAAAAAGAAATAGAAAGAAAATACAAATTAGTGAAAAAATGGCAGAGTATAGATTTTTCCTGATTTAACCAACAAAATTAAGAACCAGTTAAGCACAAGTCTGTATAACACTGAGACATAAAGAGTTAGAATTCAATCAAACAATGGGTACGACGAAAAACCTCAACAAAATAAGTACAATCCAGCTTCACAAATTGTCATCCTAAACTTCTGGATCAACGGATTTACAAGCCTAAAAAGATTCAATGTTTATTAACAACCTAAAACCCTCAATTCTATAATTGATAGCCAAAAAGGTATTATTTTCTATCAAAAATTCTACCATCGTTTCAACCGTCCCTCCACAATCAACATCTCCAACTTTTATGTCTCCAAACCATAAAACTTTCAGTCCAACCCAAACAACCATTCTATTGTGGAATCAAGAAGTTAAACACCTAAGACATGAGTGAGAAAACTGTAACCAAACTCCTAAGACAATCTCAAAGGACCAGCTGTCCAGAATCTGCAGCCGCCCAACTCAACTCCGTGTATGTAGACCAAACTCCTAAAAGCCCCTCAAAATTCTAGGCGCAGATATAACAAATCGCCATATACTTTAAACACCAAAACACTAACACTATCAGCAGTTAATCTATCGAGGTTAAAAGACGAATCCGAGATTTGTTAGCGAATAAACAGTCCAGACATCGAAAACGTGTTACAAATTGTGGCGTGAGACCTCAGAAGGAACAAGGAACTGAGACGCACGAGCAAGAAGCCTCAGAAGGAGGCAAGGATGTGTAACCTGCCGCGTGACGGTGATCTCAGGCGAGTCCTCGTAGCCGAGCGGGGAGCGGGACCGGTCGGTGTTGTCGAAGACAATGGAGACCGTGGCCTTGGTGACACCGGCCTGGCCCTGCTTGTAGACGAGCTCCTGGAGCGAGGCAGCGCGCACCTGGCGGAGGTCGGTGATGCCAAGCACGAAGCAGATGGAGTCGAGGATGTTGGACTTGCCGGAGCCGTTGAGGCCGGTGATGGCGTTGAACAGTGGGTCGAACCCCGACACCACCGTACGCCCCGCGTACGACTTAAAGCCCTCCAGGCATACCTCCTTGATATGCATCTCGCCGACCGCCGCCGGAGTCGCCGGCCGGAGAAGGGCTAGGGTTTGCGGTTGGGCGGGAAAAATTTTGAGATGTCGGGGATTTCGCCCGTTCTGGGGCTCGTGGTTTCGAAATGTTTGGAAAGGAAGGTGACGGATCAGAAAATGGAGGAGCGCGTCGTCATCCCCGAGTTATATTCGAACTGTTTCATCATTTTACAAAGGGCCAATTGCGTTTTGACCATCGTTTTCAAGGCTAATGGTGAAATAGCCATTGTTTTTCAGATTTTACGTTTTTACCATCAAAATTTTTGGACAAACCTGCCGTTAACCACAACTTTCTTACTCCGTTACGAGGGACCAGATTAAAGGAAATAAGAAAAATAAAAGAAAAGGATGAAAACTAAAAATAGACCAAAATACCCCTCCATTCTATCTAACTGGCCACAGCCTCCGGTCTCTCTGCCAGACTCTCCTCTTCTCTTCTCCTTCACGTGGTAGAACCCTAACCCTAGCTGTTGAGGGCGAGCAAGCCGGCGTGCGGGAAGGCCGGCGAGCGACGCTCGGGCGGGGCGAAGCGGCGGCGCGCGGCGGCTCGGGCGGGCGCGAAGGCGAGCGGGTGGCGCTGGCGGGCGCGCGGCGGCTCGGGCGGGCGCGCAGGCGAGCGCGCGGCTCGGGCGGGCGCGAAGGCGAGCGGGCGGCGCTGGCGGGCGCGCGGCGGCTCGGGCGAGCGCGCAGGCGAGCGCGCGGCGCGGGCGGGGGCGCGGCAGCTCGGACGCGCAGGGGGGCGCGCGACACGCAGGCGGGGGAAAGCGGCGGCTCGGGTAGAGGCGCGCCACACGCGGCCCGTGAGCGCGGGCAAGGGAGAAGCGGCGGCTCGGCTGGATTCAGGTATTTCCCCATCTTTTGGCCTTCCTAGTGATTTCAAATGACCTTTTCCCTCATGCTATTTTGATGGACATTTTGGATGGCATATTTTCAGATGGAGGAAACAATGCTAGCATTGGGTGCAGAGACAACAACAAATCCAATTGAACCTAGGTATTGCTTTAATTCATCAATTACTTGTTTACGGAAGCACGATTGATTCGGTTTAGAGGGCGAAATTGATTTAGTACGTAGGTATATTTAGGTAGCTTATTGGAAACCTTTTAACTTGTAGGTCAAATAATCCAGAACTGAAACTTGCTATAAGGGTTCGTGCGTATTGGAGCTTGCCTGATGGGGGTCCAAAGACATATTTGAAAGCCAGGAATTTGCACCCAATATTTGTTGGCATGAACTATTCACTACAGGAGCTAGTTGACTTTGTAGGCGAATACTACATGTGGGGTTCTAAGCAATATTTAACTTTGTGGCGTGATGATAGTACTTCTGATGCTTCTGTTGAGATTAAATCTGATGAACAATTGCTACAGTGGTTTCAGCTCAACATAGAGAAGGGAGTGGTGTCTATTAATGCACAAGTAAATGATTTTGAAGGCCCGTTGCAGTTCTCACCCACAAAACGTAGGTTTCATCCTACTGTGAGAAACAAAGTACCTATAAATGAGAGTGACACATCCAAAACAGCCACGCCCATAAATGAGAGTGGCACATCTAAAATAGCCACGCCCATAGATGAGAGGGAGACATCCAAACCAGCACCAAAGAAGAAGGTTAGAAAGGCAAAAAAAAAGAGAGGTGATGATGAGGAGCCTGTAGGAGTTGATGATGAGGGCATATACTCCGAAACTGAAGTGTTAAGTGATAGTAGTTGGGATTCTGATTTGGCTGCTTCGTCAAGCTCTGACGATGATGAGTATGATCCTGACGTTGAAATTATTGATGAGGATGATGAGGATGATATTCCTGCCTTTTCATATGATGTACAAAATCCATGCATTGATGTGGGAGTCATTTTTCCAAACACGAATGAGTGTCAATCTGCAGTGACACAATGGTGTATCTTGCATGATCATGCGTACCATAGGGTGAATAAAGATAAGAAAAGATTTACAGCCAAGTGCAAGAGGTGGGACAAGGGTTGCAACTGGAAGTTTTACGCATGTACGAGTAAGAAGTACATTGGATGCAAGGTAATTTCAGCTATGTGTTATTGTGCTTTTGTATTCTTTTACTAATTAGTCTCCTGGCTGAATTATTTGGTTGCAGGTTAAGAAAAGTGGTCCTAAGCACACTTGTGGTTCTTTCAACAAGTGTGGTGATACAATGGCTTCAAATAAATGGGTAGCTGATAGAGCGGTTGACATGTTGTTGGATAAACCAACAATGAAACCAAGTCAAATACAGGCTGACTTGTTGAAGACTTACAATGTGGAAGTTCCATATTATAGGGTGGTCAGAGGAAGAGAAAAAGCAATTGATATAATACATGGGGCATGGGATGAGAGTTATGATCTGTTGCCTACATATCAGGCTGAGGTTCTTAGAGCAATGCCTGGTAGTATTGTTGAGTTAGACACTGAAGAGTGCAAGGGTGAAAAGTGCTTCCGAAGGTTCTTTCTTGCTCTCAAACCTTGTATTGATGGTTTTCTGGAAGGGTGCAGACCCTACATTGCCATGGACTCTACTCACTTGACAGGCAGGTCAAGAGGTCAGTTGGCAGCTGCTGTTGCAGTGGATGGTCATAATTGGCTATATCCGGTGGCATTTGGGGTGATAGAGACAGAGTCTAAGGAAAGTTGGACTTGGTTCATCGAAAACTTGAAGAAAGCAATTGGTACTCCTACAGGTACAAGGACTACTTAGTTTATCTAGCATATGTCGTCATCTCTAAAATTTACTCTAACATATTATATTGCTCTACATCCAGGTTTGGTCATAAGCACAGATGCCGGCAAGGGAATTGAAGTGGCTGTATATGATGTCTATCCAGGCGTCGAACATAGAGAGTGTATGCGCCATTTGTGGAAGAACATGAAGAAGCAGTTCCGTGGCCCTTTTTTTGCTCAGCATATGTGGGCAGCAGCCAAGAGTTACACAATTGAAAAATACAACTACCACATTGGCAAGATAGAGGAGAAAAGCCCTGCCGCCGCGGCGTGGTTGGATGATAACCATCCATATGTATGGAGTAGAGGGAAATTCATTGAAGATTGCAAGGTGGACTATATCAACAATAACATCTCTGAGAGTTTCAATAATTGGGTGTCAAAGGAAAAGGGTCATCAAATCGTCGACTTGTGTGATAACATTAGGCGAATGATCATTGCCAAGTTTCATTTGAGGAGAAAGATTGGGGAGAAGATGCAAGGCAGAATTATCCCAAAGATCATTGACTCTCTAAATGCAAAAATTAAAGAAATTAAGAACCATGATGTACTACCCTGTGGAGGTTTGACAGCTGAGGTTACCGTGTCCTTGATGAGGTATTCAGTCAACTTGGAGAACAAAACTTGCAGCTGTAGGGGTTGGCAAGTGAGTGGAAAGCCTTGCAGCCATGCGTTAGCTTACATTGCCACACTTACAAGAGAGGTCAACATAGAGGAGTTTGTACATGAATACTTCTCCGTTGAAAGGTTTAGAAAGGCCTATGCTGCTACTTTCAAACCAATGACTTCAAAGCACCAGTGGCAACGTGTCAATCTAGGCTATAAAATCAAGAAACCAAAACTAAGAAGGAAACCAGGGAGGCCTAGAGTAGCTAGAATTAGAGCATCAGATGAGGGTGGCACCAGCAAGAAGAGGACATGCACGGAATGTAATGAAAGTGGCCACACAGCTAATTATTGCCAAGGTGGCCTCACAGCCAGTCAGAAAAGGAGGCTTCAAGAAGATGGACATGGTACTAATGAACCAAGTGGAGAAAACACCACAAAGTAAGCCATTGTTGATTTAGCTAGATAAAGACTGTAATTATTAGACACTTTACTTGTTTATTAACACATTTCTTGTCATTTCAAGTCCAAATGCTACTATGGATGACATTGATTTGGGAGGAGGAAGAACACCAACAGCAAGGGGAAGGGGAAGGGGGAGGGGAAGAGGAAGAGGACAGCAAGGAAGAGGAGGAAGGGGAGGGAGGCTAGCTCGATTGCTTGGGATTGACTCCTAAATGTGATATTTGTACTCTACATGTCATGAAACATTGCTTGGGATTGACTCCTAGATGTGATATTTGTACTCTACGTGTCATGAAACATTGTTGGATATGTTTTGGTTTTTATTTTGCACATGCAGTGGTGGCTTTTGTTGGATATGTAATGTTCTAGACATATTGGAGAATTATTCTATGTGCTTTGGTTGCATATGATTGTTACATATATTTGTTGTATGAAAAATTGAAGCAACATGCTGCTGAAATTCAGATTTATTAAGTTCTGAAATTCTACTTTGAAAATAATGGTCAAAATATTATTATACTCACAAACTTCTGCTAAAATCACAAAGGGCATTTTAGTCTTTCTACACCCACTTTAACACCGTTAGGAGGATGAAACAGACTTGTGGTGCAATGCAGGTTCATCCAAAAATTTTGATGGTAAAAACGCAAAATCTGAAAAACAATGGCTATTTCACCATTAGCCTTGAAAACGATGGTCAAAACGCAATTGGCCCTTTTACAAATATATGACACCTTAACTTTTAACATGTATCTTTAATCTATTATTTTATATCTAAATAATTAGTTTAAATATATAAAAAATATGTTTTAAATATTTTAGTGATAAAATAAATGATAGTAAAATATATAGTATTTATTTAGAACGACGATGGAAGTCAACATTACCAAATTAGCTACTGGACCGATTTGTTCCTTAAATGGAAGGACCGGTGATACAATACACTCGATGAAGCATTGTATTGTTTGCTAGGTGCCATCTTCTCCGTGAGCTCACCTGAGAAGATAACACCTAGTAAGCATATCGAAGATTCATTCAGTGTATGGTATCTGGGAATTAAACTGTGTTTCTATTTTAAATTAAGACATCACTTGAAACATTTAACATTTTATTGCATGCTTCCTCCTTTTTTATTTTGATATCGTTTCAGAAAAGAATTTTGAACTACCAACAACTACTTTTTGTTGGTTCGAATGACAAGAAATAAAAAATGAGGAGTAGGAACAATTATGTACTACTAGCGAGCATAGATAGAGGGTTGCGGTCTTGAGCTTTTCAAATGGGCTTCTGTGGAAAATTTGCTTTCAATTGGCTAAACCTGCCAGTTATTTTTCAAGTGACCTACGATGCCGTGGTTTTATTTTCTTCAACATTTTGTTACTTGTTCCCTATTTAAATTGTTGACATCATTGACACTCTAACATCAATTATGATAGTTCATCCTATTAAAAGAAATTAGTTCAAATATAAAACTAGAAATTATAGTTGAAATACCTTTAGTGATAAAGTAAATTGTAACAAAATTTATAATAGTTTTCGTACTTGTTTTTGTAAGATGAATGGTTAAAACTGACGTTAAAAATTAACCGTCAACAATCTCTTTAAATATACAAAGAGAATAGTTACTTCAGATAAATAGATTGTTTTCTCAAAATAAAAGAATAAACAGATTGTTGTACAAATTTGAAGGCAATGAGATTTATTTTCGCTCTTAAAAAATGAAAAAATATATTTTAAATTCTTTATTATAGTCAAGGATGCAACAGTACAATCTATAGAACAAACTCTGCTAAAGAAGACTTCAAACATCGGCTTAATCTCCTTTCAGAACCATAATATACATCACAACAATTGCCAGCATTATATCCTTTGCAAGGGGAATAAAACTACCGTACACCCATAGCCATGTGTTTTGAATAAAACGATGTATTACTATCTGTATGCTCAGATAATGACATTGTACAAATTTTATAAATTGGTAATCAGCCAAGGGAAAACTATAAGGGGAGACAACATACAGACTTAAATCACGTCTAATGAACCTATATCAAATTAAAATACAGCAGAGTAGCATCAATGCTACTCATACAAAACTTGATCTATCATTTTCTGATGGCTCAACTGTCTCTTTTATGTATAATGTTTGCAATGGAATAATATGATGAGTTATAAATACCCTTTCTATTCTATGGTCAGAAATAATGTCCTACAAAAAATGATTCAGACATGCGGCTTCAGACTTCTAGAAGCCCTTTGTCTTGAAACACTTCTCCTTCGGTCAGTGAAAAACATGGACATTACCACTAAGAACACTACAATTGATAACACCCAGACAGCAAATATCCAAATTCTGGAAGATCTGGTGAATCTCCTTGATCTATGCCTAGGTGATATAGTGGCTGTAGCTCTTTCAACAACCTTCTTCCTTGCTACATTCATGAACCCAATGTTTGCTCCATTGCTACTCTGGGATGACTCCTGTGTAATTCTTTCACTTTTTTTAGCCGTTGAAATTTGGTCCATTTTCTTAGATGTAATGTGAATGGTGTCAAATCGGGGGCAATTTCTATGTTTATGGTGCAGATAAAGGGCTTTGTTCAAAGCCCTCCCACACTCAATGCTGAGAAGATCCCTCTCCCGTACTTCTGGATCTTCTTTCATGACAGTAGCAGGATCAGGTGGTTCAGGGAACTTGGCCCAGCATGTATTTACGACATCAGTATTTCTCCAATCAGCTTTGTCAAAACTCCAATTACCAACTCCAAATCTCAGTCCGTAATGGAAAACCTTATATTTTGCTCCAGGTAGTGGAACATAACCTGGATATATCATTATATCCTTCCGTATGATGTGCCGCAAGTTAATCTGCAAGTGGACATGAAAGTGTCATCTGGCAAGACAGACAATGAGTGAAAGAATGAAGGAAAATCTTCAAAATTGAAACTAGGCAAATAGCCGCTAATCAATACCACTCAAACAATCTGCTCAAAAATTTCAATTGTAAAATAGATGTTCATATTATCTCTATATGTTACAAACATTTCATTTTGTTGATATTAACAGCTGGTGTTTGGATATGTATTAACAGCTAGTGCTTCCATTGTACATGCACCAATCTTGTAGTCTGCAAAGAATGACGAAATTACGAGAATGCATACCTCAGCTGCTGCAAAAGAGTAGCCGTACATCTCGCTGATCCACCCAGATCCATATATGTCTCCAGTAATGTTTGTTGCATAGTGAGCTTTGTCCGCACGAACCTCCTCTGATTTGTGCAGCCACAATAGAGCAAAACGCCGCAGATCATCTATATGCATGATAATAACACCACCAACCTTGTCACATGCTGAAGGATAGCGAGTGTGTATCTTTGCAAGTATGTTGTCACAGCCAATGAGATATCTGATACACGTCAAGGATCATATTACTATGGCTGAACACATGCTCCAAAGTCCAAACCAACCAATAGACAAATCAGATAACACATAACATATACGAAAATACTACAGCACCAAGCACGTGCTAAAATTTCATGACACAGCAAAGTCTTACTCATAGGGAGTAGAAACAGGATGGCCACGTTTTGCTCCATATTCCCATGGAGTGATGGGGCCTCTCATGATCATATCAGCATCCAGGATGACAATAAACTCAGCATCAGTCTGCACATGGTTAAGCCAGTGGACAACTCCTGCAGGTTTATTAATTGCAGGGTACCTAGCAAAAGTACAACGTAAGTTGTTTTGAACACTAGGATTTAGATGTTATATAAAACTATGTGGTTATACCAGTCCCCTGTCAATGGGTGTTTGTTCATAGATGGTACATAATGTGTTGGAGCAAGATCATGGCCCTTATAGTTCTTCAAATCCTCATAAGTACAACTCAATAAGCGTGTAATATTACCAGGCTGTCTGCTTAAACGAAAGCTGTGCATGAGCCCAACAGTTTGCCAGTCAAAATATGATGAACATTCCGTGGAGAAAAGGGTGTGAATTTTTGGATGTACATTATTTGACTTGGACGATACAACATGGTGTATGGTCTCAGCCTTTTGACCCTTCCAGTACTTTGGTTGTGTAAGCTCTGAGAACCTTCGGCTTCTAAGGAAACTAAGGTATTTTGACCACTGTGGTTTTGGGCACCCAACAGATGCGTGATGCAACAAAATCCCTTCATTCAAGGTGTTCATGCACTCTATGCTTAGAAATAAGCCTCGCTTGATATTTGGGTCAGATTCCATCATCTCAACCTATAAAGTTGCAACATTGAGACATTTATGAGACATCTAGTCAATACTGAGAACATCTTTGATATGACTGGGAAGGTTTTTTACCTCTCTAGGGAATGGAGGTGGAGGAAATAAGCGGTTACAGTCATAAATTATTCCATCCTCATGGTGTTCTAACTTACTAAACGACCAGTTCCCAACTTTGAAAGGTAAGCCATAATGCAAGATAAGTGGCTCAACGCCTGGTCTTGGAGTATAACCTGGGTATATCATAACGTCATCATTTATTTTGTGACGTAAACCAGCCTGTTCACAACAAAAGTATATAGAATTTTCAAAATCCATACTGTGAAATAATTACTTTGGCAAAGAAGCGTGGTTAGCAAGATAATTTCCGCTTACTTCCGCAGCACCAAATGAATACCCATACATCTCGCTGATCCAACCCATGCCATATATATCACCGGTAATATTGGTTGACCAATGAGACTTATCTTGCCTCACCTCTTCAGTCTTTGAAAGCCATAGAGGTGCTAGAGCTCTCAAATCATCGATATGCATGGCTAGAATTCCCCCAACTTTGTCGCAAAATTCTGGATGTGTGGTGTGCAATTGTGCAAGGATATTATCACAACCCTTCAAATAACTGGCAAAAAAAGAAGATGGAACAGATTAGAAGCTTGATGAAAATCAGACATTACAGTGGACTACTCAGCAACCAAGTGTGAACCAACAGGTCAAACTCATTATGATCAAACATGGCCTAACAAGTTTTATTGAAGTTTCATCCTTTTTCTGAGAGAGTAAAGAGCATACCCATAATAAGCAGCAAAAGGCTTGCCTTTTTCTGCTCCAAGTTCCCAGGGAATAATTGGGCCTCGAACAATCTGGTCTGCATCGAGTATCAAAATCCAGTCAACATTGTTTGCCTCTGGACTATGCTTCAACCAATGCACCACCCCTGCAGGCTTATTGATGGCCGGGTACCTTCACATGAAAAGTGAGCTCACATTCATTTGCTAAATGGAATCCTACTTAAAATTACTAGCATTGCAATTTTTCCTATGCATATCTATCTGGTCTCTCATCAAGACATAAAAGCCTTACTCTTAGTCATAATGATTCAGTCTGAAAATCCTGACATACTATAGTTACATTGCTATATACCACCAATATCACGGCACTCCATACTATAAAGTTACATTGCTTAAACAGCAGCTATTTTTGTCAAGCGCCCAAAATGCAATTCCCAAAAATATGGTTTCCGGTCACCAAATTATATCAAGGTAGTACGGGGGATTGTTTGAACAGAAATTACCAGATTTCTCTGCAAAATAAAATTCGCACCTGGAAATGATTCGGAAATGAGGGGATTTGTGATGTGTATGTGAGGGCGAGAGTTACCAGTCGCCAGTGCGGGGGTGGCGGCTGAAGGAGGGGACCTGGAGGGTGTGGCCGATGCCGAGGCCGCGGTAGGAGCGGAGCTGGTCCTCCGTGCAGCTGAGGAGGCGGGTGACGCCGCCGGGCTGCCCGGCCTTTCGGAGGCTGTGGAGGAGCCCCACCGCCTGCCAGTCGAAATAGTCGCCGCACTCCACGGAGAACAGCGTGTGCAGCCGCTGCCCCTCCCCCCCCGCCGATGCCAAGGCCGGATACAGAAGCAGGAGCACGGCCGCCACCGTGCCGGCGATCGCCGCCGCCATTGCTGGTGAGTGGCGGATCTCACGCCCGGACGGATCCCGCCCGCCTGAGGCAGTCAGACTCGCCTCGAGTCGTAGGGCTCGTATCCCGTTCTGTTTGTGCGATGTGTTGTGTACTTGTGTCGTCGTTACCAGACAAAATAAAATACGTGTAGTATACTAGTACTAGTAGTACTGCTGTACGTAGGGTAAAATGACATTTATCTGAATTCTGAAGCAGTATGTTAGTTTGGGTGCCTTTCTTTCGTACTTCTGCATTTCTGCATTATAATGGATGCAATTAACCTCGCAAGATTCATGACTTCCAACGTGTCTACAGGAAGATAATACTTTGTCCTATTTGCGTGTAAATTAGTTCGGCATCACAACTGCACTAGAACTCCGTGTATATATAGTTCCTTTCAGGTTAGATCAAGAAATAACTTCACTATCTGCAGTGTCCTGTGTGAAAAATGAGTTTTTCTGTGAATGCCATGGCCTCACATATCATAGCCAATGCCGTGTCGAAGTAATAATTTGCCGCGGAAAAAAATTCATTAGTGCAAGGCAAAGATTCGATGATGTTCTTATGTACTAGTTTCCAAGATCATTGTAAGCAGTATATATTATCATTGTTGTACCATCGCACAGTCTATAATACAGGCAATTATCGGACGTGGAGAGACTACAAATTAAATCCTTCCACCGTAGGATCAAGTTAGATCACTGTAGCCCTACAAGAGGTGCTATACGGGAATATACCAAAGAAAATCATCCCTCCTGGCAGAAGGACGTGATCAAAAGATGGATGCAACTGTCCTTTATGCAAATAGGCATCCATCTATCAACTGGTAGTCTGTCGTCTCGCCACTAAACTCTAAGTCATCATACCAGTTATTCTGTAGTCCGGGTAGGATCATTGCATCACTATACTGAAATAAATCGATGCTATTCAGTCCTATATTCTCCAAGGAGACACCTTGAAGTTGATAACCCAGGAGGTCGTCAGGTAGACAAGCCAAATCTGTGCCGCCTATTACACTAGCCTCTTCTGAAGTAAGCAAAGTGGCTTGGTTCTTTGTCTGATCGAAATAACAATCTTTGATGCTGGGCAACCCTTGCAAACTGGAAAACTTCAGGTCACCATCAGGTGAGGTCACACTGTCACTAAGTTGAACAGAAACTGAATCAACTGTACAGTTTAGTGCCGGTGATAAGGACTTCATACAGCCAAGAAGACCTGGTTTCACATCTGAGGAGTCTCTGACATCCCCGTCCATACTGCAACTCACTGATATTATCGGTGGTGGGGCATATAGATGGCCAGCAGGGGCAATTGGGTGTTCCAAGTCCGGCTTTGGCAGGCATGAATAGTCCCCTAACAAGTCGCAACGCTCATGGTTATGCTTTGGATACTGCATGAACTGCTTTGGTGTTGCATTTCCCCTCCAGGACTGACAATCCAAGATCAGGGTTTCTGACGGTTTTCTGTCTTGATTCAATGGCATTCTTTCAAAAGATAGCACCCCACCTAAAGGTGAAGCACCGTTGACATTTTGAGAGTTGGTAGCATCACTTACTGGAGCTGTATTTTTATCTGCAACCTGCAAGGGCACCACAACCTTTGCGTCCTCTAAATGAGAGTCTAGCATGTTGGCCTGAGCTTGAATCTTCAGAGAACCTTGCTGATATCCATTGGCGACATTGCCTGGTTGTTCTTGGAAGGAGCTACGGAGGTTAAGATTATCTGATGGTCCCTTGTGACTGAAATCTTGTCTAGTAGCACCCATGATCCTTTCCTCATTCTGTTTTTGCAATCTGCTCAAGTAGAGGCGATATTTCTGCAAGGAAAATAATTTTATTCTTAAGACGCCCAGAACTTAAGAATCATCAGAGAAAAACTGGACACTTTTTGAAGTCAATCAAGGCATATCAGGATGGTAAGTTGAATTCTAAGTGTTACGATATAGTAACTATTTGAAACTTTTTTTGTTTTTATTTCATGAATGATTGAGTGTTGTGATATTTCTGGGTTTTAATTAGTGCAGATGTGCATAAATTGCTCAGGCAAAAGGACTTTCTTTTGGGGCTTTCTTGCAAACTGTAGGATGAATGTCGATATGATCTGCACATTAGTTGTAGGAGGAACTACATTCCAAGAGTCAGAACAATAAATCATGGGATCAAAACTTTTCAATGAAAGACGATAAAGCTAACAGAATCCAAATTGAAAACTCATTAGAAATCAGCCATTCACCAAGAAAGCCAGTTTTCAAGGGAAGCGAACATAAAATTTTTATTGTTTGAAAGTGATATACCTGAAGATGGCTAGCTACATTCTCTCTTGTCAACCCAGGAACATTCATTAGGTCCAATATCTTCTTCGGCCCAACTTCTGAAAGACAACGATAGTTTGCCATTACATAATGAGATCATGGAAATTTATAAATATAGGAAATAATAGCGAATTGATCGATTCTAGGAGCACTCACTGTCAAATCCAATTTGGTTCACAGCATTGACAAACTTCTGATGAAGGTCAACTGACCAGACAACTCTAGCCTTCTTAACTGTATTACAGTCACTGAGTTCCTGATCTGCATGGTCCTTGTCCATATCTTTTCTCTTCCTCATGGTATCAGATTCAGCTCGCATAAACATGCCCCTATCTTCCAATCCCTCACAACCATTTCTGAGCATTTGGATATCGTCAAAGCTATCGTGACCTTCAATCTCTTTGACCTCATGCATTTTCTTCCGATATACATGTTGCCAAATGTTCCGGAGTTCCTTCATCCGTACTGGCTTAAGGAGATAATCACAAGCACCATGCTGGACACCTTTCATGACCCTACTTGTCTCACCATCAATGGACATCACTGTGAAAACAGATTGAAGCAATTTGACATTTTGAGATTCAACTCAAACAGAACATATTTATTTGGAGGAATAGATGTTTCGGTTTTGAATACTGACTTATAACAGGTAGATCCATCTCGAGTCCAATGTGTTCGAGTAGCTTGAAACCATCCATGTCAGGCATGTTGACATCACTAATTACGATGTCAAACTTGTTTCTCCTCTCCCGGAGAATTTCGAGAGCAACTCTGGCTAAGCCGCATGTTGTGACTGCAGGTAGGTAATTATTTTAGTCTGAGTACAGGACAATTCATTGTTTAGCTACCAAGCATTATATAGGATTTTGACTGAAATTGAGGTAGATACTAGTACTGAGGTCGTTAGATTAAAATAACTAAAATAAAAGTGCAATAATATACTTGTTAGATAATTCAATGAAACTTTATTGCATCCAAAATGAGTAACGGCGACGACAAAATAGCATATAGCAAATAAATAGACTACAGTACTGTAAAGTAAGAAGGCAAGAAAAGAACAAATTTTTCTGAACTGTATAGTGCTTAATGAATTATGCACGAGTGGAACTAAGTAATTCATAGACAAAAAACATTTCATCCATGTAATAAGTACCCAATCTCTGTTACACAGGGACGAGAGAAATATCACTTCATAGTGAAGCAAACTTAAAATGCCCTACTGTTCCACTTCCACCTTATACTATTGGAAAATTTAGCAAAATAAGCTAGTGGACTGGGCCTGTCACCCCCACTCTTATCAGGTAGTACCATAACACCACACATTTTTTGGAGAACAATAACAAAAGCAGATATACCTCCTGTCTGAGCAAAAACATGGAAGATACAAACACATAAAAGAAGCTCAAAAGTGGGAAGTCCATGGAAGGTATCTGTGTGGAAGGACAACTTCCGGAATAGCCTAAGCAACAAGTCGCCTTACAAAAGAATCAAATTCCTTACTAAAATGAACAAGGGCCACGTTGAAAGGAGACTACTTTTGAGAACCTACTTGCACGAGCGGGACTTCACAAATCATTCAGTTTGCAATTTTGACAAACACTAGGCGTGCACACGCAGGCTGGAGCAACATGAACTCCATCTTTCGATATCATCGCCGTGGAATACAAGCAATAAAGAGTAAAGCAAAGATTCCAACCTTCGTAGGAGCACTTCCTGAGCATCTTCTCGAGGATCTTGAGCCATGTCGGGTCGTCGTCCACGACGAGGACGCGCAGCCCGTACGGGAAGGCGGTGGCGTCGGCCAGGGCCATGCGCGCCGCCCCCGCAGCTGGCCGCTGCGGCTGCCTGCTCTCGCAGGGGTGGGAGTGGGGAGTGGGGGAGCTAGAAGGCAGGGGAGGCCGGGGGGGAGCTTTAAAAAGCGGTTAAAAAGGGCGAGGACGGACGGGGAAGTGGAGGCGGAGGAGGCGACTCACCGATAAATATTGGCGCCGTTGGTTAACTAACTTTATTCCGTCGCTTCCACTGTGTCCCTGTCGCGCTTGGGTTCCCATCCCAGCGAAATGGTTTTGCTTTCGAATAAGAACTGGGAAGGGGCAAGAGGAAGTGAGTCGCGACCGGTGCTGATCAAGTGGAATATGAACGATCAAGTGCACCACTTTCGTTTTCCTTTATGATTGAAAATTGGTTTTTAGGTAGCCTTTTTTTTTTAGAAGTAAACTACTTTCGGTTCCGCTACAATAAAATCGGAGAAAGTTCATAAAAATATGATATATTCCTTTCAATTTTTCATTGATGTTCTTAGGATAATGTTTCTAATATGAAAATAAAACTAAAATTATTGTTCATTAATTTTAAAAACAAAGGGAGCAGTGGTTAACCTATGCACTAAGCAAGTAACAGTGAGTCGAGGGTGAGTATGTTGTAAAATTGCATATTACATATAGCCAGTATAGCGTAGGTTGATGTGCGCATCATGATCGATTTCATGTCACTGTGATCATAGGGGTACGATCGTATCATTGGCTTAAAGGTGATGAGTTTCAAAACTGCTGTAGAATGGTTGTAAGTTTTTTATTTTTATTTTTTTTGCGCGCTAGTAGCTAGGCACCTCAGGGACTCCTTGAGGGACCTTTCTTTTCTTTGGAGCAGGCAGACCTTTCTTTTTTCTATAATGAAAGACAAAACTTCTGCCATATTCCTCAAAAGAAGATGATAGTACCATTGTGATCGCTTTATTTAGTTACCCATTTTTTACTCATTATAAAGTTATCCACTGTCTTTATGTGTGAAGGTTAAAAGGAGCCACCACCTTCGCTCTCAAGTCACGAAATTGTTCCGTTAATACTTAAAAACTAATACTGACTATTGGATTTTAACGGTTTAGATGACACCATAAAATAGTCCATGTGTCTCTACAATTCGTAAACAATATTTATATCTGAAGAGTTTGCGCAGAATACTACAAATAATATTTGAGTCAAATTTGAGGGTTGCAATTGAATGCGTTCGTGGTTCGTCATAAATACTGGCTCTTATGTATATATATGTAAAAAAGAAGAAGAAAAAACTCTTGTAGTAGTAGTATAATTATAACGTCATGTACAAACATTCAACACCTGCCTGACCGTGCAATTTGCACGAGGCCGTCCACTAATTGACCGCCGTACCTTATCTCATGTTCTTTCATGATTGACCGCGGGCTAGTCACCGTCACGGAGTAGTGCATGGGTGGAACTTGAATTTTTTACTAGATGGAAAGAAGCGTGCAGCTGAGAGCAAAGCACAGGTACGGTGCGACGACGGCATCCTCTCTCTCTCTCTCTCTCTCTCTCTCTCTCTCTCTCTCTCTCTCTCTCTCTCTCTCTCTCTCTCTCTCTGTGTGTGTGTGTTTTGTTTTTGACCTCCTCTTCGTCCATCATCTCAGTCCATTCCCCTGTTCAGCTGTGCTGTGCTGGTGGTGGTTCCAATCTTGTCACACGGAAACGAGTTTTTTTGCCCCCAACAAGAGAAAACCTCTCCATTTGGTAACCTCGAAAGGCCGCGCCGCTCACATCGGTCGGATGCACCCACCCGGAGCCGGAGCCGGTGCGCCCGACGCGCTTCTCGTCTCGTCTCCTTCTCTCCCTTCTTCTCGTGGCTGGGCTGGGCAGGCTGGCTGGCTAGTAGTACTTGCGCTTGCGCGGCAGGAAAGCGCCTGCCCGACGGCCCCCACTCCGTTCGCGGAAAGCAATGCATGCGATGCGAGTCCGTCCCGGTCCGGCGTACGAACGAACCCTGTTCTTTTTTATTTTATTTTATTTTATTTTTTGCACATCCCTCTGCCTGGGTGCGGCACGAACGTCGGGCGGCGAGTGGCGGCGCAAAAAGGCGGGGGCGCTTGCAACGCACGGGCCAATGCACAAGAGACAGGGCGGTGATCCCCTTGGCCTCCGTCCGCACACGTGCCGGCGCCGGCGCCGGCGATCGAGCCGCTTGGGAGGGAATTGGAATGTCCCGGGCCCGGGGCTGGGCAGCGCAAAAAGGCGGGAACGTGGAAAGGCCGCACCAGGCACCATAGGGTGGGGCCAGGGCGGGAGTGAGTGGCCAGTGCGCGAGGCGTGCGAATGTTCGCTCCATCGTCTCTCTCGTTCAGCACAGCCAGTAGTCCTTCCTCCTTCCTAGCTAGCAGCAGCTGACAGAGGAGGACGAGCGAGCGAGCGAGTGAATCGGAGAGCCACATGCAGATGCAGATCACATCACGGCCGGCGGTGGATTCCCCCCGTAATAATTCCGAAGCGATAATGCTACTGCTTGCTTGGCATCGATCGGCGTTTACTACTAGTAGTAGTTTTGTTGCGCCAGTGTTTTTGAAAAGCTGCGGGGCTTTAAGCGCGCCGGCACGGGGCTGGCTTAGTAATAAGTGGGCAGGCGCGCGCCCTATGAGCGCGGCGATTAGTGGAGCGGAGCGGAGAGGTGGCCACGGCGGCCCTACAGCACCACCGGCGCCGCGCGGGCTGCTTTGCTTTGCTTCGTGGCCAATGGCCTCCGTAGATTCCTCTCTATCTGCTGGAGGCGGAGCGCTGCTGGCTCCGGTTTGGTTCCTGCCCGCCCGCCGCACCCTGCCGGTCCTTTTCTCTCGCTCTCTCTCTATCTCTCTCTCCCCTTTCATTTGCCGCAGCTGCTTGCAGTTGCAGCTGGTGGGCATCGATCCATCTCTCTCTCTCTCCTCTCTGTGCTCCGTAGTGTCATCCACCTCATGCATGTGCCAAACCTGTGCTTCAGCTGTTCATCGCTACGTAATATAACATTAATTAACAACAGACTGAAGGATGAGAGGAAGAGATTATTAGTGTGGCTTTCAGATGGTGGAGGCTTGATTAGACATGACACTAGTCTTTTCGCCTTGATAAAAAATATACTAACTAATCCGACTGAGATAGATGTCCTTGAGGGGTACAACTGCAAGGGCGTGTGCTAATACCTTTTTGCAGGTGGTGGATGTGCACTACCCAAATGAAATCTATCAGCTTCTCTTTTTTTTCTCCAGAAAGAATCTAGTTATATATCTAGTGGTTGATGGATGATGGTGCTGCTGGTCCTTGTTAAGTTTCAGATGAGGCATGCATGCCTTTAGTCTGCCACTGTTACCGTGAAGTTCAGTGCTTTTGCGCCTGCCTGCCTCCAATGATCAGGTGTTGCTTCACTGAAAATCATTGCGATATAGTACCGTTTTTCAATATTGCTCATCAGATATTCATCGAGTAGCGGATTCTGCAGTTACCAACAGAGTTGACCCTGCGTGAAAGTGCATCCGTAACAGAAAGGCAGCAGTAACAATAAACTACTACTACTACTACTAGCAGCAGCGAGCAAGTGTCCGGCTGGTATGAGCAGCAGCTCATCAGGGGAGAGGCAGAGTATAGCTTTCCTTCAGCCACCGTCGGTTTTTGGATGCAAGTAGACTTGTGACTCAAAAGACTCTGATTGGAACAATTGCCTCTTGAACTCGATGCTATGCTAGAAAAGAATGTCAGTCCTAGTAGCTAGACGCCACAAAAAGCAAGGGAGCTGGCCACAGGTTCCGCGAGCCAATGAGGAGCTTAATCATTGCCAATCTCTGTTCAGATGTGCCAAATGAGACTTCTTCTCGTGAGAACAAGGGAACAGTATCTGACCTCCTTTTCCGGATGCGGGGCTAAGACTAGCATAATACCACCCCATTTACAATGCCCTTAGGCTTTACTAGCATTCTCTGTGAAAGCAATTACTAGGTAGGAAAAAAATATTTTTGTTTCTGTTTCGTCTAAAGGCATACTAGCTGCATTTTAATAGTAGTAAAAATGGTGCAAGAATACTTGGTGGCTTCACTTTCACATGGGCTGCATCCCCTCTCACTGCCTTTTGAAGTGGCACGGAAATGATTGTTTAAATTATGCAACACCTTGTGGTCCCTTTTTTCTGGTAGTCCTAGTAGGGTAGGCACCTATGTGTCGCAGTACTACGGTGTAGCCCTGAAAGAAGGAAAGATTAAAGAATTATATCCTTCTCGAGACTTTGCCAGATTGGTCCATCCATATGACTCCTTAGTTAGTGCTTCCTTCTGAACGACCTAAAGGTCAAGTATAATGGGGAAACAGGTTGTCAATAGACTGCACGGAAATAAGCAGTCAATGGTGCTTGTCTCGCCTTACTATCATGTTGTTATGGAAACAAGGAGCAACTGGGTGCCCCTATATCCTACATTGGGCAAAATTGAGAGCACTGAACTGCAGGATAACGTTTATCCAGCTTTTGTTTCCATTTCCAGTAGATAGATAAAATTGTTGGCCTCTGAATTCTGTGGTGCACGATTCCACTAAAACCGCCTCATATGCAGCGCCTAGTGACTGTCATCACTGACCAAAAAAAATATTATTATAAGATCAAGTAGTTTCCACACAAAAAAAAAATATCAGAGGTCAGATTCTGAACTTCAGAAGTCGGTAGTAACAGTTAGGCACAAAGTAAAATCCTTTTACCACTTTTGCCATTCAATTTCTCCAAAGAAACTAAAGCACCCAGCAAGAGAAGCATTTTCATGATATTTTGGTTACTCACAGCTATGTAAAGACGATTAATTAAGTAAACAAGCACCACCACACTGATGTTGGTGCAAAGCCCTACCTAACATTTCTTTTCACCAGATCGATGAAAGCCAGTACTGTAATAAGCTGATTCACTAAAGAAAAAAAGAGGAGTATATTGTATGCTGACACAGTGGGGGACGTAAGGCTTCACTGTCATGCACGCCATTGGTGTCTCCACAAAGCAGCAAGAAAAACCGACAGATCGTGCAAGGGGCTCTCTACGTGGAAAAGACCCCCGCCCGTTGCAACGTTCGTGTCTCGCATCAAAGCGTACTTTGATAATGCTTCAGAGAAAGCAATGCAGGAAGCCAACAGGCATAGCGAGTGCGGAGTGGCTTGGTTGCCTTTATTACCCGTCGCTTCATGGCCCATGCTGAAGTAAACCAAAGCAAAATCAAGCATCTTAATTCTTCATTCAATTAATTCCCTCTCTGCTCCAATACTATAATAATACTACTGATTAACACGGACATGCAAGCCTTCTTCCTTGAAATGCCTTGGACAGGCAGGCAGGACAGGGGGCCAATAAAAGAGACTATATAATGGTATGTCAAACGACGTCGTGCTAGGTCGTCTTGGTACGCTGAAGAATGAAGTTTTCTTGCTACCTACCGATGGCCATGATGCCGAGACCACCACTCTCGGCTCTCGCCGCCGCTGCATATGCTCAAAAGCTAACCCTCTACATCAGACCGGTGCTGATGCTGATCGATGAGCACAAACATACATATCCATCCATGACCATGATCAGTAATCAGTCCCAGGCGCAAAACAAAGCAGGCGGGTAGGGGGACAGCACAGCCGGTCGCTGCTCGTCGATCGGCTCTCCACACCATGTGGTCGCCATGCACGAGATCGATCGCGATCAGTGCCTAGTAGGAGACGGCAGAGCTACTAGAGCTAGATCACGCAGAGATAAGTACCGGTGGCCCGCCGGTCGGCCTAGAGCTTAGGTATATGGAGAGGGCTGTGCGTGTGTGGGGATGTCCTCGATCGTACGAACGTCCTCATCCATCTTCAGTTCTGAACCTCTAAAAGATGCCTTTTTAGCCATAATAAAAAGCTGAGAATAAACAACCTTCGTGCTTAAGTTTTAAAAAGAAAGTAATACTAGTTATTGTACACGCGCACTGCCATATTGTACTATGCCGTGAAGTACTGGTAGGGCAGGACGACAGTAGGACACTAACGTGTGTAGTGGTCTTAATTGTGACACCGCTTTTTATTCCTTGTTTGGTTCATTGGCCATTCCTCTGATGTTGCTCTATGTGGGCAAGCATTGCGCATTTTGACTCGTCGCGCGTATCTGTTCCTGCAAAAGGGCATTATTGTATGTTTATTCGTTTTGAATCCTCAGGCAAATGCAGTGTAATATTATATACCTGGGCAGGGCTGGGACGTGTTCTTGCTGATAACACTACACATGCGCAGGAAAAAACCTTGCTATCAGCTTCCTGGAAGCAGATCTACCCTCTGGTATCGAAGGAGAACGCAACTAGGATACATTGCTGACGACACAGAGAACATATGAAGGCACCTGCCTCTTTCCTGCTATCGCTAGCAGCCTCTCAACTCAAACGCAAGGAGATTCCGATGGACGGAGGCTATGCCGGACGGACAGAATTTTTCCCCTGTTCAGCCTCCTCCACGAAGCGTCGTCAGCAGGAGGGAGGGCGCGAATCTGAACCTGCGCAGTGCCGGACTGGTGTGGTGTGTCGCGTAGAAAATTCTTCCAGTGCTTGAGAATTAAACGTGCATCCTATTAGCACACGCAAGTACGTATCTTTTTTATTTAGTGCACATTGCGAAAAAGCTAACTAGCTAGACCCTTTGAAAAAAAAAAACTAGCAAGACACGTGGTGTTTAGTTAACCTTCCACATAATGGCGTATCTGCAGCTAATTATGCATGTAATGTAAGTGAACGCAACCTCGATCAGCTGATTTTGCACGTGGAGCGCTAGTCACTTCCCAAGGCCAATAATACTTCAATGATGTCCAAAAGAGATGCCTCACTCCCTCTGAAAGTAATTTCACACCTGAGGAAAATCTCCAGACAGATTGCAGTGGCTCTTCCTGGATCCTCCGGCTAATATTATTATAATCCAAAGACAGACAGAGAAGGCCTGTGAAGCACAAGCGCCCTGTAGAATCCATATATATGCGCGGCTAGGCTGTAACAACTCCACTATACCAGCAACTTTGCATGAATTTGAAGCACCTAGCGGATCAAATGGGCATCAAATCTCTCCTTTTTTTCCTGCAGCATTACTCTCGAGGGGAATGAAATCCCACCCCGAGATTGCTTGCTCATCATCGTCCCCGTCTTTCTCGTGACACGGCTTTCTTCCAACGGCCGCCGAGCGAATTGAAGCTACTGAATTGGGACCTCCACTTTCTCTCCAGATATGCTTAATTACTTCAGAAAAAATCCTGGTAATTATGATGAAATCTGTTGCCAAGATGCTGTCCAAAAACCACCCTTGTGAAGCAAACCGGTGGAAAATGTAGCCCCAAAAAATGTCTGTGTGCCCGTGCTTAGCAAAAAAAATTTTAAAAAAGTGTGCTAGTATGCTTCTTCGCCGTTGACTTTAAGGGCCATTTAGCCTTTCATCTCATTTAAAGAATCATTTAAAATGTGTAAAATAATAAAAATTTATACTTATAATGGTAAAATAAACTGTAATAAATATATAATATTTATTATATTTCAAATAAAAGGATAGTCTGTCGATACAACCCTTTTTTTCTTTTTGACATCAAGCCAGTCAATACAATAGAACAGGCAGCAGAACGTGCTGTTGGAATGCTTGCGAGCCTGCGAGCGTTCGTTTAGATGTTATATCATGGGCCGGACTGCAGCCCGATAATGAATGGGTCGACAACTAATAAGGCTTTAATGAGAAAAGTAAGCCTGGCAGCCGAACGGACCGCACGCAGCAGCTCGCTCAGGAAGTAGGCCACATGTTGCAAGCTGCTCAGCTACCCGATCGGCCTGCACGGCGCACCGCAAAAATGCCCTGCCGTTGCCGAGCAATGGGAAGGGATGGGGTGGCAGGGATTAAGTTGGACATGAGTAAGGCATATGACAGGATTAAATGGCCTTTTTTGAGGAAAATAATGATTAAAATGGGGTTCAGAGATCAGTGGGTGGAGTTAATTACGAAGTGTGTCTCTACTATAACATATCGTATTCAAATAAATGGAGAATACACGGATCGGATTATTCCCCAGCATGGTCTGCGTCAAGGAGATCCATTATCACCTTACCTTTTCATTATATGTGCTGAGGGACTGTCTGCGTTGCTGCAGCATGCGGAAATAGAGGGGAAGATACAGGGTATCAAAGTTAGCCGAGGAGCTCCAAGAATAAATCATCTATTTTTTACGGATGACTCGCTGGTGTTTGTGAAGGCAAAGGTTGCTGATGCAAGGGAACTGAAGCGTTTACTGCATATCTATGAAAAAGCCTCAGGTCAAATGATTAATAAAGACAAGTCCACTATTCTTTTTAGCCCTAACACCAGTAGAAATGTTAAAGAGCAGATGTCAACAGCCCTAAATATAACACAAAAGGCAAGAAATGAAAAGTATTTGGGGCTGCCGGTGTCGATTGGTAGATCAAGGAAAAGAGCTTTCGAGTATATTAAACAAAAGATATGGGCTCGTATTCAAGGCTGGAAGGAACGACTCTTATCAAAAGCTGGAAAAGAAATTTTAATAAAGGCGGCTGCACAAGCCATCCCCACTTATGCTATGTCATGTTTTGCATTAACAAAAGGATTGTGCGAAGAGATTAGTTCTATGATTGCCGGGTATTGGTGGTGTCAACAGGACAAGGAGAACAAGATCCACTGGTTGAGTTGGGAAAAGTTGACCCGTCCAAAGAAGAAAGGTGGTTTGGGTTTTCATGATCTCTACCTGTTTAATATGGCCATGTTAGCAAGACAAGCTTGGCGTATTCTTGTGAATCCTGACAGTTTGTGCAGCCAGGTTCTAAAGGCCAAATATTTCCCAAACAAATCTATTTTTTCAGTGTTCTATAAGAGATGGAATTTCATATACATGGAGCAGTATACTGTAAGGAATGGAACTGCTGAAACAGGGGATCATATGGCGAATCGGAGACGGGCAAACTACTCACATTTGGTCTGATCCATGGCTCCCAAGGGGTACCACTAGAAAGCCGGCGAGTCCTAGAGGAGCATCGTTATTGACAAGAAGCTCCGAGCTTATTGATCCAATATCCGGTTCATAGGATGAGCAACTAGTTTCAGAAACATTCTGGCTGCAAGATGCAGAAATCATTCTGAACATCCCAACATGTGAGAATGTAGTAGATTGGCCAGCATGGCATTTTGACTCGAGGGGCATTTTTTCAGTTAAATCGGCGTACAAGCTTGCTGTGCAGCTTAGAGATGAGGAATTGGGGAGGAACAGCTCTACATCACATGAAGAAGGAGTTTCAAGTTTTGAATGGAACAGAATCTGGCACCTTCCGTATCCAAATAAAGTTAAGATGTTTATATGGAGACTAGCGCACAACAGTTTACCAGTCAAGAGAAATCTAGTGAGAAGGGAAGTCAAAACAGACACAATTTGCCCGGTTTATAGGAGATTAGATGAGGACTGTGGCCATGTTTTTTTCAAGTGCAAAGGAGTAAAAGAATGTTGGAGAATAATGGGGCTTGAACACAGGCGTCAAGAGCTGGAACAATGTCTTTCAGGCAGGAGTTCAATAAAAGGAATCCTAGATCTCGAGAAGAAAGAAAGGGATATGATTTTTATCTTCCTATGGAGGTGGTGGTCAGTACGTAATAAGGCCAATGAAGGAGATAAAATAATGACAGGGAGCGAAGTATACAATCTGGTGAATTTTTATTTGTTGGAATTTGAGAAACTACAAAATGAGAGAAGGAACACAACTGCATCAAGAGCTTTGAGGTGGAAAGCTCCGCCGATAAATTGTTACAAAATTAATGTTGATGCCTCATTTTGTCATAATACAGGTACAGGAGGATGGGGAATTGTTGCCCATGATTGTGAAGGTCATTTTCTAGATGAAGGTGTAGGCAACCTGAGAAGGGCCGCAAGTGCTCTTCGTGCAGAAGCAGTAGCTGCGCTGATGGGTTTGCAAAGGGCTGCAGAGCTGGGGATGACACGCATTATCCTGGAAACAGACGCCGAAGTTTTAGGAGCTGCCTTGCGGAGCAATGAGATGGACTAGAGTTCAAATGGAAGCCTTTTCAGACGGATACAGGACATGATGGTGAATGAATTTGTTAGCTGTTCTGTATCTGTTGTTTCAAGATCATGTAATTCAGTAGCTGATCGTCTAGCTGCCCATGGGGCAACCGATCTCAGTCCTGACTCTCATGTGTTTATAAGTCAGGCTCCAGACTTTTGTATTATCTCTGGTCTCTGATGATTTGCCAGCAGCCACTGTTTAATGGAAGTTTTCTTCTGTGTTAAAAAAAATACATGCTCCACGATGTCGTTTTCGGATTATATTAACCAAAAAAGCAGTGTTGGAGCACGACGTCTTCGGTGCAGCGTTGACAAAACAACGCTACTTAACAAGTCATCGTCAGTCACGATGGATGGAGCCAAAACGGCTTCCTCTCCGCGTGGAATATCGGCCTCAAAAAAGGGATAAGAAATTTGCTCGAAATTCTCCTAGCAATCCTCCTCTTGGGATTTTTCCTTTCTTTTAGACGACACTCACTTCCCCCGAACGCGCCAAGCCAGAGCGTTCAACATGGGGGCCGCCGTCGGCAAGGCAGCGCAGTACATCGCCGGTGGGCCCGAAACGCACCAAGCGGCGGCACGGCTCGCCTTTGCTGAGAACGCTGTACTCCAGTGGAACCGCTCCGCCGCTGCGGGCATATGGGACGCGGACGCCAACCACACCAACACCGTCCTCCTCTCCGCGGTCGACGAGCTGCTCCGCCTGGCGCAGGAGGCGGGGGACCCGTTCCCTTCCCCCGCCCGTCGCCGCGACCTCGACGGCGCCGTCGCCGTCGCCGGGTCCCGGATGGTGGAGGAGTTCCTGCGCGTCAGGGTCTGGAACGCGTCCCAGCTGCGCTTCGCCGTCGACAGGCTCTCGCTGGCTTCGAGCGGAGCGTCGGCGGCAACGACGACCTTCCCCGGCTCCTCCGGCGACGACCGAACCAATATCTCAGCGAGCACCGGTGCATCCGACAGAAGCAACCAGCCCCGGATTACAAGCTGGAGCGTGCCTGACGAAGTCGTCGCCGTCGTGGACGGCGAGTTCTTCATGGACGAGCTCGACCTCGTCTGCCCCGCTGGCGTGGCCGTCCTCCACGAGATCGCGCAACGGGTGGTGCGTGCCGAATGCAGCAAGGAGTTCATCCGGGCGTTCGCGAACGCCCCCTGCGATGTGTTAGACAGGTGCGCCAGCCACCGCCACTTAATCAGTAGTACAACAAGCTCTAGCTCTGCTGCTCAACAGTGCATATACAGTTTCCATGCCTCCGATCTGAATCGTTTCTTTTTATGAATTTCAACGGAACGGAACAGCTTCTTGTCCATCCTTCGGGTGGAATGCTCCCAGCGGACGACGGAGGTCGTGATCAAGCGGTGGTCGGCGGTGACTAAGATAGTCGAGAGGGCCGTGCTCGCCATGCGAAGGCAGCTGTGCGCGCAGAATCATTCAGGGGGCGCCTTCGACGGTTTCAGAGACGAGTACTTGTCCACCATTGCAGAGAGCCGCGTCCTCGTCCTGCTCCAGTTCGCCGACGAGTTCACCAGACTCACGCTGCACGAGAAGCTCGTGCATATTCTCAGCATGTACGACGCTCTAAGCGACGCCGCTCCTGGCTTCCTGCTCCTGTTCAGCGGGGCGCGCAGGCAGCGCGTGGCTGAGCGGACGCAAGGTATCCGCTTCAGACTGGCCGACGTGGTCAGGACTATGGTGGCCGGTCTCGTGGCCAAGATTCGAAGTGATTCTTCCTCGCATACGCCGAGCGCGGCCGTCGGCGTCCACCCGCTGACGCGGTACGCCATGACCCGCGTCGCGCAGTTGGCGCCGCACCGGCATCGTACCGTGCTCGGCCTGATCCTTGCGAGCGGTGGCGTCGAGGGCGTGGCCTCGTTCGGCGGACTCGTCACGGAGCTGATCGTGTGCCTGGAACGCAACCTCGAGGCGAAATCCGCGCTCATCCGTGCGGACGACGCGGGAGGCTCGGCGCACCTCTTCCTGGCGAACAACGTAAGATTCGTGCTGAACCGCGCCGCGGACGCCGACTTGCTGTCTCTGCTGGGAGACGAGTGGGCCGCGTGGCGCCGGAGCCAGCTGGAGCGGCACGCGGTCATCTACGTCGAGGCGTGCTGGGGTCCGGTGGTCGCTTGCCTGGGGACGGCCAACGGCGGCAAGCCGGCGAGAGCGCTGGCAAAGTTCAACGAGGCGTTCAAGAAAGCTCATGGCACCCAGGTGTGCCGCGAGGTCCCGGATCCCGCGCTCCGAGCGGCCCTGCGGAAGGCCGTGTCGGAGAAGGTCGTTCCAGCTTACGTCGCGTTTCTGCAGGTGCACCCCAAGCTAAAGAAATCCGTCAGGTACTCGGCTGACGATGTGACCGAATCGTTGTCGGATTTGTTCGAAGGTGAAGCTACAGATGGCCGAAAATCCTAGTGCTTTTGTACAAGTTCTATCAATCGGCTTATTTACTTTATTAGCCCTTGATGGATTTTTTGTAGCACTTTTTCACCACTGCTTTCTTCTCACACAGATGAATAACCTGAGCATGCAAAATATGAGCCAGAACTCAATAGTTACATCTTTGGTTCTAAAAATGCACTTTTATTTAAAGGTCGTGTTTTGTTCTAGCCGAGGCAACGTGAACGGCAACGTTAACGAATCACACCGTTATTAGCACCAGACACTTAGATTTACGTATTTTGTTTGTTTATCTGCTGTGATCCCATCTTGTGGGTTAACATAGCTTCTTCAATTGCCTTCTACTACACGGAATCTCCCCAGCAAAATCGAGGAGGCCACGCCCAGGCGGACGGGCACCATGCCGGACTGCATCACCTCGACGCGCACGCCGACGCGGGTGTCCACCAGGACCATCACCACCCTGAACGCGAGCTGTAGCTCTCGCGGCGGCCACGGACTCCAGCGCGACCCGGCTCTCGCCGTCGCCAGCGGACCGGAACGCGACCATGCCCCGTCCACACCTTACGGCCCATGCGTCTTCTTCTTCCATGACTCTTCGGATGCGTCTTCTTCTGCGGTCAAGAAAGAGGCGGCGGCGGCGGCGAGTGAGAGGCAAGGATGATGGTGTCGATGCCGCGGCCGCCGGAGGTGCTCTGATTGATGCTTGATGGGGAAGAAGCCGCCGTCGGAGGTGTTCTGAATTGATGGGGGAGAAGCGGCCGCTGGAGGTACTCTGAATTGAGGGGGAAGAAGCGGCCGCCGGGATCAGTCGACGGCAGCGACACTGCAACTGGTCTTTCTTTTTTTTCGAGGGGGCGACGGGACCTATTTACACCGGTCCCTGGGCGGCATCGAGCTTCTGAAGCGTGGGACTCGATAACACTGTAAACGGGTGACGGACCACTGTAACCAAACGTGATTCTACGTTATCTAATCACGCTGTAAATCATTTACATAGCAAAACAGCCGAACCAAACACCACCTTAGATGCAATCCGGGAGATTTTTTTTTAACATGTATACAAACACTAGGATGTTCTTGCGGGCGAAGATTCGTGCTGAACCGCGCCAGGAAGAGGTGCGCCGAACCTCCAGAGACGAGCGCGGATTTGTCCTCGAGGTTGCGTTCCAGGCTCTCCATTAGCTCCGAGACGAGGCCGCCGAACGTGGTCACGCGCTCGAGAGGAGCACTGGGTACGTGCTCATCGCCACTCCCGAGGATCACGATCAAGTCCAGCGCGGTGCGGTGCGACACCAGCAAATCGACACAGGTCATGACATTCCGCGTCAGCGGATGAACGCCAACGACGTCGGCGCCGCGCACCGCTCTCTCTGCCTGCGAACAGTCTGTTCGGATCTTGGCGATGAGGCCACCGGCCGCGACCCTTAACGCGCGCGCCAGCTTGGCGAGGACGTCGGCGACCTGTCTGCAAACGAGCTCCGCGTGCTCGCGGCCAGAAAACAAGAGCAGGATGTCAGGAGGAGCGTCGCTCAGCGCCTCGTACATTTCCAGGACATACATGAGCTTTTCAGGGGACTGGATGCTGCTGAACCCGTCCGCGAATCTAATCAGGGCGAAGATGCTCTGCTTCGCGATGGCCACGAAATAGTCGCCCTGAACCTTTCGAACGCTCCCCAGATCCTCTTCTGGAGCTGCCTTTCCATGGCGACGAGGGCCTTCGCGACTAGCTTGCTCGCCAAGATCCATCGCTGGACCATTTCCTCCGTTGTCCACCACTCTGCGTCCTCGCGAAGCTTATTTGGCCGGCCACGAGAGCACGCCGTTCAACATGAAGAATAGATAAGAACCTGTTACAGTCGAGCTGAAATGAACTCGATCCCGAGCAAGTTATAATTGAAGTCTTTCATCTAGTAAGGAACTCGAAGAAGAATGACAAAGGGACCTGTCTAAAACACCGCAAGGGGCCTCGCCGAACGTGCGGAGCAGCTCTCCTGTGTATCCAGCACGGATGACGCGAAGCGCGATCTCATGGAGCACAGGCAAGCTTTCCGGGCATATCAGCTCGAGCTCGTAAAAAAACGTGCCGTCCACAAAGACGGCCCCGACATCGGGCATGCTCGTGTGGCTCCTGCCGGAAGCGCGGAAGAGATCGTCGCTTGTGCTTCGGCTACACTCCGTGGAGATGCTGCAGTCTCTAGTAGGGAAAGCGACAAGTCCGGAAGCCGAGACCTGCTCCTCGACGGCAAACCGAAGGCCGGTCACGCTCACGCCTCGCAAGCCGGAAGCGTTCCAGACCCTGATGAGGAGGAACTCCTCCATGAGGCGCGACATGGCGACGCCGAGGACGCTGTCCTTGCGGCCGCGAGCCGGGGATGCCATCGGGAACGCGTGGACCCTGAGAAGGAGGACGACGTCGTCGAGAGCCGAGAGGAGGCATCTGTAGACGCAGATCGCCTCCGCGTGCTATACGCTGGTGTTGGCTCCGGGGGGTGGATGCCACCGGAGTATCGATTGCTCGGCAACGGCGGCAAGTCGCAGCTCCGCTTGCGTTCCAGGACACGGACTCGTAGAGTAGGCGAACTCTTCCACTGCCTTCGCCGCCGCGGCCCCCATGGTGAGGCGATGCAAATTCAGACCTCCAGTCCAGGTCCAGGATCAGGCAGACGGAGAGGATTGCTTGGATAGGTCCCGCGCGCGTGATTCTGCTTGTTTTTATTTATTTATTTATTTTTTACTTGGACACGGAGGAGGGTCAAAGAAGTGGATTGACCCCACCCACTATATTGACTCCCCGTCAACGTTTTATCTACGGCGTGTTTTTCCCCTCCTCTTGGACGTTTTTGCGGTTCACCGTGGAGGCCGATCGGGTAGTTGAGCAGCTTGCAATACGCGGCCTGCTTCCTGAGCGAGCTGCTGCGTGGCCACGTTCGGCCGGTTTCTGAATAACCTGTGCATGCCAAAAAAAATATGAGCCAGAACGCAGTAGTAACATCTTCATTTTTGGACACAGTTTTACGTAGTTGCTTTTTACATGATTGCGGAGCAGATCGGACATAGATCACAATACGCAGCTGCTATTGTGAAATATGACATGTATGATCAGGTTGCTGAGGGCAACAACAGGGACTCCTAACTTGGAATGACAATTCGTAGTCACCATTGAGTTCAAACTCACAGGTGTCGCCTTCTCGCAAGCTGTTCTCCCTGCTGATATCCACCCAGCCAGTGATGAAGCCGCTGAACCTTGGTGTGCACTGGTACAGCACAGGCCAGAGCCTCATGTATGGATCCTTGAGTATTACAATCTTCCTTCCCTGTTTCTTCGTTCTTGAAATGACAGGTAGCCGGCAGGGAAGCTCCTGTAAGATGATCTTTTTAGAAAAATGGTGTGGGATGATAAGAGCGAGTACATAGAGAAGCAGATACTAGTGTTTGACTGAACTATAGACAGTGACGATTCACAATGAAAATGTAAGTCACAAGTGCTTCAATAACTTGACTGTCCTTGCAATAGTAAATCAATGAAAACCAGTTAAGGCTACTCACAAGCCACGTTTGACCTGGTGGAGGTACATCGATGCAAAATTTGCTGCTGTTTGCTGCAAGTGGAAGAATACCACCTGATTCAGTGCGTCCAGCTTGGAGGTCCCCAGAGTTATGGTCTGCACATTGGATTGAAATTCAGGAAAAGAAAAAAGGGATGTGTTCTATACTTCTATTTTGTGAAAGTTAACTTGCATCAAATGGAAAGAATTTTGTAATACCAGTTTCTTCTCGGAGATAAGGAAGTTCATTTGGTTTTGAACTAGTAGTTGACATGGTTTCAGCATGCTGCTCTGTACTGCCCTCCATGTTGACCTGACCATCTTGTGGTTTATTTTGCATTGCAGAACGTTCTGATGGAACGAATCCGGAAGCTTTTTCAGAAGATTAGAAAATATTCGTTTCAGAAGATTAGAAAATAAAACAATGGGTGCAAGATACTAACCTTCTTTTTGTGCTCGTAGGTTGCCATGGCTAGAGGATTTATCCTCATTACAACTGCTCAATGCACATCCATCAGCTGGAGGTGAAGAGCTGTCCTCTACAAATGTCGATGGCGCCTTAGCAGAGAACACATTGATTTCTACATCATGTGCCGGAACATTGGCAGCACCATTACACGTTTCCAATGGATCAACCATCTGCTCATTTTTACTGCACGGTACTACTTCAAAATCCTGGCCAACTCCCACTCCCAGTGAAGAATTCTGATTTTGCAAGTCACGTCCACGGCAAATGAAACCTGAACTTTGGTCATTACTAATTGGATCTGTCTCCTTGTCAGCAGAAAATGCTTCTGGGTTACAGATATCACTCTCAAATTCATATACATCAGCCGACAGATATATATCATCTATAATTTCTTCATTAAGATCCATCATTGACAAAGGTTCACTAGCATCAACATGTGCTGGCAAACTACAGCCCCCCATATGCTCAGTTACCTCAACACTGCCCCGATGTCTTGTCAAAGCCTTATCAGAAATTTCTTGTGACTCCGCAGCTCCTGCCGCCTCTGGTGCTTTCCCAGAGGTCTCTGAATATTTCAGTTCGGATGCAGAATCAGGAACATCAGAGTCGTCGATGCAAGCCTGAACCGGCATTTTACAGTCGATTGGAATCCGATCGTTCTGGTTATCACTATCAGCACGTCGTTTCTTTTTACAGCTTCCCCCTTTACTCTTGCTTGTCTTCACCGTTTGAGGAGTGCCCCGTGGTTTCTGCTGCTGCCTGGGCTTCCTCTTCCTGCTCTGCCTCTCGTTCCTCTCACAGAGATACAGCCTTTCCACAGCGGAGGGTGCGAACATCTGCACGGTGAATACGGACCTGGCGATCTGCCTGAACACGAGGAACTCGCCGCAGCTGACGGCGTGGTCCAGAACGAAGTTCCTCCATCCGTGCCCGAACGACAGGACACCGTCGTCGCGCAAGCACACCCGCACGCGCCAGCGGAACCCGAACGAATCTTCAAGGTAGATGTTGCAGCCTGCTAGGTCCAAGATTGTCTTGGCGAACGGGGGAGGTACATCCTACACGAGTAACATTGAAGGTTTACATAATTTCTGGTAGAATCGAAATGGGAAGAAAAAAAAGAGGCCGGAGTTGAAATAAAACCGAAATCCGTACCATGTGCTCGGAGAAGTAGCCCGCCATGAACTTGAAGAAGGACGGCACAGCCGGGACCGGGAGCGGGCGAGCCTGTGTAGAGGGCGACGACGAAGAAACCTTGCCATGTATCCGGGCGCACCTCTTGGTGCAGTCCACGCACGCGCGCTTCTTGTGCGGATCACAGGCCTTCTTCTTCCCCCTCCTCCTCGTCTTGACCACCACCTTCTCGGCTTCCTCGTCGCCGCCACTGTCGATGTCCACCACGCCCTCTTCTTCTTGCTCCTTCTTCAAGGCTATTATCACCTCCACCATCTTCGCCGCAACGCGAATTCCTGTCTCAAGAGTCGCGTCAGGGACGGAGTGAAGAAGAAACCAAAAATGGCGTAACCATCCATGCTTTTTATTCTCGTAATCCGCACCCTACTTTCTAGTACTAGTGCCACTGCCAGTGTCCTCTGGGTGTGCTCTGCTCTGCTCCCCTGATTCCACCACACCTGGCGCTTTTGGCAAAGCACCTGGCCACAGCTGCATGCATGCAGCGATGTGCGGTTTTTGTGTCACTGAAAACCTGGCCCTACGGGAGAGGCGCTCCCACTGCTCAGTGGATAAGGGTTTTGGTTCGATGATGTATCAGACTGGCCAATCGTTCGTTTCTTTCCCCGGTGATGACGTCTCTTTTCAGCTTTGCATCGTTGCTGGTGCCTGAGTAACAGGCGTACTCGGTTGCCCAGGCCAGAACCAAACATACATCACGGATGGCCTGCTGGGGAGGCCTCGTTGGCAGAGCCGGCCTCTTCAGACTTCAGCCCAGCATGCATGCATGCATACATACATACGGCCCAACAAAAAACGAAAACGAAGCAAACCAGAAATAGTGAAATACGACAACGACGGATGAGGCTCCAACCACCGCTACACTACCTGTGTGGACGGTGGCGCCGGCCACCGGCCAAGGCCAGCAATAGGTTTATTTGGTGCACTATAAATAAAGGTTGCCGCCGGAGAAAGTGAGGCCGCATGCATATGCATTTTTCTCCTCCTTTACGACCATCTTTTCCACCGAACGGAAAAACAACAAGTCAGGATTAGGTAAATCACGATTGTTTGATCAACAAAAACAAAGCGCTTTTCCCCTTAAAGTTTGGCCACTTTTTTTTATTGTTTATTAGGGCAATTTAGCCTCTTGTCGTACATAACATTGTACATAACATACTCCACCTCTCTAGGCCGCCCGCTCCACGCCGAGGCCCCACCGCACTCTGTTTTGCGGCGCAGGGGCCCTCCGCCTGCCGCCGGCACCGCGCTGGCACAAGCACAACTACTACTTGTGGCCCGTGCCTTTTGCCCGTCACGTCCGGCCAATTGCGCACCAATTCAATCACACATCGCCTCTAGACGCAATTGGTCAAGCACGCTTTTACTCCGTCCAGTACCACTGGTTACGTCAACGATTGTTCTCAGCAATTCCGTAGAGCGAGAGTTAGAGAGACAGACTTGTTCGTTTGTTCAATTCCGTGTGCGCACACAAAAACATTTCGGTTTCGCCACTCGAGGCCCGCCTTAGCAAGAATCTCTTTACAGCAATGGTATTTCTGAAACGCACCTACACGGGCAGGTCTTCAACTTGCTGAACGTTGGGGGCGACCACCCATTATTTTACTACTCCAAGTTTTGGTCAGGTACAACCACACGAAAACGAGATATAGTATACATATAAGTATCATCGTATAGTAGTAGTACACAAACACCGGGGGGTACGGTCCTTGTAATGAACGTCTCGCCCAATCTAATCCATGACGAAATTTTAAAAGAAATCGAACATTGGAATGTTCCGAGTCTGGCTCGTCGGAATTTTAAAAGAAATCGCCGGCCGGCGACCGTTGAGTTGCTGCTCAACTACGACTGGAAGGAAACCGCAAGCAACCAACCATGCGACGAAATTCTTTTCACACAAGAGAGAGACAAAAGACTCCGTCAAGTCAAAAAGACATCCAACAACGCAGCCAAATACTAGGGCATCAGCAGTTACCATGATTAGTGATCACTCGCAACTAATCACTATTATTAGCACCGCCTTAGTCCTAGGGTTTATTTACTTCTTGCTTAGCAGTTACGTAAGCAGGAAAATTTATTTACTGGAATCTTTTTCTTTTGGTTGGCACATTTTTTGTTTATCAAGACATGATGTATGTTTTGGTCTGTATAATGTTTAATGAACTTATGACATGGAGAAAGTATGTCCGTAATTTTTATTTTTTATAATACTTTTTTTATCCTAAATTAATTATCTTTCTAGCATTCAATATTTGTTTCAAATTACTTATTATTCTCTTCTTTCCAATTAACTTTTTTCTTTCCAATATATCTCTATTTCTATCCCTTCTTCTTGTTTTCTTAGCACTTTTATTTTTATTTTCTTAATCTCTATGTCTATATATACTGTAGCTAATTATATAAACTAACAGTTATTTAGTTAATGATCTATAGTTATCTAAAACCGTCGACCTATTAGTTTTGTACTATAGGTAATATTTACACTTTCTGCAGTGCATACAGTTAGAACAGTCGTAATACGGAAAGAAGGATAGTAATTAGTGATTCGGTGCATCTTAAGTAAAAGCACACCACTACGGGAGGTGCTCAGCCTCGGCGGGCATTAGTTTGTTTTTTAGGGAAGCCATCTGGCGTACTTTATAATTTGAAAAAAGAGTTACATCATTCACCAGGTGCTGCATAATAAAACTCGGGCGGGCATTAGTTCATTGCCCTTTAAACTACAGACCCCATTTCACTACTCCCTCAGTCCAAACATACCTGGCCATCTATAGTTTAATCAAAACACCAGATGCCGCTTTATGTATGCAAGAATAATAAGGCCCTGCAGTGCAGTTCATGTCCGACATTGCACGCAACCACGCATCCAAGCGTTGAAAAACTAAACTTTGTCACAGCGGTTTGATTTTGCTGAAACTACATATACAAAGCAAATTAACCTCACAGCTAATTTTTAATTACTTCCAATCCATTGCACTTTACTAGTAAAAAATAAGACCAAAACAACCAGGAGCCAAGCAAGCCAATCTCAACAAAGCACAACATAAGGGCACGATGTGCAAGAGATTCTAATGATATGACTTGGAATTCAGCATCACGCAATAGATAGCATTATAACAGTAGACATCATAGTATTAGAACTACAAAAAGTACGATGCAACCAAAACATCTCAAATTCTAGCTTCCACTGAATCATGACGAAAACTCAGGCTTTAGTTGGCAGCAGCTTTCTTCTTTGGGGTAGCCACAGTACCTGAATCATGAAACAGAAAAAACCAATTTAGTGAACCTCCAAATTTATTACTTTTAAGAATTACCATATTTCAAATTGCAAATATCAAACACTGCTATCCCATACCTTCTCTGAAGTTGCTCTTGAAGCGCTGCGGCACATGTCGCAGGTACCTCATCCTTCCAGTACCAGTGGTCTTGCGCCTAATGGCCTTAATACTCCAGTTATCTGAAATTATTAATAACCATGTCAACACTCACTGATGCAATCAAAACACACAAGCTAGACAGTTTTATTGATGAAATAAGCATAACAAAAGGAATGCTAAGTTACCAAGGTTTGGGCTTAAGACATTTAACACAAAGATAACTGCCAACTAGCACTGTTCCCACCACCCAGCTATTCTAAAGCACATTATGAAGGTAGTGACAAGGAAACAAACAAATCAATTGGGTTGTATACAGAAGTGGTTGTATTCTAGACAAGAGAAGCATAGACATAGAGGATCATCAGACTTAAATACATGAGAATCACAGGAGCATAACCCCATCATATTGTTGCAGTTTAATGCTCATCACATGATCCACTATATGGAAAGCAGGAAATAAACAGTAGGATTAATTGCAAACATTGTGCCACCGGACTGAAATACGAAGTGTATGAAATGCAAGAAAAGAGAAACAGATGGCTTTTTCATGACTATTTTGCTGGCATAAATCTGATATATTGCTCAGGACATGAAATATCTTCTCATTAATGCAGTTGCATCTCTGAAGTCTGACATGCGAATACTTCATGATTCCTCATTGCATTTCCTAAGTTCCAACAAACCAAGCTTAGAAACCAAATGTCCAAACAATGTAAGGTTACAAATGAGGGAAATGAAACCACACAATTCAGTGTGAAGTAATCATTTTAGTTTTGCCGCATAGATCAGCCTGTAAAACATGATTGACAATCACGGATTAACAGAAACACGTACCAATGTTTTCTGCATCAATTACCTCTCAGAGATAGAATCAGCATGATATAAACTGAATAACCAGTAGAACAAACTATAAATCAGGCCATACACCTCTAGAAAGTAACAACCACAAGCAGATCAAAGATTTAATACGACTTTCAGTTCACAGCAAACATCACATCTATAAACGGAAGTAGGTTTCAATAGCCATCATGGAGGAGCCACCTAGCTAAGCAACAGCATTGTATCGCAAGGTAACTCACAGACTGCAACTCAGAAAGCAATCAAGTAGAACAGGTCGTGCAGAGATCCAGAGAGGGTAAACGGAGGAAGAGAGATCTTACACTTGCGGATGCGGGCGGCGGGGTAGCCGCAGGAGGAGCAGGTGCTCTTCTGGAGATGAAAGCTGCGGCGGCCGCATCGCACGCAGAGCGTGTGCGTCTTGTTCCGGCGCTTGCCGAAGCTTCCCGTACCCTTCCCCTGCGAACCAGCAACACACAAAAGTTAGGGCGTGAAGAATCCTGAGGAGATGGTACGGAGGGGGAGACAGGCAGAGGTCGGAGGCAGAGGCGCCGCGAGATGTACCATTCTTCTCCTCTCGGCTAGAGTTCGGCGGCGTCGATGGTTGGGGAGTGGCGGCGGAGAGGGTGCGGATGCAGCTGAGTAAAACCCTAGTATCTCTTTTATAGAAGCAGGAACGAGCCGCGGGGGTGAACGGGCTATTTGGTTCGATAAATGGGCCGCAAAAGCGTTTCACTTCTTTTTGCAAAAGTGTGGGTTGCTGGCCTCCAGTCCAAGCACCTCCTCCTATAGATGTACATACGGGTCATGTCAAATAGGCCGGCATGAGGTCCGCTACTTTTGGCCTGGCACAGGCACGGCGGCCCGCCGTGCTGTGTCTGGATCGAGGGTACGGCCCGTAGTACCAGCACGGCATAGGTTGTTTGAACAATTAGTACAAATAAATTTGCTATTTTTTTAAGAAACATCAAAAATTATACTCTAGTGGTTAGTATGATTTTAATAACGCAAGAGATATCTAGTTCAAGCCCCCATGATACATACTTTTATTGTAACATTTCATGTGATGTGGGCTCAAGAAAAATTTAAATCAATTAAGAATTAATGCAAGAAATTAATTGAAAGGTTAATTAATAAAAATTACAGGTAATTATTAAAAATAAATTAAGAGCATTACTCCAATTTGAGGTTTAAACATAATTATTCAAAGGGAAGTAATACATTGCTCCAAATTGAGGTTTAAGCATTAAAATAAAATACGCACTAAATAATAATGCTAGGCAGAATTTAAATTTCAAAGTGAAACACAAAAAAAAAAAAAAAAAAAAATTCATCTTCATATGATTTCTGGAATCAAATTTGGACCTAGGTGCAATTTCCTAAAAATTTCTAGGCTATTCTGAAAATTTTCCTGACTCATTTGGACCTCTATCGAATTTCGGAAGAAACCTGGGCCTTTCTGCAAATTTACTCGGCCCACGGGCCCGCGGGTCAGTCGCCCGCTCTCACCCGGCCTCTCTTCCTCCCGCGCGCGCCCGTCTTCTCTCTCCTCGCGCCCGCCTCCACGCCCGACCGCGCGCAGGGCGAGAACGCCACCTGCCGCGCGCGGCCTGCGCACGCGCGCGCGTGGCACCGCTCGACCCGCCCGCGCGCGATGGAGCGCCTCGGCCTCTCCGTTCTATTCCTTCGCGCGCGCTCCCCTCACTCGTCTCCTCCAACGCCGCGCTCTCTCTCTTCTCTCGCTCTGTCTCGCCGGGGTAGACGAGCGCCGCCGAGCAACCCCGCCGCCTCGCCGTGCCCCGCACTCCTCACAATCGGCCGCCGCTCTTTGAAAATCAACGCGCCTGAGGCTTGGCCATTTTTCCCCGTGCTCGACCACCACCCGTTCTCACCGACGTCGCCGGATTTGTCGCCGCCGCCGCCATTCCTCGGCCGAAGAGTAGACGCACGGTGAGCTCGGTGAATCGGTGAGTATCGACCTCAATTCCTTCTACCCCTAGCTTCGTCAAGGTTCCAGGAATCCTTCCGGCCAGGTCGGCCACGCCGGCAAGCGCTGTATCGCCGCCGCGCCGACGCCGCCGCCCCGGCCGAGCCGCCGCCCGTCGCCGGCGATACTCCGGTACTGCCACGGGTCCCAATCCGGGTCAATCGAGGTCGCCGTGCCGCGGTCGTGCTCGTGGTGGCCTCAATTTCGCCCGCCGTCGCCGGCAGCTCCGCCGCTCGCCGCCGGCCGGATCGGCTGAAGCAGGGCAGCAACAGGAACCCTAGCGGGTTACTGTTCCCCACTGTTACATTGATTTTAATTTCTTTTAATCGGCTGAAAACTTCCAAAATGCATAGAAAATTCAATTTAACTCAGAAAAGTGCAAATCCAAATGTTTTAGAACCAGGAGAAAATCTAGTATTTATTAAAAATATAAAACTTCATTGTGTGAAAATTAATATTTTTGGCATTTATTTAATTAACCAAAATAGCCCAAAGCCCTAATTAAATAGTTAATAATTGTTAAAATATGAGAAAAATTTACAGAACCCTGGATTTAACCCTAGTTAGTTTTGTTGTGTCATAGCAAGTAATTAGAGTCATTAGCACCTTCTGAATCCGTACGATTTAATTGATCTAGGTTAAATTACCCGACAAAACCCTAACTGCTAAATCTGTCGATCACTTTAACTTTTAGCGCAAGTTTATTTCTGTTATTAACTTCACTTTTGCATCATGTAGACGCCGACGTGAACGAAGTAGCCGCCGAAGCAGACCCAAGCTTTTCTGAAGACACCGTTGTCGCAGACCCCGAAGACTATCCACAAGGCAAGCCCCGGTGCACTACCGTTTCTAAACTTTCTTTTTACAACATGTGCTGTGGTTCATGTGATGTGCATTTAGGTAAATAGGAGTTGAATGAAACCCTAGATGCATATGTTTTCAGTAGTACCCAGCTTGGAATATTGGTACAGGTAGCTCGATGTAGCTGCTATGCTTAGGTCTACTCTTCGGTAGAAGTCGAGCAGATTGGACCCTGCTCGCGATATGATAGGAATTGATTGAAATCCCCACCTTACTGCAGAACTATTTGTTTAGTCAAGGTTTAAATGGGAAGAAATCGGGGTCAGGCAGAGAGTGTTAGGAAAGCAACAGACCGGGGTTCTGTGTGCTGTAGCTCTGTCTGATCCGTGGGGCACAGTTGATTGAGTATTGAACGTACTGTTCACATGCTGGAACTATGGGAACCAGTAAACCTAGGTAGCCTAGAGAAGGCAAAGCTGAACCTACCTTACGGTGTCTGATTGACGGCGGTCTGGGGTGGACAGTGTGTGAACTCCACAGGCACCGTCCGGGACAGGTGATCTGGTGGGACGCGGCACTGTTAAGGTAGCGTAAGAGGGAATTAGCTTTGCTAGATCTGGAGCGAACGGTTGCCACGTGCGGTCCGGGACGCGCACGTGTCGTGTGACCAGGTTAACCCTGCAGGTGTAAAACGTTTCGAACCGCTGACACTCTCAGTCTAGAGTCTACTCAATCTCTCTGTCGCATACGTTAAGAAGTGAACAGAAGAAAATGTTGACTATAGTTGTGATGCTTATGTTAATTATTGTTTGTCAACATGATTGTTTAGTTACAGGCCTACTAAAGTTTATTTTTCTCTAACTTAATTTGAGCTAAAACTTGAAAGTAGGAACTACTTGGTAAGCGTGTCCTTTTTGCAATATCCTACCCAGCGTCAGCCGTGCATGTCTAGGTGTCGGCTGTAGACAGCCTGTTGACGGGTTAGTCTTGCTGAGCTTCTTAGAAGCTCACGCTTTGCGACTTGTGGCTTTCAGGCGGGTTCGATGCGACCGGTGGTAGTGGTGGCCAGTTCTGGGAGGAGTCGTCGCCAGGCTGGGGTAGTTTTCTGTGGGAGCCGCTCGATTAGTTGCTGCTTTGTGTGTGGCTAGTAGTAAGGTGCCGTTGGGCAAGGCCCTTGCTTTTGCTTAGAGTCAGAGTCGGAGTCTGTATCCCTTTACCTTCCGTTTCCGCTTGTAAGACTTAATCGTTTCCGCTGTTTATGAAAACTGTTCCTGTGGAACTAAACTCTGTAATATCACTCATGTAACACTTTACTTCTGTCTGAAATCTGTGCTTTTTAATGCCTGTGTTGTACCCTGTGAACGTTCGCTTCGACGAACGTCGCCCAGAATGGATCCCGGGAGGAGGATCTCCCCTGTTTCAGGGGCGGTCCGCCACATTTATCTATTCTATAAAAAAAAAATACGCATACTTGTTGGTGAGCTTTCCAGGCTGTCGGGTCAAAACGGCCCGTTTAGCCTCATCGGGTCGTGTCATGGGCCGCCGGCTAGACCAGTGGGCCAGGTAGGCATGGAACGGTGAAGGCACGTGCACGACCGGGCTTGAGCCGTGCCAGGCTGGCTCGAATACACCTATACCTCCTCTGCAACAAGGAGGCAGAGGACTGAAGGGTAATGACGACTAGACACTAGTTGGAGAAGAAGCCCAATGACATTTATGGCGTCTCTTCGAGCGTCTTCTCAAACGACGATTTGTGTGATATGGAACGTAGGGACTCGAACATCGACCAGCCATAAGAGAGTGTTGGAGGAAATGACGACTAGACACTAGGTTCAAAAAGAACTTAAAGTTTACATTTGAACAATGCATGTTCAAAGAATATTACTTAAACGATATCACATTTGTTGAACTGAGGAGAGCTGGCTTCGCTACTAGTTGGATGGAGAGGCATTGTCTCATACTCCGATTAACGAGATAAAAAAGGCGAGAGGCTTGGTATGTATGGTCTGAGATTGAAATATTTTATAAGGCTTAGATGCAACATCGCAAGTGTTGATTTTAAATTTTATTTTCTGAAAGATCTAACGGTTAAGACCTAAAGAGATTTTAAAAATAGGAATTAATTTAAGATTGTTGTTGGAGATGTTTTTCTAACCATCTTTCCTATATTTTGATTTAAGAAGTCTTTTAAGATGGCAGTTGGAGATGCTTAAACTTCAGTAAGAAAAAAGGATTATGTTGTTCTTTGCAAAAGAAAGTCTCTTCTCAATTGAACCATTTTCCTGCCATTCCTTCTTAGTTCAAAAACTTAGATCTATGATCCATCATATGATTAAGAGGAAACACTACTAGTAACTTCGGGGAGTAGGCACGGCCTAGGACTACATCGGGATTAAGCGGCCTTGGACTTCATGTCCGCTACTACCCACTACCAATAAAATTAGGAACAGAACAACCGCGAGCCAAGGAACCCAGCCAAATGGAAAAATAACACAAAAAGGCAAGTAAAGCAACACAACAAATCGATCTCACTAAATCACAAAATCAGAGCACAATACGCAAGAGATTCTATTGATGTCACTGGAATTCAGAGACAAGCGATGGATAACATCATAACAGTACATAGTATTCAAACTTTAGAAAGTACGTACAAGCAAAACATTTTAAATTCTAGCTTCTGCTGAATATTGATGAAAACTCAGGCTTTAGTTGGCATCAGCTTTCTTCTTTGGGGTAGCCACAGTACCTGAATCAAGAAACAGGAAGAATCAACTTAGAGTACATCCAAATATAAAAAATATTGTGAATTATCATATTTCAATTTTTCAAATTGCAAGTATCAACTACTGCAATCCCCATCATACCTTCTCTGAAGTTGCTCTTGAAACGCTACGGGACATGTCGCAAGTACCTCATCCTTCCAGTACCAGTGGTCTTGCGCCTGATAGCCTTCACACTCCAGTTATCTGAAAATCATTAACAACCATGTCAACACTCACGAAAGCAATCAAAATAGCACACGCCAAACAGTTTTATTGACAAATTAATCATTTACCAATGTTTGGGCTTATGACAATTAAAACAAAGATCACTATCAAACTCCTACTACCCCGGCTATTCAATAGCACATTATGAAGATTGCGTGACAAGAAATAAACAAATCAAGCAGGTAGTATAGAGAAGCGATCAACACATATAATAAGTACAAGAGCAAGACAAGAGAACTAGAGATGTAGAGGGATCATCAGAGACTTAAATACATGGGAATCACTGGAGTATAACCCCATCATATTGTTGCAGTTTATTGTGCATCAATTGATCCTCAATAATGGATGTGGGAAGTAAACACTAAAGAGATGTGTTGCAAACATCATGCTAGAGGACTGAAAGACAAAGGGCATGAAATGCAAGAAATAAGACAAGACTATTTTGCCGGCATAATAAATCTGCTATACATTCTCAGGACATGAAATATCATCTCATTAATGCAGTTGCATCTCTGAAGTCTGACATGCGAATAGTTCATGATTCTTCATTGCACTTCCTAAGTTGGCTTACGGAATCAAGCGTAAAAACATTGCCAAGGTTCTAGACGAGGGAAATGAAACAAACAAAAAGGAGAGCACACAGTTCGCATAGTATGGAACAATCATTTGGCTTTCGCCACGGAAGTCACATCTGACAGTGGGATCAGCTTGAAAAAAACATGGTTGTCAGTCACGGATTATCAGAAATACGGACCAATGTTTTCTTCATCAATTCCCTCTCAGAGATAGAATCAACGTGATAAAAACTGAATAACCCAGTACAAAGAACCTTAAATCAGGCTACACATCTCTAGTACTAGAGAGGAAGAACTACAAGCAGGTCAATAGGTTTAATCCGGCTTTCAATTCACATCAAACATCACATCTATAAACGCAACGCAAGTAGAAATGAATAACCGTTATGTAACTTTGTAGCCGCATCGTATCGTAAGGTAATTGACAAAATATAGATCACACAGAGAGACACTTGAGCAGAATGGGGTAAATGAAACCAAGGAATGGAGATCTTACACTTGCGGATGTGGGCGGCTGGTAGCCGTAGGAGGAGCAGTTGCTCTTCTGGAGGTGGAAGCTGCGGCGGCCGCATCGGACCCAGAGCGTGTGCGTCTTGTCCCGACGCTTGCCAAAGCTACCCGTACCCTTCCCCTGCGAACCAGCAACACGAGACAAGTGAGCGCATGAAGAATCAAGATGCGGCGGCACGGTGAGGGGGAAAGGTAGAGGCCGCAGGGAGAGGCGCCGCGAGACGTACCATTCCTCCTCTCGGCTAGGGTTCGTGGGCGACAATGGTTGGAGAGTGGCGGCGGCGAGGGGAACCCTACCTCTTATATGGGAGAGCAGAAAGGAGGGAACCCTGCGGGGTTGAGTGGGCAGGGCTTTTTGGTTTGACAAATGTGCCGCACGGGAACTTCCTTCCCCTTTTTGTTTCAGTTGTTGTGGTGGGCTTTTACTAAGATGGACCAAATCACTAATTACTACCCTCCGTCCCATATTACTGACCGTTCGACACTGCAGGAAGTGTAAATATTACCTACAGCGCAAAACTAATGGTCGATGGTTTTAGATAACTGTAGGTGATTAACTAAATGACCATCAATTTATATAATTAGTTGCATTGAATATAGACATGGAGATTAAGAAAATAAAAATAAAAGTGCATAGAAAACAAGAAGAAGGGATAGAAATAGAGATATATTGGGAAGGAAAAAGTGTATCGAAAAGCTAGAATGATAAGTAATTTGAAAAAATGTTGAATACTAGAAAGTTTAGGATAGAGAAAGTATTATAAAAAATTAAAATTACGGACATACTTTCTCCATGTCATAAGTTCATTAAACATTATAGGAAACAAGACATACATCATGTCTCGATAAACAAAAAAATGTGCCAACTAAAAGAAAAAGATTCCAGTAAATAAATTTTCCTGCTTATATAACTGCTAAGCAAGAAGTAAATAAACCCTAGGACTAAGGCGGTGCTAATAATAGTGATTAGTTGCGAGTGATCACTAATCATGGTAACTGCTGATGCCCTAGTATTTGGCTCCGTCGTCTTACTATTAGTAATCAGCTTCGAGATTGCTTGCTTTCGTAATTCAGGTCAAAATTCTGGATGGATCCGAGAAACCATCATCCTACTACTATGATTTGCCTTGACACGCGGCTGCTATGCAACACCGGACCTGTTGTGCGGGTGCCAGCCAGAGATTCGATCGACGACCCCCGCTTCTCGATACGGTGTAGTATCCGCTAGGATCTCTCGAATTTCTCACTCAACAGGATAAGAACTAGAATATATGCGGCAACGCCGCGCTTCAAGTAGATACAATTTTTTTTTTCGCATCCTTAGTTTTTGCCATTTTTGTTGCAAATGATATTCAAACAGAGTTGGTAATTTGTATTATCTATGATATGATATAGGAATTTTGTTCATCTACTTCAAACTGTCTAATATACGTTGCATAGACAGTTTATTTCTACAGTTTGGAAAAACATATGTCTAGATAATTAGATGACATTTGAGAGATATTTCAGTTATAATATATAAACATAAAGATGCAGAAGGCATGATATGTGCAATATATATATTTTTGCAATAAACAACTATATGTTTGGATAATCACATTGCTAAGCAAAGATTTCCTTAAAGTACTCAATAAGCAAAGGCCACACAAATGGGAAGGCAACAGAAAAGCCGAAGGTTTAATCCCTCAGTCACTCATTATATCTATGTTAATGAACTTGCACTGATCAACCCGACGTAGTCTTTAGATCAACATTCATTTTTTTTATTTTAATGTGAAAAGACCCAGCATTTTAAACAGGCGACCATCTTGTAAGACTTTGAATTGAAGAAGGCCGTCTCAATGCAATGGCTAAGAGAATCACACTCTCTTTTTGCTTAATATTGATAAACCTACAATGATAAAAAAAAACAAAACAAAACATAAAGTGTGTAGAATATTTAGTGACCCAATAATAGCACTCCAAGTTTGATCTCACATCATCATATTCACAACGTCGCATTATGGTCATGTCCAGATAAATTGAATACTATCGGAGTTTTCTAATAACCTTTATCTATTTCCAGGTTCCACATGATAATGAGCATTGAAGTCGAAAAATGAGCCGCAATACTGCAACTGAAAAACAGTCATGTTGCATAACTTATCCATATTGTCCAACATCACTTAGTAAGTTGCATATTGGTTTACCACATGCTATAGATAATTTTTTAGCAAAAATGCTGAGTTCATGAGATGTTTTCAAAGAAATATTTGTGAGCAATCAAATGGACTGAGACATGAGTTTATCTTACAGTTCTGTAAGAGGAAATCAATAGCGATTCTCACGGCAACATAGCACAGCCATAGAAATCAGCAGTAAAGTTGCATTTTGCCAATGACAAATAAAGATATCAAAAGAATTGTATATTTCTCAAAAAATAATATCATCTTAGAATTCCATGTAAGAACAATTTTGAAAATACATGAAAATGGTGATTAGTTCTCTGTAAGTGCATTCTAAAAGACAAACAGCTTGCATGTATATACTAAAAAAACCAAATCATTTAATTCAAAAACCCTTATACCATTTTGCATCGGAGTTTTCCATTAGCTTATCATTTGGCGGACCCCTATCCATATACCAGTTTAATAATTACGTCATGTATAGAAAAAACAGTGCAAACCAGTAAACCATGTAAAAGAGGATGAAACTAAGTAAAATTTCAAGTGCATAAGCAAACTGAACCCTACTGAAGCTCCATTTTGAACCATAAAACTGTAATTCTAATGAACTGAAAGAAGAGTTGCAGTGGCAGGCTAACAAAGTCTAAGAGAGAACAGTTGCAGGTTAGTAAAATACTAATTGACTATAGGACCAACAAAGATGATGTTACCAATGTATAAATAGAACTATCTCGTTCTTAGTGGTTTACCGATTTAGACGAATTATATTATATTGATATCAATCTATGCCCTGTTCTGATGTATTTACCTCAGGAAGGTCAGGATCCGAGTACATGATTTTTCTAGCATGGTAATGATGTTTCCTTGGTTGTACCATTTATTTTCCTAATTAGACTTAATAGTTGATATAATCTTGCAGGTAAGGAATAATACAAAAGCAAAATGGATGCTCACAGAGAAAATTGTTCGAGCACCTAGTGTGCAGCCAGGATTATCAGGGAGGAAGAGGAGCTGTTAGTTGGGATTGCAGGTCGCCTTGTCCAAGGTGACACGCAGGGTGATCCAATCAAAGGAGACGGAAGGGAGTGAGTTAAGAATTGAGTCACAAACCTCGAGCTTGGGTTCCATCGGCGATGCGTTCTGCTCAAATGAGGGCCGGCCTGCTGTTGAGTGTCCCCGATGTCTTGCCGCACCTGTTCGGATTCCTCAGTAGCCTTGGCCACCTCCAGATCCTGGAGGCGGTGCTCTTCCTCCGGGTCAGCCGCGAGGGCCTCTGCCGTCGCACGCGCGCCTCAGCCTCCCTCCACCCTCCGAGCCCTCCGACGGCGCGTCTTCTGCTCCTTCCATTTAGATGGCTGAAATTCGACTCGTCCCGAGCTCCTCCTTCCTCCTCGTCTTTGCCGCCGCTTGCGCCCAGCTCGTGGCTGCATTTCTTTTGATTCTCTCGTGGGATGTGATCGAGAATTCGGGAGAATTACGAAGAAAATGAGAACGGGATGGGTCGGTGCTTCGACGATCTAGAAAGAAAATCTAATTCTCGAAGGGTCTAAATGAGAGAGTACCGCGGAGGGGGGAAGGACTGGGAACGCAATTATAAGGATCTAGACGAAAGACATCCATGAGAATCTACAATGAGAATCTAACGAACCATATCTCTCAACGTTGTGATCCGACGGCTAAAGATTAAAGAGTGACGTGGGCTGACTAATTTGCAAGAAAACGAACGCGTTTTAGACTATTAGAGATTGGTGCGTGTAGTTCATACAGCATTCAGGAATTCAGTTACACAACCAGAGGAACATTGGGGTGGAGGAAGAAGAGAACAGCTGGGAAAACGATAAGAACAGAGGAGGCGTTTACAACTTGTCTGCCCTGCTGCTTCTCCGTGCCTCAATTTATTCTCCCGCGCCAACGCCAGATGGGCTTTCATGTTGTCGGCCCACGCCAGGGTCCTGTAGCTGGTCCGGCACGGGCAAGCCACTCGAGTCACAGCCATCCAGTGGACGCCCAAGTTCCATCGTTTCACTGGCCACGCCACGCCGTTTGATTTTTTTTATTTTTTTATTTTTGCAAATTACTCCTATTAGTATAGAGATTCAGCCACAGGAAGCTCACGGTTCCGTTCCTCTTCCTCCTTTCAGCAGCTCAGCAGAAACCAACAACAGGTGGAGTACACGCGCGCATCTGCGGGGATGCCGCCCTCGCCTGTAAGTAGTACATACACTACAGGGGAGGAGAAGAGCACGTCTCACGTTTCCATAGCAGGCCCGCATCCACGACGACGCGTACGGTACGGCCCTCTTCGCTGTCGCGGACCTTGCCTACTACTTCTTTCGTCTATAAATATAAATATTTAAAATTATTTATTATGTTTATTGAACATTCTATAAATTCAAATATAATGTATGTTTAGAATGTATAATGAATCTAGATACTTTTTAAAAGAGTTTCAAATAATTATATTTACGGAGTAGCTTGCCACTGCACTACTGAGATGTAGTGAAAGCGATGACGATGAACGTCGTCGATCGGCGTCCAGCAAAGACCATTACGGACAGCGACCTCCGCCTGACGATGACCTACAAAAAATGAGATAGTATCCAAGCGAGACCACTAAGAACGAAAGGCTGGGCATCCCTCCAGCACACACGCCGTCGTCCACATATTACCAGTCGCCATCACGGAAAGATTGTCGGTACGGAGTACTACTACGTACAGTACTAGTAGCCATACTAATAATCAGGGAGCACTAATAAGTACAGTACGGCATGCCGAGATCTCGATAGAATCATATGTACATACATGGAGGGACTAGCGCTTCGCTCGAAAAGGATCGGAAGAAGCATGGAACCATTTTCATAATAACAGCAGCAGCCGGCAGTGTCAATGGTAGACGTGGAACTGAAGGGCTTCAAAATATAATTTGACCGGTTTAGCAAAGCAGACAGGGGCGGCTTTTGAATCGTGTAATCGCACTCCAACTTTGACCAAAGGCCCAACACAACTGCTAATAATATTCCCTGATCAGATCCTTCTCGTGGCCGCTTGATGGCTCGAGCCTGACGCGACCTGCATGCTTCCGGGACCGTTCTCCTCTCCTCCGTGCATGATTTGCAAAGCTGTACGTACCGGGCCATTGACAGAGCTCGTTCGCGCCGAAGTTTCCAGAACTGCGGGGGGCACCGTCGTCGTGTTGTTCATATCCCTGCCTCAAATTTACAAGAAAAAACACACAGTATGCCTAATAAGTTTCTGTCGCCGTACCGGACAGAACAAATGGTTCAAAAACGGTCCCGTCTGGACAATGGACAATTTAAATGGCGCGAATCTCTATGGCCTTGAACTAGCTGTCGTAGCAGTAATTTAAAATATCTCAATTTTAAAAGTAGATTCAAAGTGCCAAAACGTTAAGCAGCTGTTCTCAACGCTGCAAAAAAAAAAAAGGGTACCGAAAAGCTCCTAAGAACCATCGACACAATGGAATTGAAGTGGAATACTACTACGTACTTAGCGTTAGCGTCCTAGGACAAACGACACCCTCCACGGATACAGCTGCGAGTTGTTTCTTCAACACGTCATTCGTCTTCTAGCAGAAAAGGTCTTGTTGGCAGATTCGAAACTTATATACTAAGAGCCTTAATAATAAAGATATAGTACTGTATATATAAACCCAATCGGTTGACTGAGCACGCAGCAGTTGAACTTCATATCAGCAATTCAGCAGTCAGTCTCTGAAGATTGTTCAGACATTCAAAATTAAGGGCTCATAATTTCAGCTACCGTATACTAGCACTAGTAGGAAGGTTGCTGCAATTTCATACACATGGTCTTCCTTCAACTCCCTACGATCTCAGGTTCAGTTCAAAACCCTCCAGTAATGAATCATCGTTTGTTTATTCCGACGGCTGCCCAAGAAGATGTGAGATCATAGCTTGCCTCACCCAAATTATTCTCCCTCTCGTTCGATCTTTCTTTATCTCCAAGGCAGGCACTGCATCCGTTGAACTAAATTAATTTGCGACCAAATGTGAAAGTTTCCTCCTCCGTCTATCAATTTTCGCTGCCAAAAGGGAGTGGAACTTGACAAATATTCGAGATTTTTCTTTTCTCTTTTGACCTTCGAGATGTAATAAACCCAGAAAAACGTGCCAAAAGCAGCACGTTTGTAAGGACAGGAACCGGAAATCTAGTCTAGGGGGGGTACATGCGTAAAGGGACCCTGAAATGAAATGGGCATGAGGCAATGAAGGCTCTGCCAACCTGATCATTGCTCGTGAACTGGTAAGTAGAGATTTTTTGTGTGCTAGTAGCACACTGCTGCTGGTCCTTGGCGATGCAATAGATTCTTGATTTTTCTGTAGTGGGGCTGGTGGTGTGTGCTGCCATGGCCTATTGGCCTGTACTACTACTTCTACTGTCCACGACTAGTACAAAACCAAACAGTTTGATTGATTGTACGTACAAGCAAAAGCCAACTGTTTGGAAGTAGTAGAAGTATGTAGTACTATACTGCTCACAAGGGATTGCCTGAAAATACCAAACTGTGGTTACTTCAGTTGAAGAGCAACGCCAAGATGCAGTTGCATTGGACGTCACTTATCCGTTACAGTACAGTATACTACTATACTGGACGATATACATCAGATAAGTTATCTCTCTCTGTACATGCACCGGAAAACCGGGCGGAAATCTTCAAAATCAAGAGACTATAATTTCCACGTCACATAATGGGGGCATCCCTTTCACTGGCCTCAATGAATCACGCGAGATAGTGAGAGTGGGTCCCACACAAACCCGGCGGTGGGTCCCGGTGGGCGGGTAGTAGATGGATGGATGGACGGATGGATAGGGTCAGCAGGGTCAGGCATCAACCTCCCCCACCACCACGGCCAAGGCCACCTTCTTTTCTCTTCTGTGTCCTCTGCGACTGACGCGCTGTTCCGTCCATCCATGGGGCTCGTTATCACCATCCATCACCAATCTATCCGCTCCTTCCTTCATTTACTGCACATTTTCTTTCGCAACTGGGCATTTCCCTAGAATTGGAACTTCTTTGCCACTGTACTAGTACCAATTTTATGTTTCAATTGTACTTTAAAAGTTTACAAAATAATCAGCATGGACTACCTTTTTATCCCATGAAGTAGAGGCTAGTACTATTTATTTCTATAATTTTCTTTTTAAAAAAGGAGGATAGATTTGAAATTGCACGAGAGTGGAAATTGGAGGACAGCTGAACAGCACCATAACAGCTCTTCAGGAATCCCCACTAGGTTCTACCTTGCCTTATTTGTGTAGCCCCTCCCTCTTCCCTTTGTCCCCTTCCCTTCCTTTCTTTATTCCCAAGCTTTTTTCGCTTGTTCTCAAGCAACCAAGAAAAACTAAGCGAACAAATTGCGAATTGGCGAGACATCTCCTGCTCTGCTCCGGCCGGGTGTTATAAAACCAAGGGGAGCAGGTGCAGGACAAAAGCCCCCTTCCCGGTTTCCCCAAAGCTACTTTCCCACAAACCCAGACCAAAACAGCTTGCCTTCTTTTCCTTCCGTTTCTTGTTGGCCTTCTTCTAGCTTGCTTGCCTGTTGCTTCTTGGAGCTCCCTCGGTTCCTTTCTTCCCCACGTCTCCGTGTGTTTTGTTGCTTGAGAGCTCAGGATAAAGTGGTGAGGAAGCCTGATTTAGCTTCTTGAGAAGTCATGTTTCATGGAGGCAGGCCTCTGTCCCTCAGAGGGTCTCTCAAGGCACTGGAGGCTGATATCCACCATGCCAACACCCTGTAATCCTCTCATCCTTCTCAGCTTTTTGTTCATGCTTTCTTGATAGCTGATTTCCAGTTTGACGACTTGATTTTCCGAGGAAAGATGTCGAATGGGGAAAGTTTCCTTTTTTTTCCCCATCTGATTTAATTGGGTTTCTGTTTATGCTTGTAGTACTGATGAATCGTCCTCTTCCTGTCCCCAGGGCGCATGCCATACACAGGGCCTATGGGGGTGCCTGTGTGCAGATGAGGCTATCCTACAGCTCCATGGCTCCAATCATCCTCAACCTCATCCAGTGGATGGATTGCAGCTGCTCCCTATCATATACCCTCCCCAGTTACCTTGGTCTGCTTGAGGTTCTTGTGTACAAGGTATTCGATTGTTTTACTAGTAAGAGAGTTTCTGGGTCCATAGGATTAGTTTTTTACTTATTTCCAATTCTTTTTTTTATTCATGATAATTATGGTCTTGGTTCAACCTGCAGGTTTATGTTGATGAAGACGCCTCCATATCCACCATAGAGAGGAGAGCAAGCCTCAAGGAATTCTATGGTATGCAGACCTCGTACAGTCCGGAAGTTCCTCGTGCGATTTTTGTTGTCCCTGCACTACAATCAATCATCTAATTCTGGGACCGTGGAATGCAGCTATCATATACCCATTCTTGCAACAACTTGAGGGTAACTTGATGGATAAGGACTGCAACGAGAAAGGGTGGTGCAAGGGGTCTAGCGGCTGTGGAGGCAGGAAGCTTCTTGCCGAGGATGATAGAGAGGATGAGTGCGGCATTTGCTTGGAGACTTGCACCAAGATGGTCCTTCCCAACTGCAACCATGCCATGTGCATCAACTGTTACCGAGACTGGTATTGCTCCCCGTTGCTCTCGCCTATCTGTTTTGAGGAGTATATTTTAAGTAGTACAATAGTATCTGAGCCAGGATCATATATAATCAGTTAGGCTCCCATGTCACATTCGAGTATAAAAAAATGCTAGAAGTTTGAATAGATTGAAGCTGAGATGGATTTAAGGGATAAGGTTGAGCAACCCGTAAGAGTTGACAGAGTCTACCAAAGTGGCTCAATCCCTTTCTCATACGTGTGCTCCTTCTGAGCTACTCCTACTTCTGCTCAATGTTGGTAGGGATGGGGATTTAGTAGTTCAACAACCCAGCAAGTACTAATGCACAGAACCCTGCATTTTAATTGCTTCCTATGTAGTGTAGTCCAATCTAAGACTAAAATACCTTGGAACTTGAATTCTTTTGCCACTTGTTTTTGACTGTAATTCTGCAGCAACTAGGGATTTGTTGTGGTGATTAATGTGCCATGTTAGATGATTCATTCTCTCATGCCTCTTGTTTGAATTTTGCGTTTCTCAAAGTTTAGTAGACAAGTTATGGTATTTTGTATCATTATTAAGAGCCCAACTTCCATCACACATAAAAAAGGTAGCGATTATGCATCAATTGGATAATCACAAGACAACTAGCAGAATTTCAACTGCAGTTTCATAAACAAATTTGAATACAGAAAAGGGGTACGGAGCACATTGAGATGTGACATTCTGAGTCCTGAATGTTGTTCTCTTAGCTGGCAGCTCATGCTTATGTGATCTGCAAGTCAGTGTGTGCGACAGATTAAGTATGTGTCAGATTGTTGTTTATAATAGTACTCAGTCAGCAGTCTGCTACATTAGAAATTGTGAAGTCAATAGCGTCTCCACTAACATATACTCATTAAAATTTAAAATGATTATTACAGTAGGTTATTTTGGCAAGTACTCCCCTACTCCAGAAATGTTAGCATTTCTGGATTTAGTCAAAGTCAAATATTTTCAATTTTATCTCTTAAAAGCAAAAAGTTATTAAGACTAACAATATAAAAATAATGCTCTTGAATTCATCCAAAACGTAACCATCATTATATGTAATGTGTTTGATTGAAAATAATTTATGTTTATAGATACTGTCACTGTTAGTCAAAGTTAGAAATATATGACTTTGACCAAACACGGAGGGTGTACTGAACTTAGGTGTCAAGTACTGGAACCATGGTGATAGGAAACCTTACGAAGTTAGCTTGAGCTTTCTCTATTGCTCAACATCATAGCAAGCAGGTGCAGATATGTTGTTGTTGGAGAGGGTCCTTTACACCTCACCCTTCGAGTTACAATTTGAAAGCACAAACCGTGGGTCTGCAACGTATCCTTGTTAACTGCTTCAGGTTCTTGCTACTTCTTTTGAGAGGTTGAAAAATAGAAGTACTGTCTTGAAGTACACAGAATGTACAGAAATGCGCTAGTTTGTTTTCATGCTCGGATTTGGTATTCAGCCGTGATGAATGCTATGGTTCAGAGGGATCAACTGGAATGTGCAGTCCGTAGATTTTGGTCATGAACCTGAACACTGACTGAAACTGACCTCTGAATCTACCTTGACTGCAGGTACACACGATCTCAATCATGCCCATTCTGCCGCGGAAGCCTAAAGAGAGTCCGATCCAGGGATCTGTGGGTGCTCACCGGCGACGACGACGTTGTCGACCCTGCAACCTTGGAGAAAGAAAATGTGAGGCACTTCCTCAGCTTCATCGACAGCTTGCCTCTCATAGTCCCTGACAACATGTTGCTCGTCTACTACGACTACTTAATCTGACGAAAGCTCCCTCTGAAACTCAGAAAACTGAGAGACATAGGAAGCTACGTGTACAAGGGTTCCGGCAGCCGACCATCCTCTTTATGGATCGAGTTGGCAAGCGAAGCCGTTGTTGCAAAACATGGCATTTCACTGCAATGGCTTTGCGTACTCGCATTGTTTGCGGTATAATAATTGTAAAAAAGAAAAATGTCTCGGGTTTTACTATCTTGACATTTCAACTGTGGCAAATTGCCAGATTACCTGGAATGAATATTTAATGAAAACGGTGGCCAGCCTCTGAGCCAAACTGTCAATCTTTTCTTTACCCGTACTTAAATGTCTGTGTGTGTTGTGATGGGCATTGCTAATGATAGACAATGCTAGATATATGGAAATAATAACTGATCAATGAACCAAAGCGTCCAGGATTCCTCTAAAGCACATACTACTATACTGCTAGAACAGAAGTGAGAAATACGAAAGAATATCTACTGACCAGAACTAGGACTTGGTTAGAATCGAATATGCCATCATTTTGTGATTTCTGTATACTGGTCGAGCCGCCCGGCCGTGACGGCTCAATCCATTTCAGCTCATTGAATGTTCGATTTCTGCAGCCACACAATTCCAAACTACTTCTACCTCCAGGATGGCACCACGAGCCACGAGAATCTTCCTGAAACTTACGCTAAGGATGGTGACTGCCAAAAATGGTTCATCCACCCTCCAGTCTGAAAATTGATTTCGCTGCAACCGGCATCGTCAGTGCTAAAATAATGATGCGAGGCACAAAGAAGCATCGTATCGAAAAGAGTGAGGGGCGAGATGCAGCATCTCATCAATTAGTTCAACAACATGTTGATTTATTCACGAGAATAGACGACCTAACTTGCTCACGAGAAAAGTGTACCATGAGACTACTACAAATATGGTGAAAATGCTTTACGTCAACATCATCTCAGTTCTCAGCACATCAGGTTTTTTTGCATAATGTATGCAGCATTACATAGACGATCGCAGAACAAAATGCGGCTGCTCGATTTACGTCGGCAGGACCAAACTTATAAAAAAAAACTAGTAATATATGAATATAAAAGCGACCAAGGATCATCCACAAAGGGAAGATAATAGGTTCAAGATTATTAAGACGCAGGTTTGATGTCCGAAGATAGTGCTCTGACGAGCAAATCACACTCAGCAACCTAAAATATTAGGCAGGATGTCCAAAACGGATAGCCAACAGGCAAGGCAAATCAGTACTTGTAGCCCTTCACGTGAAGGCTCTCGAGCGCCTCGCCGGCGGCAGCACCACCCTTGTAGGTACCGAGGGTAGCCTCGGAGTTGGCCTTGCACCTGGTGAGGAAGATAGCCCTAGCCTTCTCAATGTTCTCCTCCTTGCCAGCCCAGGCCTTGAGGGTGCTCGCCTGAAGGGCACGGCCGAAAGAGAAGGACAGAGCCCACGGCTTCTTGGTGTTGAGCTTGTTCATGGCGTTCAGGTTGAGGGTGGCCTCCTCCTCGCTCTGCCCACCAGAGAGGAAAACGATGGCAGGGACAGCAGCAGGGACAGTCCTCTGGAGGCAACGGACGGTGTACTCAGCAATGACATCAGGGGTCACCTTCTGGGAGTCGGAGCCGGGGGTGACCATGTTGGGCTTCAGGAGGGTACCCTCGAGGAGGACGTGGTGCTCGTTGAGAGCCTTGTAGCAGGCAGCAAGCACCATCTCGGTGACATAAGCACAGCGCTCAATGTCATGAGGTCCATCGACGAGGATCTCAGGCTCGACAATGGGCACCAGACCGTTTTCCTGGCAGATGATGGCATAGCGAGCCAGACCCTGGGCGTTCTGATCAATGGCCAGCTGCGACGGCTCGTTCGGGCCGATGTTGAGGACAGCACGCCACTTGGCAAAGCGGGCACCGGCCTCGTAGTACTTGGCGCAGCGCTTGCCAAGGTCATCGTGACCCTGGGTGGTGGTCTCCTTGTTGGTACCAGCAAGCTCGATGGTACCCTTGTCCACCTTGATGCCGGGGAGGACGCCGCCCTCCTTGAGGACATCGACGAAGGGCTTGCCATCCTTGGTCTTCTGGTAGAGGGTCTCCTCGAAGAGGATCACACCGCTGAGGTACTGGAGGGCACCAGGGGTGCAGAAGAGGAGCTCACGAAGGGCACGGCGGTTCTCCTCAACGTTCTCGACATTGATGCTGGAGAGGCGCTTGCCGATGGTGCCAGTGGACTCATCGGCAGCAAGGATACCCTTGCCAGGGGTGCCAATGTAGGCAGCGTTCTTGATCAGCTCATCTGCAAAACAGAGCACAGTTGATTAGCAAAAAAGGATCACCCAAACACATCACATAGAAGTACAACCTAATTCTCATGCATACAGTGGTTCAGAAAATTCCATGTTCACAAACTATAAAGTGCAGCTATCTAAAATAAGTAACTGTCGCATACAGCTTGAGACTTCATACATAACAAGGACAATAATTTGCAAGCTAAATTCCAGAGGCTATGATACAACAAAAAAAGGGACACCTAGATACAAGAAGAAATTACAACTAAAACAACCTTTATGAAGTCACCAGTGCATGCTAGCAGAACACAACAAAACCTGTAACCTTACAGCCCTACAAGAGAATCTGATCCACCTCGCAACTATGCATATGTACAAAACCAAGCTCATCTGATGTACGGATCTAGGAAAATTGGACGAATCCTAGAGCATATTTTCCCGATCACGAAACAATCGCCTCTTTGAACTAAACCCTTCTGATGAGAACCAAACCCCTAGAAGCTAAGCAGATGCATATCACCCTGTACGGATCTAAACAATTTTTGCGCAAACCGATATGGATTTAATTAAACTATGTAAGCATCAGGAACACATAATTACCCATCTAGATCCGAAAATTGCACCTATGCACCGCTTCCACAAGCGGACAACTTACAGATCTACGCAGGAGCAACCAGCACAAAACCATAAACGCACAAGCAGATCACCAGGCAAAGAAAAAAAAAAACAACGAGGCGCGAGGAAGCTAGCAGGGGAGAAGGCCCAGAGGCGACGGATCATACCGGCGTACTTGCCGCAGTAGGCTGATCCCTTCATGGCTGAGGCTCGCGGTAGGCAGACGACTGCGACGGGAGGTTAGGGGAGAATGGCGTTGTGCAGGCAGGGGTCGGAGGCGGCTGGCTTTGGTGGAGGAAAAAGGGTGCCGGGGGTGCGGGTTATTTAAAGAGGGTTCAGGCTTGGGCCGGGGGAAAGAAGAAATGGATCCGATCTGGGTGCGCCAGCTCCACCGCCGCCAGGGCCAGGGGAACGAGCGGATCGAACCATGTGCGGGGCAGTCCCCCCCCCCCCCCCCCCCCCCCGGATTTACGCGTATTTGCGGCACAGCCCTCCGTTTTTGAGCTTGGCTTTCTGCCCAAGGTGGTGGCCTTTTTCTCTTTGTACTGTACTACCCAAGGTAGCAAAAGGTGTAGTATCATCCAGCCAGCTGAGCTTTCGTTCATTTTAATTTGGGACAGTTCCATCAAGGAGTATCCGGGAGAAGGGACAAATTGAAGCGGTGGTATCTAGGTCCGATATAGAGAGAGGTGTCTAATTTGTTGTTACGATTCCAACGAGGTTGCAGAAAATTTACAGTCGGCAGTAGTTTGACGTGTAGCAGTTTCAACGTTCAGGTCAATTGTTTAATTAGCACTTTACAATACAAATGTTCTGGAGGGCCTGACGCGAAAGATTACAGCCGGGCTAAACCCGACCGCGCTCACGGTCCCCGAACGTCCCCGACCCGTAGCACCTACCCCCGCGGTCCATACACGTCACAGCGGCTGGCGCGCACCGCCAAAAACGTGACGCTGCGTCGCAATCCAAACCGGACCGGAGCCGAAGCCGACGGGGACGAAAGCTCGCGTCCATCCGCCAGTACGTACGGTACTTTACCGCCTCCGGAGTCCGGACGGGCGGTTTTGTCGCGCCACGGGACGGCGCCGCGCGAGAGGGAAACGGCGTACGGTAAAACCGTCGGTCGCAAGCGGTTTCCGGACGCGTCCACCTAAACCTGGCTGCTGCTGCCGCCTTTTTCCGGCACAAAAGGCTGTGCTGTGCGTGAGGCCTCGGTTTTGCACGCCCGCGATCCGCACGCAGGCGCCCACGGGTCTCCGCTCCGTCCAGCCGGAGCCAAACTTGGCTTCCGCCACCGCGTCCTCTGCTTCCTCTGCTTTGGCTTTGGCACTTTGCTTCCCTCCCGTGCCTACTCAGCTACAGGCTACAGCACAGCGTCGCGCTTTCTCGTACTCTCTTCCTCGTTTCTTGGCGGCCGACGTTTGGTTGCCTGTTGGAGGCATCGCTGTGCCAAGCTGCGACCGCGACCTGGACCCGTCTTCCCGCAAGTGCGACACGGCACCGACTTCTTTCTTCCCCTCCCCTGTCACCGTGTCACGTGTACCGACGTCTACCGGCACTCGGTTCATCGGTCGTCGTCGCCGGCTTCCTTCCTTCCTTCCTTTTCGAAACGGAAAGAAAACCGTCGCGGCTTCCACTTCTAGACCCGCGATATAAGTTCGCGATTGCGGCGCCCATAGGCATACCATGCTCGAGCCTGCCTGAGCCGGGAAGGTTATTTTACGACACGGCCAGCGTCGATGACCCGTGCATGTCCTTCCGGTCTTCCGCGCGTCACATCGAGACGACGCCGCCTTTCATGGAATTATTATTCTGGTCTCTACGGATACGGACTACGGAGACGAATGCCGACAGAGACCTCGGTTGAAAAATTGCTCGTTAATGACGCTAATGTTAACGTGTTTTCTAATGACAAATCGACCTCCAAAGCAATTCCACCTTTGCCACCTTCCATCAAAATCCAAAAAAAGAAAAGTGGAGCGAGAATCTCTTTAATAAGCATCAAAAGAGGCTTTGAATTTCATTTCATCATTACTATTATATATTCGACAATAATAGTAGATGCCAAGTCATGTGGGCGGCAGCGGCTAGCCAGTGTGACTACGCTCCCAGATTCAATACTTAAATGCATCCATCAGACCAAGATGGGAATCGTGTGTAAAGAAATGATGGCTCATGCTAACTTTATACTACTACATACAACCTGCAAAAGAAAATGTCGCAAGACAAGTGTGGATTGAATTTCCAAAAACAATGGTTGAACCCTGCCACGCTCCAAACATTTGACCTAACATACTTTTACCCAAGGAATTGCAATGAGTAGCGAAAAGTATCATCGAATCGACCAACAACTGTCATCCGAAACAATCTTGTATTTCATCCTTTCGCTACACAATCAGACCAGTATAGAACATTTTACTTCTTCAATCAACTTAACCTGTTACATATCTATACGGTTACAGGAACTATCAGGTGCAGACCTTTCAAGTGGCGCAGCTTGAACACCACAAAATTCAATATGAATGAGGCTACCAATCAATGAATAATCAAGAAGACAGAGAAAACAAAAGTGTACAACACTTGGCCCTGAAAAGGGCTGGATTCCAGGTCCACCTTCCTAGACATCGTACTTCTTTGGCTGATGCCATTGCGCTAATGTTCTTGATAGGTAACCGAGCAATGAGTTATTAGGAGGGTATGTCCTCTTGCCATATAGATGCTTCCCTCCAAGATCAGTATACTTGCACCTATTCTCTCTTTCGATCTGCACCATAATCAGAACATCAAGGTAAGTTTGTTAGGTGACAGTGGCATCTCAAGTAGTAGCATACAGAATATGTGGCAGGTACCTTGCTTATCTTCCCATTTCTCAAGTAGTATCTGATACCAGACCAATTAATTGACTGAGCAAAATGAGACCGGAAAGCTGATATGGGATAGAGGAAATTGTCTACCAACACAGCAATGAACACCTGTAATTGAAATCCGCCATGATAAGGTTATGGGATGCATTATCACTAATCATAGGGATGACAAAACTGTCCCCCTAATTTAATTGGTGTATCGGAAGGGACACTCACAAGCCCCCAGTTGAATGAATCAAGAGAGACTTTGGGTCCTTCAGGAGACAACATGTTGCACAGTTGAATTTCCACCTTTGTTAGATTCCACATTGACACAAGTTCTGTCAGAGTGCATATGAATAAGCAGCTCACTAATTTCAAACCTGGAATATCATGCCAGGAGATGGAAAAAATTTGGATTAGATAACAGGAAAATATAAGACTGACATATCTAGAACAGTACATAGAGTGTGAGCACTGACCACAAGATGAGTCAGATGCTTGCTTTACAATTTCGCTGTACGGAGCTCGCAGTGCAGTCAAAACATGCACCAACGCCATGATATAGGGCCAAACAAATCCCCAGGACAAATAGCAATGTGACGTAAATAATGCACGGTTCATCATCCAGTTAACCTTCGATACATATGATTCAAGAACAAAGGTTTGTTTCCTGAGGTAATTCCAGTATCTGCATGAGAACAAATCATATGTATTTGCAGAAAGTATATTAGTTGAGATGCATACGTTTGTTTTGCATACGATCTTCTGCATAGCTATGGAAACAGTAGGTATTATGAAAATTTGCAGTACCTGGAGAAGCTAAGATCACTGGCAAGAGGGTGTGGAAAGACAGCAACAGGAGGTGAAGATATGAGCCTTTTGTGCTCCCCTGTAAAATATACACTTCAATTATTTACACGAAAACTCTGGTTAAAATGCATTGACATAGAAGATAGAAGTTGATATGAGAAAAGTTAAATAATTTCTAATTTCCAATATCACAAGCAGTTCTTGTATACAGCTTTTAAGCAATTAAAAAACATAGTGTTCAATTCTCAGTACTTTTTTTAAGGAAGTCTTGTGACTAAATTTGATGCTTATGGTAATACAAGCGACCGACCTTGTTGCAAAGAAGGTTACCTGCTATTGCAGCCAGTGTCATATCATCTGAGTAACCACCATCCCTTAATCTACTGACAACACCATATCGGTCTTGCCGGAAATCATCAGCATGCATCTAAAATTAATGGAGTTAGAAACATCATAGATAAGTTTAATATGGGGAGATTAGAAAGAATCACATGGTGTACCATCATACAGCCACCCCATAGGAAGAAAGTTTTTCCACCAGTAGCAAATCCAATTGAACAAGGCTGCAAGTAGAATAAATGGAAGACAAAAAAAAGGTGAACATAAACAAATACAGAACTGCATGAATAGGCAATAGCTATAGCTAGTGAACACCAGGGCAAAAATGGCAGGGTGCAATATGCTAACAAAGTTAACAAAGAGACACGAAGTGCAAACAGGACAAGAATCGCAGGCTGCTGTATCGGAAAAATTTAATTCACAAACATCACATTCACTCAATGATAAAAGGGACAGGAGCAAAAGGTTGTGAAAAAGGACAGTTACATTACATAATGATGATAAAATTCTCAAGCTCATGCTTTTTAGAATGCATTTTGGTGGAACAACAGGTGCTGTCATAAGAAGGTAACATAAGCCGACGAACAGGATGGAACTTTTTGATAGACGATTTTCTTTGTTTGAAGAAGACAATAAAGAAAAACCCCAACATCTCTATTTATCAGTAGAACAATCAGTTACATGCCATCAAAATCCATACAGGAGAATAGACCAATAAAGAAATAGGATACGGACTAGCTTAAATAATTTCTATTTAATGAATGTAGGCACCAATATCTTATTGTTCTAACTGACTAACTTTTCAGGATATTGAGTTCCAATGAGAAACCAACATACCATGTGATATTCATATATGCAATAGCTGCCCAAACTTCCAGAAGGTAAGTCGAGGGGGTATCCAGTTTGGATAAAAATCTGCCAGACACAAGGCACACAAAATGTTAAACAGTGAGAGGATGATAGAAAAAGAGAGGATGTGTTCATGAAACAAAACCTCAGGGTTCTTCTCCATTTCTTTTGTGAGAGCCCCAATCGTCCCTGGATGCAGCCGCACATCATCATCAAGAAACAAGACATATCTGCTATCCTTATGCATCTTTTCAACACCAATCTGTTTCGATTTGATAATATACGACCAAAGTCAATTATCTTATTACTATACAAGCATTTTAAGTAAGAAAGAAAGGAAAACATGGCCAGGTGATGATATTATACAGCTGCAATGAAAGTTGAAATTTGTGTCATTTAACGAGTTACATTTCTCTCAATATCATTATCACAATGTATATGACTATAGCATCTACGTCCTATCATCTTTAACATTCTTCAGAAAATCTAAAAGGCAAAAATAAAATGATCCATAAAAGCAGAAAGTCATACTGACTACCGAGACAAAAGGGGTACGTAATCGAATGGACAGCTCAAGTGCATATACATGCAGCGAGTCCATTCCATGCGCTAAGCATAGGAGTTCACATCAAGAAGATTGAGCCAAAATGAACATTCAATTTTGCTAACATGAAACCATCGAGGATGAGAAAAAAGTTCTTTACGTACTAATTGATTGTGAATTTTCTGGCTACATGTTGTTGAGAACCCAGCCACAACCACCTTAGCCTCAAGATTGTCCTGACAATAATATCGTCCAATAAGTTACAATATATTAAGAGAGCTGGGAGAATATCATGACTTCATGTTCCGCTGAGGTAAACCTACCTTGTATTCTGTGATTAAACGAGAAACAGCATGATAAGCTGGATCATCTTTGCTCTCAACTACAAATAGGAATTCCAGTGGTCCCCCATAAAGAGATGTAATCTGTGTTTTTTGGATGTTAAGAGCATATTAAAATTAGAAAGCAAATAATTATTGATTGTTACAAGCATTTTGGAGTATGACTATACCTGACTTCTCCAATTTTGCAAATTATGCTCGCCAAAGCCCTTCAATGGCATAACTACAGAGACCCTAGGTAAATTTTCTTGAACAGAGTGTTCAAGCTCATCTAAGTCATCACAAAGAAATGAAAAACTATTTCCATCTTGAATTCTGCGCCTCATGTTCCGTATAACCTTTTTCCTGGAAAGCATAGATTGCACAAAATCTCAGTTTCCAGTATAATGTTTCTAGCCTTGTTATGTGAAATTTTAATAGAAGTTATTTTCTTACCTCACAAGATAAGCAACTGCCCATCCCAAAGCAAGTGTTAAACAGATAAGGCACCCCTGCACAAATAAATGGGATCAAATTAGTAACAAGCTATAATAGCAAGACAATGTCCATAAACTGAAAGCACCAAACATATATGTTCTGTCCAGCACAATGAAAACAACGTAACACATATAGCCATTAGAAATGGATCAAAGAGGTCAAATAACCTAACAATTAGTGGCACGTAGCACGCTACAATGGAATAAAGACAAGCTGAGGTCGACAGTTCATGTCCCAATGACGCAATGAAACTGATAAAATCTCCGACTTATGCGAAGACACAGTAACAAATATTTCCCAGCTTATAGGACGTAGAAATCAAACTAGTCCATCACCATCTCAAAGTTGCGACGATCTAATATCAACGCTAGAACTGTTTTCAACAGTGAATCCTTCCAGCACCCACAATACAGTTCGGTCTCCATCTCAGTCCTGATTTCCAACTAGCAGGGGAAACAGAATTCCCTGCCCGACAAAAATTACTCCTCGATAACAAAGCAACTCTTTTCGCAACTTCGATACAATTTTCTGCGCCGCCCATAATCCACCACAATGCTGGATAATAGGCGCGGATGCTCACCTGGATCTGGACGAAGACCGCAATGGTACTGCAGAAGGCGCGGCTCGAGGCGGCGAGTACATTGTCGGCAGCGGCTTCCAACGCCGCCATTGCCGCCTCCATCGAGCCGCGCGGGGCCCCACCCGGAGCTTGAAGATGCTTCCGGGAAGGGGGAGGGAGGAGGAGGAGCGAGAGGCCGCGGTCTCTCGCCGGATCTCTCTCCCCGACGGGGCTGGGGCCTGACCGGAGCGGTAAAGACGAGAAGAAATCCGAGCTAGGGTCTCGTGAGAAATTTGTATGTGGGGAGGAGAGTTGATTTGGGCTGGCTGTGGTGGCCTTTGTGATTAGGGCCCCGGCCCTGATTCCCAAAATGCTTCTGGCTCCCTGCACACATTTTTGAATTACAGCTGCTACGCGTACCAAGCTGGCTACTCCGTATTCGCTCAAAAAAGAAAAAAAGCTGGCTATTCCGTAATACAGTACATCATGCTAGTTAATCAAAGCTGTGCAGTTCATTATTCATTCATGCCATAAGTATATTTTAATAAAGTATAAAAAAGAAACTAGTTGGGTTGTCGTTTTCAATTTTAAGGGTGAAAAACAAATGTGTAGGATAATATTTTCCTTTTTTTTTCTTAATGAATTGGAGCATGGTCGGTTTGGTGCCCATTGAAACAGAATTATCTTCAACCATGTTCACTGTTCCCTTGCAGCTTGGAAAGTCCCTTCAGGGAGGAGATGCAGCTAGTGGTTTTGAAAGCCAGTCCTAGCACCAAAGATTTGTTGGAAAATTAGATATGTAATAGTATTGACACCTAAACCAGTAGGATTTCCCTTTTGGGCTTACAACCTTGTACATGTACATGTATCATTCGAAATTAAATACAAAACAAGTAGAGCCCTCCCCAGCTTCTTTGTTTTTAAAAAATGATATGCCATATGAGTAAGGTTTTCACTGAGAAATCCTACATCAACACTAATTTATTTGTTATCTATCCTTCTATATTTTTTTAAATTTATATGTCATTCTCATTTTCTAATACATCTCTATTTATGCATATCTTCTCTTTATTTTCTGTGCATTATACATTTTTCACCTCTAGTTTTTATTCTCACATCTAAAGCATCAAATAATTTAGGATAGAGAGAGTGGTTCTTAATTTTTATTACTTCCTTTGTTCTCTTTTCAATGTGTCGTCGTTGATTTTGATCAAAAATTTTGACCATTCGTCTTATTTAAAAAATTAGTTTAAATGTATAAAAATAAAAAATTAAGAGTAAAAAATCTTTAGTTATGAATCAAATTCTAATAAAATATTTAATATTTTTAATATTTTTTGAATAAGATGATTGGTCTAAGTCAATGATGATAAAAAAAAAATAGAGAGAGTAGTTCACAAATGTTGCTTGCAATAATGTCACATCACAAAGGAAAAAAAAAGTTGCATCTGCACATGGCAGATACTCCTGTGTACACATAGTGGAAACATCGATTTTAGAAAAAAGGAAACGATCTGTTCTGGGGCGGGACAAGGAGATGCCGGTATGTGGATGCGCATCTGTTCCCCATATTTCGCGTTGGGCATTCCTCTCCTCCTGAAAACGTCCAAAAAAATCCATCAGAAAAATGTTTATATCTGATTTCATTGTCACTACAGCCTGTGATGACGCGGGATTGGCCTGTTACCACAGCTCCTCCTCCTTTCGGAAAGAAGAAACGCGCTCGTGCTCACGACGTCGCTAAGCGGGAACGAAATATGGAACCAAATTTTTGCAGTCGCAAACTCCGGCCTTTCTTTTTTTTTTTTATCTCTCTCTCTCTCTGAAAATCGTAATAAAAAATAATTCGGGCATCGTTGAGGGTACATAAAGTGTTTCGAACACACTGTATGCACTGAAATTTGAGCATCGAAAACTGCTCTCACTGGCTAGTACAAGAGTCTGAACGGCAGGCTGTCATCCTAATAAGCAATGATATAGCTCCAGCGCTGAACATAGGACGTTGTCCAAAAAGGGCCACCTCCACAAATAATAACTGAGTTATTCAACTCCATTCGTCAAAGTCAATTTTCAGAGTTGAGTTTTGCATCAGTACGTAGCTGAATTTAGTTTAGTATTCGCTAGATCAGTGAATCGCACAGCTGATAGTTTAGTATTATTATGATTAACAAATGAGAAACAGACGATCAGCGGGCACACATCACGTGCGACGTGTGCGCTGAAAACTGCCGGTAGAGCATGTTAAGGTATCGGGAGAGGGGTACAATGATGTGAATCCCCTAGAAAAACAACATGGCAGGGTGCAACCTGTACCTGCCTGCCAGCGCTGCCTTGAATGAATTACGCTGTCATGATTGACCAAAGAAAAATGTGATCAGATCGGCAAGCAACATGGAATCATGCGGCGAGTTTGATCCGGATTCTTTCCTTCTCCTCCACATCCTTCCAACACTGATTTTCAGTATGATCTGTCATGAAGCTCAGCTGCAGGTTCGGTTCTCTCTTAGCAAATGGTTTATGATGTTGATTGTTCTGAGCTTCAAGTTCCTGCCGAAGACAGTTCCGCGCTGTGTGATCTGAATCAGATCCGTATCACTACGACGTTCTGCATTAGGGGAGACCGCAGGGTCCCGTGCGTGCAGAGGAGCAGTAAAAACCACCCTGTCTGCTCAGTTCATGAGCCGGCGGAAGAGAACCTCGGCTCGGCTCGGCTCGTGTGTGTTTTTTGTGTGGTGTGGCAGCATGTGGACTAGGTTGGCAGCGCTGCGCAAGTGGCCGTCGTGTTTGCCGGAACGAGCCACACATGAACCAGATTTAGCGCTTCATAAAGTCGGCCTGCCACATCCGTTTCTGAACAGAAAGCGACGTGTTGCTTCCAAGTTTTGTTGCCTCCAGCTAGTACTGTATAGGTTGCCTCGCAGGTAATAGAGCGTCTGGATCCAGCTTGCAGGTTTCGTGTCGGAATGGTAGCCTGAGTGATGCAGGAAAACCTCTTCAATGATTGTGGCGAGCATATCCTTCCACTAAGATGCAGATGCTGTTCCAAAGTCTCGGTGAAGTACTACAGTAGTACGATGCATGAACCAAACAGATACGGAAAAGCGGCCCAGTATGCGTGACCCAGGTAAGAAGCGGGCCCAAGACACCATTTGTGCACGCTTTCATGACTCGTGATCGTAAAACCAAAACCAACAAGAACGAAAAAAAAAAAACTATATCAAGAGGGCATATTTTCAGTACAACTGAACTACTCATCTGTAAAATGCGACAGTCTGTCAAAAATTTCGCTCATTATACACTTGAGGATTAAGAGTACATACAGGTTTACACTCTGGAAAGAATTATCTATACCTATATGCATTGCAAGAGGGCCGCAAACTATGAACAAGCACGGGCAAAATTCTACGGGTTGAAGAGCTTGCGGAACGGCCCGTCCTTGCGATCTTTGGCCGCCTCCGTCAACGCAAGGAACCTCTTGAACCCTGTCGTCGCTGCTCCCCGCCCAAGCGCTGCAGCTCGGGCGAGCACGTCCTCTCGGTTGGCCAGAGCTCCCGTGAATGTGGCCATGCTGGGTGTAATTGTCACGGCCGGGGTTGGGACTGGTGCGATCTGGACGGATGCAGTGGCAGCCGGTGGTGCAACCGTCGGAGTCACTGTTGGGTGTTTTATGGCGGGGGCGTGCTTGTTGAAGTCTTCCAGTATAGCTTGCTGGTCTGCTTTCTTCAAGCCCTGTGGCATATCGAGTGTGTCAGGATTACCCATAGCCATTGAAAAAGCTGTACTTGGAATCGAAATGAGGACAGATTTTAAGGTCAAAACCTTGAGATCAAGTATCCGCTGAAACTCAAGGGGCGTCCCTTCAGGAAGTAGGGCACGGTATGTATTAGCAACAGAATCAACTGGTGACAAAATAACCTGCATGGAATTGTACCATTAGCTCTCTGGATGTAATCATCAGCGAAGTGCATTTTCGGGTAATACTGACGTAAATAACCAGAATTCAAGTTCATCCCCCGATTTACCTTAAGGAGTGCTTCAGCTTTACTCATTTCCCGGCTTACAAACTTTGAGTAACTAGCTGCTGCTGTAGTCTGTACCATACAATGAAAAGAAACCACATCGAAGATATGTTATATAACTAATAAATCTATCTTTTCATTATGTTCTTTTCAAAAAGTAAAATTCTCATTTGCAGCCTTTCCATTTTAGCAAACATGTCATTGCATTTTGTCCAGCAAAGACCTTCATTAAATGCATAATAAGAATAAGATTATTTTATCATCACACTACACTTCCCGCTGCCAAATTAAACAGAATAAACCAGTACACTTGGCAGGTAACTCAACTAGAGTTGGATTATTCAAGACATTGACCAGGTACTATGCTGATGAATTTGTCAACAATAACAAAGACTTTTAGTCCCAAACAAGTTGGGGTAGGCATGCTGATTGCTTTTATTAAAAACTTACCTGTTTTCCAAGAGTTGGGATGTCTAGAAGAATAGTCTTAACTGCTTGAGTGTCCAAAAGCATCTAGAAAAATAAAATGGAAGCAGTGAGAAATCTGCTAAACGGGAACAGAAAATACGATAACTTCACATGCAATTAATATGCACCTGCTGTGCACCGGTTTCAGATATATGCTTGCACTTATATATGTTGAGATAAAACCGAGGACCAAGTGAGGCTGCAAGCTGCATCAGAACAATCAAATACTAGTATAATAGACTACACTGATTGCCAATATGTACAAAACAAAAGATGACATGCCAATAATGTTTTAGCAACAATATCAATATTGATCTTACCTTGTCCAAGAAATACTGGAAGTAGGTAGGTGAAAGGAGGCTACCAAGCATTGGAATACTGCTGGAAAGTATAGAGCTGATACCATTCACATATCTGCCATAGTAAGGTGAATTCTCTTAGCAATAGCTAATATACTTAAATAAATGATAACGTATTCTTTTGGCTCATTTTTTGAGAACTTTGCAAGGTACAAACTGCTTATGGAGCATATGACAGTTGCTTTCAAAACTGAAGATGACATGTCTCAAATGTTCATTACGCACACACATGTGATGGCAAAATTATGTTTAGGTCCTAACATGCTAATCGGTGACATTTCAATTGACAATAGGTTAGGAACCATTTATTAGGGTTAAGCAAAAGCATATATTCAAATAACCCCAGCAATCCAACATTTGTGTTCTAGTATATATGCAACCTACAGAAGGCTCCCAGATTGTAGTCCACAACAACAATGTTTCCTATCAAATATTTACTGGATCGCAAAGCTGGACTGGACATCGGAAACTGCCTTCCAGTCAAATAACATTAAGTTGTAAATATGTGGTCTCATTCTATGTCATGACTTGTGAGAAGAGTCAAAATCTCATTGAATCTAGGCTGCAGGACTTGGAATTTCTGTAAGAAGGATGACTTGTATTATATCAACTTTAAAGCACACAAAATGAAAATTATCAGAGGACATAACATAAGAAAGTTCAATAATATCATACTCTGACTGGTCGCCAACGCTTTCAATTGTGGCCCATGGAACACGGGTCATTGCAACCATTTCAGCATCAAATTTGGTTTCAAGCCCATGCACAAGTGTCATCAATGCTTTTGTGATCACAGCAGCGAATTCATCCTGCAAGTGTGAAGTATTTAGGCCTTTTGTACAAGTCCAACAATGACATCAATACCAGAAAAAAAGAGATAATGATCAGTTACCTGAACTTCAGACATGTCCACCTTGTCAGCAAACTGAGGGTTAATCATCTTAGCAACATTTTCAGCTAGCTCACCGGCCTGTGGATTTTATTTTTATTTTATTATTATTATTTTACAGAGGAAATCAGTAGCCATAACAGGAGTATGAGAAACGCAGTCACACATTCAAGCATGTAGCATGCAACAAAGAATGAAAGATGACCGACTAACAGACAGCACCTAAATTTGTTCTCTGTCAACCTACTTCCATTCTCTTACTCCTATGTCCCTCAATTTCCTCTAAGCAATCAAATCAAATACAAGAGAAAACTATGGAATGCTTCAATAATGAGTAACCAGTTATGGTCTACATCGATGGAAAATCAACTTACTGTCTGGTGACAATATTCTGCAGTGTTGACAATATAGCATATCATCCTCTCGTCCCTGTCCGAGGTCTGAAATAATGCCAACAGGACATAAATTGCTGGTGCTGGATGAGGAAAACAAGAGAAAGGGAGGAAAAAAGAAACCAATGCTACAGATCATACCCTGATCTGGCCATCGGTACCAGTAGCAGCTGCAACAATACCAGTCCCACCTTTTGGTAGCCTGGCATATAGCTTACCCGCATATATTTTGAGTATTCTTTGAAATACCTAGTAAAAAGAAGAGAGAGAAAACAGTGACTAGTCTGTTCAAAGTATCACTAATTAACCTGACAGGTGAAACTTAATCAAGACATTGCCTCAACACAATTAGAAACCCAGAGTCCAAAAATTCATATATGGATAGCAAATTTCATTTTACATGTTAGCATGTGTTTGTATCTAATTGTGCAAATTCAAATTACGTCTGTAACTATGCTTAGTGCTCTGTAGCCTCTAACCAATGCGGAGCTAGCTGAAAATAAGAAATATATCCACAGCTTTCAAAGCGTGCCAGTTTGGAAAATAAAATCATGAGAACACCTCTTGTTCCGCCTGAAATAAACTGAATCTCAGGAACTAAAATATTTTATATGTTGGATTTGATCAGTTCAAGACAACTTAACATTCCTAGTATCACACAGGCTTGCTAACTTTAGAACAAACTGCTCAAAAAGGCATATAAGCAGTATGCAGTTTGTTAACAATATAAAAGGCATGGCTAACTGAATATTTTCATGCTATTGTACTATTAAAGTGATGTTTCATGATCCAAAACATAAGATATTCAAATATCTATTTGATTCACATCCATTCCATAATGGTATTGTATCCGAGGTGTTATTTGTTTCTCTGTTTATGGGGAGAATTATGAAAATAAACATTGCAGTGTGCCCATAAATTATCCGTCACACCTACTTGGATCAAACAAGGAACTCTAACATAAGGCAGCACTGGCCACAAAAGCTGAAAATAATTATCTACCTGAAACAAGTTATATAGTGTTTGGTTCTTTGTTAATGCACTGCACCGCTTTAAGCTTTTCCTGATCACCAAGAAAACCTGCAGAAGTGAAATTGTAAAAAAGACAATAATTTCATAAAAAACTGAATGGAAGGCTAGTTCTGGAAAAGCAGGAGCTGATTTGGAAATTTCTACCATTCCAAATACAAAATGTAGGCAAAAACTATGTAGTATTTAACAATTCCATAAGAGTAGGACAAAGTAGTATAAAAAGATAGCACAAAACGACATGTAGTCAGCTGCTGTATAACATGACACTGGAACTGAAAGATAGCTTTGGAAAGCAAGATCATACTTAGCAATTTCTATCAGTCCACACACGCAGGGTTGATAAATCATTCGAATATTGATGTAATAGGAAAAAAGCTTGGTTGTGTTGTTGTACAGATTCAAAAGGAGAAAAGAGGGACAGAAGGAACTACCCAGTTTTTAACCAATTACATAGGGACAGCATAATATAATGGGATTTTAGCGACATTTGGAACAAGTGCCCCAACTAGCACAAGTAAACCATCGAATTATCATTGTCTAAATCATTATATTATTTACCTGCATGCTGCTTGATAGAATATTTGTTTGACTTCCTTCCTCTATTTCCCATCTTTCCTCCTGCCAGAAGCGCAGCATAGAAGGATGAGTTTATGGTAAATAGGCCTCAAATATCATGGCTTATAAATATATGTATGTTGTGTGCACCTGAACAAGTTTTTCTAATTGATCCATCAAGGATTTCTCCTCAAGTTCTATGTACACAGACATATATGGTTCAAAACAAGAAGATATGATTCCATGGAAGTTGAACTGCATGTAAACACAATATATGAGATATGAACATGCAATGTGAATCAGTGCTAAATATGCACTGCACAAAAACAATAGTCTACTAACCCCAGCACCAGGAACGGACAAATCTTTCTGCTTCTCTTTGTCCTGCCAGTAAGTTTGTAGACGAGTTGGAAAAAATATATAACAGGAAAAAAAATGGGGGAAAAAATTCTACAGCAATTACATGCTCAACTTCATCATTTGATAGTGCCAGTTTCTTCTCATATTTCTTCCGTATGTCTGAAACAATTCTATTGTGACCTGCACCTTCATCTTCATCATCACTCCCAGATTCTTTATTTCGAGCACCTGCAGTACCACCACTGAATTTCTCTGCTAATTCTTCTTCAAATTCAAGGGTTCTTTGGAATGCCTGCATTGCAAAGAATTCAAGTGTTTACTACAAAGCTTGATATGGAAAATGAATTTCACGTATTTGGCTCAACATCCAGACATTTGAGACATAAGTTGTTCGTTTTCCTGATCTTTGTTCGGTGACAGGAAATGGCTTGTTATAAAAAGGTCTTGAAGATAAGACTACTAAAAAAGCAGCTAATAACATTGAGCATTTTTTTTTAAAAAAAAACATAGGCTCTCAATCAGTTGCACAACATTGTAAGATAAACGGTAGAGTCATCCATGCTTCCGGGAAAACAAAGGGTACTTACCAATAGCAAAGTTGCAACATCTGGCTTTTCCTTGAGATTGTTAAGGATATCAACAAGCTGGGCCCTGTAAAGAAGAATTTTCACTGGTAAACAATTTCCAAGTAGGAAGATTACAGTGTTGTAGCACAACTTCTGCAATTGAGAGGAGAAAATAATAGATTGAAATTAAAGAAGACCAAATTGTTTGACCACGTGAAACATATAATTCAACAAAAAAAAAAGGTAAAATTAAGTGATGATGCAGTTCTAGTTCTTAATTTGAAAGGAAGATCATTAACTACAAAACTAGAGGGGAGAGAACAGAGAAGTCAGACCTTGTAATCTTACAGAACTGGATGCACAACAGATAGTCAACATGCCAGGAAGGAGGAAATATTTTCCAGGTGTCTTCATTTGACCGTAGTCGACGTTTAATCCATGCATATCTCCTTTCAGTCTTATCTAACTTGGCAAGTTCTGTTTTTTTCGGAAGTAGGAAATTATAAGTGAAGAAAAATATCATATGCAAAATTTATATTAAAGTTACACAGCAGAATGATCTATATAGCATGCACAATATGTTCACCTGCTCCTTCAAAAATCTGCCTATATGAGGTGAGTTCCTTGCTGCAAAAATTCTTTACTAGTTCTTCTCGTACAGACGGTTCCAATGCATCAACCACCAAGCAAGCATCAGATAGCTGCTGCAGTAGCATGGAATCTTCTGTTTCCTTCCCAGTTCCTAAGCTGCAAAATACAAATCAGTGGGTCGGTTTGAAAACATGAAGTAATATACATACATAGCAGAATAACTGGCAACTGAATAAAACGTTCAACTGCTTGATTGTCATAAATTTACCAAGGACAAAAAATGCTCTAGGCATCCAAACTGTTGGTTACCAGCAATGTGGCAAACAAGCTCTTTAAGAAACAAATATTTCAATGTTCTAGAAACAGATCTAAAGGATCATGTTGGCCATATATAAGGAGTTGAGGCCTTACCAGATGATCGCTAGTTGGGTCAGTAATCAGGCCAGTAAGGTCCTAGAATCACAATATCGAGTGACAAAAGAGATAGATGTAACCAATTTTAAAACCTTAATAACCAAATATTTTTCCTTAGATATTCAACTACATTTTATCTGAATTTTTCTGGCGAAATTTTATGATGTTACTTGAAAAATGTAAGATAACCAGATGGTTGGCTGATCTATAGATTACGCCATCTATCTCGAGCTGCTACATGGACTTGACTCGTCCTGTGCCAGGGTATTTCTTCTAGCTCATAGCTACTTTAGTGGTCAGATATTGGCCAGAACCCAGCACGGCCATCAACTGGTAATAATTTTTTATCAATACCAAAAAGATTTTTGCTAGCTAAGCCTTTTTACTCAATACTAACAAGCTTTTTTACTAGCAATGTACCTTGAAAAATCTGAAAATACATGTGATTTAAGAATTTTCTTGATGTTCTTGAATTTCTCCCTGAGCTCTGTTATCTTCGGTACATCCCTATAGGCTTCAAAATGACTGCATAACTGGTTTACTGCCTGAAGAATGAAACAGAGTCAGGAAGTTTTGCTGGAAACCCAGTCCACACAATTGTTTATATTAACATGTCAATCATAAAGACGATCAAAAGTATTATATAGTGCAGTCATTGAGATCAAGGTATTAAATTGTGCAGGCATTGAGATCAAGGCTAGAAAGTATACAAGTGTATAAGCAGCTAGTTACATTGTACCTCCAGCTGTGCAGATGCTTCTTTGTACTGCCGCTTTGAAGCCATAACTTGAAGTTGCTCAACAGCAGAAACTGCATATGTGAGCACACATCCATATAGTTTAGCTAAGGTCTATTGCAGCACTTTTTATTCAACATGCATAGAAGGGAAATATAAAAGGAACTAACCAAGCATGGTTAGACGGTGAAGGGCAGTTATTGTAGTCGTTATATGCCTCTTGGCACAATCCAATTTTTTAATATCACGGCAGATTTCTTGAACCATTGTTTCGCTTTGTTCAGCCTTTGTTTTAATCTCATGTATCTTGTGCATTAGTTCCTGTTACAGGAGGCAAGAGTTAACTCCAAGCAACCCGTTAAGTACTCATCCTAGTTATCTGCCACAGATTTCTTTCTAGGAGCAAATTTCAAGATAGTAGCACAAAGCATGTGCTTAATCAGGTAAGTTTGTAGTGTGCAAACTCAACGACCTGAACAGCATTAGTAGCTGCAGCAAGCTCCTCCTTAGCCTTGGTTCCAGAGTTGCTCTGTGGAATAAAACAGCTTATCATTATCTAATACAGTACAGTCATAAGAAATTGGTGCACAGATAAGCTAGTCCTGTGGACCAGTAGAAAATCCTTAATAAGTTCATTACAATTCCATGGCCATAGCACTCATCAAATTATGAAACACCTCCACTGGATCAGTTCGTTTTAACCGGTTGCAGTCCAGAGGAGGGTATACATTACATACAGCGGAACTCCACCACAAGGAATGTAAGACAACAAGGCGAAACCTGCTGCCGGACGGCGGCGAGGATGCTGGCGTCTACTCGGCGAATTTCGCCCTGTATCTTCTGCATCAGTGGTTCAACGCCCGATAGCGACGCCTCTGCAGGTCACAGCACAACGTGTTACCCTAGAAGCGTCGAACAACAGCACAGCTCAAACGAGCGCATTGCCGCAGCAGCGGCATCACGAGCTAAATCCCCGTGCAGAGTAAGGCATCGATGATTTGAACTCATGCGCGTGCGTACCGGTGGGGAACATCTGGTTTATGTACTCCAGGGCGCTGGACTTATCCATTTTCCCCGGTAAGATCCCTCCGCCGCGCGCAGCCGCGCTGCGAGGATCTGGGGAGGTCGAAGGATCTGGAAGGGGAGGGCGTCGAGGAGGGGCCGATCTGGTGGTGCGCAGGCGGTTGGCAGCCGCTGGCGCGGATAGTGTGGAGGAGGTGGTGGAAAAGACGGAATCGCCGGCGGGGACTCGCCGCCGTCGACTGCTGCTCGGCGGTTCAATAGGTGGCGGCCCAGCTGATGTTCTACGAGTCGGTTGCTGCAGCGGAGCCCGACGACCCGCGCGCTCGCGACTGTATTTGCAAGTTTACTATAGCATCACACTGTAAACAGCTTTCAAATTATTTTTTCAAGAACGAAAAGGTTTGTGATTAACAATTTAACATGAACGGTAACATGTTTCCTGCTAAAATTTTTTAATGCAACTTCTATATTGAAGTTTCGGGGTTCATTTTGATGTTTCTAGCGCTGTCCCTTACTTGGATTTGGTACCTTCTGCTCGAAGATTTAATTATTTAAGCAATCCACTAATATTTTAGATTCTATTGTATGGGTAACTAAATAAAGAAAAAAATTTGTTATCAGTAGCCAGTTATCCAGATTTTAATCTTTTAACTCAAACTTCAATGTTTACCGCTCTGCGTCAGACACCATGCTGTAGATGCCCAAGGCCGATATAATAATAATAGGATAGGATAATTGGATCTGGTTCACAAGCCGTAATCGAAATTACAACCATAGCAAGAAACGCCTGAAATTTTGTTTGTGATTTCTCCATTCTCATGTCACTCCAGTTCTAGCTTTCGCAGAACCCTATCTGGGAGCACAGTTCAGAAACATGAAAAATATCACAGCTGCAACACCATTTGAAAGTCAACATCATCCATTCATCCTACGCGGTGTCATGGAAGAGCTGTGATATTTAGCAAACTTGTTTAGTTCCAGCCTTCAAACTATATGAGCATCATACATTAGGAGGGTGGCCTTGTACTCTAGAGTGAAATTGCTCTCACCACGGCTCAATTCCAGCATATGGTGCACCGATGGAGTTAGCTCTATGAATAAGAAGAACGAGCTGCTGCGACTGACAGACGGAGGTTGCTTGGAAAGCAGAGTGCCAACGTCCATGATTTCCTCATTTTAGCACACGGCCAATTAAAGGTGTCACGTATACACGTAAGCTTGTTATGTAGAAATTTTACTGTACATATACTACAAAATCTGGCCCCTTCCTGAAGTGATGAGCCACTAAGAACATATCACAGTGACTGCTGAGACTGCACCCCCATAGGAAGCTGCACTCAGGAAAGACCTGACTTCCCGTCTTGTGAACAGAGCCACCAATCATATCTGAGTTTGAGGCACTTGTTGGTGACAGCACTTTCATGCTTGAAGCTCCAGTGGACGATCATCTTCCGACTTCTCTTGCTCTACTGCTTCTTCGACAATGCAAGAACCTTTGCCAAGTTTGATTTGGCTGCATCAAGCAGGGGATCAGATTGCAAAGCCTTCTCAAAACAGATTGTAGCATCCTCCCAACGGCCCTCCGCAACAAATACAAGCCCCAAGTTGTTGTTTGCTGGTGCGTATCCAGGACACAATTCCAAAGACTTCAATAAGATCTTTTTTGCAAATTCATACATCCTATGCTGCCGATAAAGAATTCCAAGATTAGAGAAGATTGCATGCAACTGCTGGGTTGAGGATAGTGCTAGTGCCCGCTTATATACAGTTTCAGAGGATGGATCATCTGATAGATGCAATGCAATACCTGCGAAAATAGGAACTTGGTATCATATGGTGATCACACTGACAGTACATTCATTTGCCATGATGTCAAAATACAGCAAAGCAAATAGGACACTCCATCACATTAGGCATACAGTGCTTCAGTTCCTTTATTCAGAGGAATAACTACAACAAGTTCTGCAATTGATTAGATTTGTAAAATGATAAAATTATTAAGGTTTGAATCTCAGAATCATATCCACAATATTTGTTATTGTACCTCACCAAAAAACAAAGAATAGTGGTTTACAGAAACTACTTTAGCCTAAACAAAACCATAGTCTTAGTGCAGCAAAATCCATAATAGATTGAGTCCGCACAGTGAACCTTGGTGTTGGCACCATCGCATATGCATTCTACTGGATTATTAACTTGAGCAACAAAAAGGACTGAAACCAACCAAAAACTTACCAAGATTTGACCAAGCATAGCTGCAATCTGGGGAACGAGCTAGCGCAGCTTTAAAAAAATCTACAGATCTACTGAACCGAGTCATGCAAATATTATACAAGCCAAGTTGATGCCACTGAACAGCATCATCTGGATCCTCTTGGATAGCCTGAAAAGGACGTTCAAAAAGAAAATAGCATTATTTTCTAGTGCTCAGGTTTAAGACCTGCCAACTGAGGTTGAAGAAAACAACTTAAGTTGCAAATAATAATTAGCAAAACATCACCTGTTTAAGTGTATAAAGAGCTCGCTCTTCTGCATCACTAAGATTGAGATGTTCAGCGTCATAAACAGCAGCAATTTCATGTTGTGCCCTGTGAGCCATTGCCAACCCTGCCCATGCAATTGGGGCATCAACTGCTGAAGGGTCTCCTTCTTTTAGCACCGTCGCCATTTCATTTGCAGCCCAGAGAAGCTGATCATCTGAACACTGTGATCTTACAGCATCTCTGATACGGTGAACTGCAATAGCATACCGAGCAGGCATATGATTGGGTTCTAATTTTGCTGCCTGCAAAAGCATAGTGCAAATCAGAGGATTTTATTTTTGGCCTTGTGTATTCAGGCGTTAGCATCTGTGCAGCATTGAATGCAACATTGCTAGCTATTGTAGGGACATTGCAACTATTTTGAGCAATAAATCTCTGAATAATAATGTCAATAACAGAAAATGCCGTAAAAACATTTGTTACCTGCTCCAAACATCTCTTTGAATTTTTATGTTCACCAACCATGTAATATGCATTTGCAAGATTGACCCATACTGATGCAGCTTTTGGATCAGCCTTTGCTGCTGCAAGTAAACACTCTTTTGCAACAGCTAAAGCTTCTTTCTGATGTAGATAAGGTTCTGCACTGGGTTTCCACCCTGCCCCTGAAATTTATGGGAATCAGACAGCAGCTAAAGCAATTGAAAATCATAGAGAGAAAAATAAAAATTATAAATTGACTATTGAGTGAGTATGGACAAGCTAAGTGTAAACTTAATTTCTAGTCAGGTGTTCTGTTACTACCAAATTTATCTAGGGGCATCAAATGGAACTGAGGATGCATAGAGATACTTCAGCTATTGAGTGAACTGGCTGGGGCCAGTAATTAAATGGCCGAAAGGAGAAGTGCGATCTCACTAACACAACAAGAAGTCAACAATCAAGCCTTTTAGTCCCAAGCAAGTTGGGCTAAGCTAACACAGTTGCATAAATACGATTTTAGTCCACTCCAGTGGATGAGATAAGACTGGAAATATACAGAGAGAATTTTGAAGGAATAGGCAACATGAAAGACTATGACACCAAAATTCTGCCATACCTGCAGCCACAGATCCATATTTGCAAAGAAGGAGAGCTGCATAGTTCACTAGAGCAGCTGGATGGTTTTGATCTTTTAGAAGAAGCTCTTGAAAGCATTTTGCAGACAACTCGAGATCCCCACTGGAAGATGTTATTATGTATTATAAAGTCTGTAGGAAGGAAATGAAAGTTGAAATGGTATTACCATACCTTTGAATATATGCAACACCAAGATTCGCAAGGGAGTCCAAGTAGTCTGGAGCAATATCAGTGAGATAAGATAGAACTGAGATAGCACTCTGCACAAGGTCACAAAATCAGCAAGTAGTCTTTAAAAACAAGACACAGCTTCATGAAAACGGAATGAATTGAAACAGGTCACACTGTACCTGAAGTTGACCACCTCGAAGAAGAACTAAACCAAGAATATTCCAAACAGCTGCCTGCCTGGGATCCAATTCAACTGAATTCTTCATCTTAACAAGGATATCATCCAGGTCACCAGTGTCAAGCTCCTCATCAAAACTGTCGCCCATGCTTGTTTGCAGAATGCACTGCAAGGATAACAAATTGAGCCAACAAGGACAGGAACTTTTTTTTAAGTAGATAGGTGAACACAAAAGGGGAAGGCGCGAACTGCCGATCTCATAAACAAAGACAAAACAACAAACAACATAAGTCTTTCTAATGAACCTGTGCATGGTGTATCCTCACTGATGAGAGTAAATCAGGCCTCCGTACTTCTTCTTCATCATGTAACAGTATTTCGGATGACTTCTCATATGCTAATATTGCCTGAAATATTTGTTTGATTGCTTGAGTTTTGTGAAGATGTTTAGAAAATTACAATCTTCCAAGTGAAGATTTACCTTTTGTGGCTGACCAAGTCTTTGATACATCAAACCCAATATAAAATGAGCATGAGCATTTTTATGCATCTTCCGGGCAACATGAACCAAGGCCTGAAAAAGATAATGTTAATATTTTGGTCATATTTGTGTGATACCCAAGGGTATCCCAAATACAGTAGCATGCAAGATGACCATATTGAATGTGAACAGGAAAAAAAAAAAAGAGAACTCACAGCTTTCAGGTTGCTAACTTTCTCCTCACGTGGAACAGAAGCCCCTTGGCAGTGTTGATCTGCATCTGTTCATCGATAACAATGAATAGTTAATTTTAACAGAAAAGTTTCCTTTCACTGCTTCACATTTCGATCACGTCACCTTCGCATTCAACGGTCTCAGTATCCTTCACTGCAATTACATTTTTTGCCAAACCAACCTCCTCGTTGACACTCCTGCATGGGTGATGCGGGCTTGTAAATTTATAAGCTCAAAAAGTATTTTGATGCCAATAATCCCTATGACCTTTCCCTCAAAAAAAAAAAATCCCTATGATCGAAACAGAACCTGCTCGATAAGACTGCTAGGCATGGTTCAGGAACATTAGAAGAGCAGAAGCACTAAATGGATACTACTTGTTGAATCCAAAACAATCCTAGGGTTCCAGCTCTCAGAACCATAATAAGCCCCGCAAGGACTAATAAGCCCAATTCCGAAATATTTACAGAAAATGAAGTGGAAGTAATTGCCAACGGGAACAAGCAGCAGAAACCCCGCACGCTCAGATTGAAGGGTGGCGTAGTAAGTTCACCTGGCGCAGGAGTCGGCAGCGACCGGCGGAGGTGCGGCAACCGGTGCGGCGGCTACGGGGTTGGGCCTGGGGGTCGGTGGGCGGTCCTCGCCGTCGCTCTCTGTCGGCTCGAAGTTGAGGTCGGCGAGCATCACCGGCCTCGGCGGCGGCGGGTGGGTCTCCGGCATCGTCTCCGGCCGGGGGATCGCCGATGAGTGCAGGTGGGTCTGTGACCTCCGATGCGGGCGCTGGACTGGAGTACTGGACTGGTCCTTGATTCCACTGCAAAAAAAGTTGCGGAGCAAGCAGCCACGAACTCCGCAGTCGGCAGTCCAAGACTAGCCGGACCAGCACCAGAAAGATTACCGCATTGATGGGCTATGAGTTGGGTTAGGCCCGTGTCTATGTCTCCTCTAGTGAGCAGGCTTACCTGAAATCCAGCAATGCGGCCCAAATATATCGGGTCCACACGACAGGGAAAGAATTGTGGATGTCATTTATCAGCAAACACCATCTGCACTGCAGTGACAAAACGCGCGCGCACGCACACCCCTTCTGCCGCCGATCGTCCACCTGTCGATCATCTTGGCCATGCTAGGAGGTCTTCGTTTCTACTAACAGAAGCTTATTTTCAGGTTTTGTTAATGTGAGGATAATTGTATCTATTCTACGTAGCGTGAGGAGGAACGTCAGATTCACTGTAAAAGCTGAAAGTCAGCTTCTAAGTAGTGGAAACAAAAATCCCCTTAAAACAGTGTGACATGCACTCCTGCTTCTCGGGCTCTAATTAGTTCGTGTCTGTATGTAGTATACCTGTATACATTAGCATAACCCTTTTTATTTGTTTCTGTGTGTGAGAGCAAGCTGGTGGTTACGGGCATCGAATATGCGTTGATGCACCGGTTAACTTAATTTAATCCTCACGCGGGGACGCGGGGTGAACATTTTTGTATCGTTCTTGTTCCAAGATACCATTCTCCGACCTTGAGGTACCTTCAGTGTACTCACGGTTCAGATACAGCTAGCGTCCATGGGTGCTCGCAAACGAACAGCGAGTCGAGTGGAACTTGCACTTTTCGGGTCGTTGTCTTGTCTCCAGCGTTCGTTAACAGTGAACCCTTGGACAGCGATGATAGCCGTGTGAACCACCCCGACCTACTCGTCGACTACCGCGCGGGTCGCCTTCCATGAAGCTCACCTCACTTCAGTGCTCTCTGTCCACCGAACGAACGAAAACGAATCATCGGAACCCCGAACGCGCACGCACGGCCAACAATCTCCAACCGCATCTGACGCTGGCTTCTTCCCTTGTCCGCACTCGATCTGGTTCTGCTCCCCAACTGACCCGACCGATCATCATCGATCGCGCAGGGTCGCAGAGGGCGAGATCGAAGTCTGCGAAAACTTCAGGGGGAAAAAAAAAAATCCTCGGCATCTCACGCGTACGTGGCGATGCCTCAGCGGCGGTTGATCGAATTGTTTATGCGCAGGTTAACAACAAACAGGGGCCTGACGATGATTGTTTAACTACTGTTCGCATGTGTGTGCGTAGCGTACGTACGAACGCTCTGAATCTCGTCAGGATCGGTGTGAGCGGCGGTCGAGCGAATCGATTAGTAGAATACGGCGCCCCGGGAGGGTCAGGTTCAGCGGATGTGCTGTCCGACGACGCAGCAATCATCATCGCCGATCGCGGGGGCTAGTGCACATGTGCCGTTGATTCGTGTTTGGTTTCTCTGATGATCGTCCGACGCACGAATCCAAATCAAATGTTGTAGCATAGTATTTGTATATTCAGATGCGTTTCATTTCGGCTAAAAAGGTTACCGTCGTCGGCAGGGGCCGTGGTGGCGGTGGTGGTGGTGCCGATCGCTGACAGGTCCGACGTGATCGGTCTCCCCTCGGCCACAACATGGTCACATGCTCCTGCCGACGGGTGAGATACATGGTCCGTATGCACGTGTGTGTTCGTCCACGATGTTCCAGTAAAATGTCTGGCATCGTATTGTGGTCTCGCCACTGAGTACTACTGGCTAGCAGCTGCTTAATGCAATTCAGCGGCACGAAAGATCAACTAGCTGTTGAATGATGAAAAAAAAAAAGAATAGTAAGGAGGAGCCCCGAAAAAAGCACCAAACTATTCCGAAAAAAAAAAAAGAACCCAACTGCCGATTCCGGCGGCCCCGCCATTCATGCAAGGCAAAACCGTGTTGTGCCACCTCCCCATGTGCTGCCGCTTCCAACTGCCGCGCCCGCCCTCGCATTCAACCCTCCTCCCAACGTCCCAAAAAAGTCCCAGAAAACACGTCGACCTTTTTCGTTCGATCCCCTCCCGTTATCGTCGAGCGCCGCCTCAGCCTGAGCCCAGGTGTCGTCCCCTGTCCACCTTCATCACCTAAACGGCGTTGTTTTGATTAGCAAGGTGGTCTTGGTTAGTAGTGCTAGTGCGTTAAACAAACACGGCTTAATCGATCGGCCAATCATTTCCGCACGGTGGCCGCTGTCGCGACTTAACCTCCCTCCCGTTTTGTCCTCATCGTCTCCCCGCTTCTCCCTCTTTAAAATCCCACCCAGCAGCAGCAGTCCTCGGCACCAACAGCACACAGCAGCAAGCGCCCGACCACACCAGTAGTGATAGTGATCGACACCGACCGAGACAGAGGAGGAAGAGAGCAGCAGAGCCGCTACACAGAGCAGCAGCTAGGGAAGATGGTGAAGATTCCGAGCCCGAGGAGGCTGTTCCGGAACCGCTCCAGGAGCACGAGCAGCAGCAGCAGCAGCAGCAGCAGCAGCAGTATCGCCGGCAGCAGCGCCGACATCTGCGCCATGGTCGCCGAGCACGAGAAGATCGAGTGGGAGGTGCGGCCGGGCGGCATGCTGGTTCAGAAGAGGCGGTCACCGGAGGAGGAGGACGACGACGACGACGCGGGCGTCGAGATCATCACGGTGAGGGTCTCCACCGGGTGGCAGTGGCACGACGTCTCCATCGACGCCACCGCGACATTCGGTGACCTCAAGGTGATGCTGTCGCTGGTGACCGGCCTGTGGCCCAGGGAGCAGAGGCTGCTGTACAGAGGGAAGGAGCGCGACGACTGCGAGCACCTGCACATGGTGGGCGTCCAGGACAGGGACAAGGTGCTGCTCATGGAAGACCCGGCCGTCAAGGAGAGGAAGCTCAGGTCCACGACCTTGGCGCAGCTCATGGGAGTGCCGTGCCACTCCTTCATCCAAGTGGAGTAGAGCATCCCTCCCCCTCCTGTCAGTCGTGATTTTCTTACAGGCTTCTTTTTTTTTTCTCTCCTTTTTTGAGCGTGTTTGCTTCAACGACAGAGCAAAGGTTTCAGCTCAGTCTAACAGCAATGTTTAGAGACCTGGTGAGTTTGAGCACTTTCAATTTGCCCAATCGAATCGACTAGGATACATGATGTAACTACTACTAGTACCCTGTATGTATGAGGGATGTCAATGTCATCCCAGTGCCAGTGTGCGTTCTAATGTCTCGTTTCTTACAGTACCATTCCGTACTACTCTGTATATATTCCTTTGTTGACTTCGGCAATATAGTTCGTCTGATGCTCTGTAAATTGTAAATGTTGCTTTGTTCATGAGCCACCACTATCCCCCCCCCCCCCCCCCCCAACCCCCCCTCTTTTTTTTTTCAGTGCTGATGAAGTCCAGACAGGCTATTTTTGCTATGGTCGGTTTTGGCATGCATGTACTGGCGTACCCCTGCTGTTTTTCAGCTGGGAATTCACGAACCAAGCAGTAGGTTTCCCCAGTCCTAAAAAGGGCAAAAGAAAAGGGCAGCGGCAGGTTTACGGATACCAAACATGCAGTAGCTGCCAGCTTGCACCGAACTGCAAAAGTTGGACATAAAATGCTTTCCAACAAGCTAAACTAACCCACCATTAACACTCCTTGCAAGCAAAATAGCCGCAGAATCAAGGCGATGGTCCGTACAATTTCTTTAGAAAAAGCAGAGGGGAAATGATCTGTACTATGAAGTAGTATACTAAATGTAGATTTAATTAACAGGAAGTCATTAGTGTGAATATGAACAATTGCAGATCGAGGCACATTATATGTGTGTAGAACAGTTGATGGCTACGCCAGTGAGCTTCATGCGGCTTTGGCCTGATTCTGTTTAGTAGTAGTTCAGGTTTAACGGCCCAGCTATCCAGCTATCCTGTCCCAATCTCGCTTCGAAATGGCAGTTGACCTGTGCCGAGAAGCAGGAGGCCTACGCGGTTACCAAACATGTACGTATACGTACTATACTATAAAATCGCCAGCTCGCACCGACCTGAAAAGCTATACTACTAGTAGCAAGCAAAGCTTTTTTTTTTTAAAAAAAAACTTTTTTTAGCAACCTACCAACCGTATACCTGAACTTTAAAGAAATGCTCGAGGACTCGAGCTCGCAAGTGGTCTTTACTCTGAACTCCAACAGTCAGCAGCACGAAGAAGACGATGATGGGAATAAAAAGTCTGAGGGCCCGTACGTGCTGCCGTGCCGCGCGTTCCTTCTTCCTGCGTGGAGTGTGGTGTTCACTGTTCGCGGTCCGGATTAGACCAGGCAGGCAGGCAGGCAGTAATGAAGAGAAGAAGTCGGCAACGGAGGAGGAGGAGCACATGCTGATCATCAGAGACCCAAACCAAAGCAAGCAAGGAAAGGAAGGAAACAGCGGCAGCCAAACGCGCCCCTGAGGCCGCCGTGATCATCAGGCGACAACAATACAGGAGGTCCCGGACCGGCGACAGCGACGCGAAATCCAACTCGAGATAATCCGCCCCGATCGGACGCTCCGTGGTCGACCCAGATCGACCCCCCTGAACTCGTGCCGCGAACGGAGGAGGGGATTGAATGCTGTGCCGCGAACGGTGGGTAGAGCGTCCATCGACCGAGTCGACGACGCACCGCGGCGCGCATGTGCCGCGCGGCACTGGCCGAGCCGAGATCAGCGCGGACGGCGACGCGCACGTACGCACCTCCTCATCCAGTCCAGTCCGCCGCGCCAGGCATGTTACCCCCGGCTTAAATTAAATGCGACTCTGGGCTCTGGCACGCCCGCCGTCTCGCCGTCACCGGTGGCCACCGCGCCGCGCGACTTATCCGAGACCGCGGATTCAGCGCTGCCCGCGCGCGCGGCCGCGCTGGGGGGGCGGTTCCGGTCCATCCCTCCTCGGCAGGAAGGCATCTGCATGTGCCACGTGAGCCTGGATAGGCTATGGATGACGGGGGGGATGCTGCGGATGATTCTTGTTCGATTTGGCTCGTGCCGTTCGCGACCAACGTACGTGAGCGCTTCCGAATTCAGCGAGGCTTAATCGAGAAGGCAAGCGTGTGTGTGGCTCGACGAAGGCAAGCGTGGCCACAAGGTGGAACGTATCCCTGCAGTGAATTTCTAGTGTCTCTTTGTTAACGATAACTTGCAAGCGTATACACTACTATACAACTGGGAATGTTCCTCTGTAGGGCCTTCACTTAGGATCTCCTCGACACGAGGCAAACCTTCCGTGTCCAGGAACTTCAAGTAAGCTGCAAAGGCTTTGGGCTCAACATCATCCCCTTCGATCGTGATGGAGGAGGCCTCTGGTGCGTGCGGCACGGACCACCACGTCTGCCAATGCAGGCGCGCGTGCTTGGATGACGGTTCGGTGCGCTGGAAAGATCGCTTCACCCTGGATACTGCGAGACGAATACACTAGCCGCCGGAATCGACATCTGACTATCTGAGACATGACGGTGTTCTCCCACCCGTACACCCTGCTGGTGAAAATGGGAAAAATTTGGGGACCTTTTATCTGCCGGTAGGCCCGAGCCCAGCATCCCGTTCAGGCCTTGCAGGTGGCCCATGGATCAGGCCGGTCCGTCACAAACTAGGGTGCACATTGGGCCGGACCGAGACCGATGCACGAAGAGTCTAACGCCGGCGCAGCGCCCCTCTCCTCCTCCTCACCTCGCCGGTCGCCGGCGCGCGCGGGCCTCCACCTCCGATCCGCCTCCTCCCCTCACCGGTACCGCGGTGCGCGGCGCCTTCGCCTCTTCTCCTCGCCAGAGCACGGCGCCTCTCCCTCCGCCTCCGCTCCTCGCCGGCGCGCGGCTCGTCCGTCTACGCTTCCTCACCTGGCCGGCGGCCGTGCCCAACAGGCAGCAACAGCAGCTCAAGTATGGCGCACAAACTTAGTACTCGGCACTCTCCCTTTACCTCTCCACTCTCACTCCTCTATGTCAACTGGTCATTGACGAACTACTCGAATCTCATCTCACATTTTAACTGAACCTCCGGTCAGTTTGGAAGATGGAGGAGATCGCCGGTGACGAGGCCGCAACCTCACCTGCACCTTCCCAATCCCCTTCCGGTGAAGCCTCCGAAGGCCCGTCTGCATCTACTCCCAACCCCCCCGGTGGCAGCAAGCCACGGCTGCGTACGACGAAGCCCGGCGTGAAGCGGCTCGTGCTCACCGTCTCCGTCCTTCTCTCCTTCCTCCTCGGTAACGACTCTCAACTTCCATTTCTAGCTTCCATGGTTAGCAGTGCCTCTTTTTCCGTGTAACTCTCGCTAGTCTGTCTGTAGGATTGCCCTTCCTGCTGAAGTCCACCGAGATCCACCGCTCGCCGCTGCCCTCTGACGCAATCGCCGACCTCGCTCGCCGCCTTCGCTCCAACCCGCCCTCTTTCCCTTGCGTCCTCCGCGCGGTTTTCCTCCGGCCAAGCCCCAGTTCTTCCGATGCATCCCTCGCCAATCACCTCGAGCGAGCGATCTCGGCCCAGCTCCAGCTCCTCCCAGCCACTTCCACTGTTGGTAACGTCACGGTGTCAGTCACCGTCGATTCAGCAGGTGCTTGCTCTAGTAGTAGCAGTAGCAGCATTGGCTCGCGTTGGCAATGCGGTGTTGTGACCACTGCAGACCTGCTGCGCGGTGATGAGGTGTTTGATGAATTGTTGCACTCGGCATTGGGAGGTACTGGTGGGGATGGAATGAGGATTTACACTGTTGTCGTTCTGGAGAGTGATGATGTGAAGCAAATGAAGATTGTAGTTGGGAAGCACCGGCATGCTTGGATAGTGGGGAAGGGGAAGGTCGACGTGTCTGTGTCGGCTATTGGGAAGTTATTTTACAAGTACTTCATGAATGGAGGTATTGAGGAAGGTGAGGCAGGCATTGGCAAAGGTGAATTCATGCCAGTTGGATCAGATGGGAATGTTGTTCTATCCTTCAGCTTGTTGAATGCTGATCCAAGCGATTGGGCGTATGATTGGTGAGAACAAAATCTCGTGACTTACCTCTACCTTTTGGTGGCTTTATTACTATTTCCTTGTACATCGCATTACTAAAATTCGAAATCATATGTTTTCTTTTTATTTGATATTTGTTCAAGTAAATCACAGTATATTAGACCATCAATCAATAAAGTACATATGCAAACATTATGTTATAGACTGTGGACATCTATCTTTTTAGTTTAGCGTGTTCTATAGCTTGCATGTATCATCTTGTTGCCATGGTGAAACTAGTTGTGGTTTTATTGCTGGAATTCTTTTACATAGGCATTCTATATGCAGGGAGTTTGAAAAGATTGGTGAGAGGATGCTGAACCCTTTGGTTGAGGCACTGCGACCGATTGCTGAAATTAATATAGAGAGTCAGGTGCCAATTTGTAGTTCTGATGTTTCTGTTGCGTTAGGATAGTCTATTGTATCCAATAAGTAATAATTATATCGCCTCTTTTTCAGGTTCTGTATCACACGCCAAAGTCTTCCTACTCTTACGCTGATGATAAACTGGGTGGCAATGTCCTTAGTATGGGAGACATTCCTTTCTTTGTATGTTTCTGACTTGTCCATTTGCTGTAACTGCACTTTATTGATCTGCAAGCATCTATATCGGTTTAAGTACCAGATCCTTCAATTAGTCATGCCATAAAAGATATGACATTTGCAGGTAAACTCAAACGAGTGGCACTTGGATACGTCAATATCAGCTACAGGGCGATCAAAAGTCCTTCAGTTTGTTGTGTATGTTCTTTAGACCAGGATTTTGTATTAGTCTTTGCTTTTGTTATTGTATATTAGACTTCTTCACTCTGAGTGAAGAATATGATATCATTTGTTCTCTCCAATGCGTAATTAAAAATGACAGACAAATATATATCTTTTACTTCTCCTGCTTCAAAATTTCATTCTTTTTAATGATGACACTCCCTCTTTTTTATAAACCAATCCCTCTCAATGAATATGTTAGGATTTCACCTATAGGTGTTGTTTTTGAAGCATCAAGTGTACATACTTCATCTTGATTTCATATCAGTTGCACAAACATTTCTGGATGCTCCTCTAATCCCTTTATTATACATGCATTAGATACATTCCATCTGCAAGGGAATGCCCATTGTATTTACAACTCTCTAACGGGGGTCTTTCGAAAACAAATGCTTTTATATCCCCAGTAAGTGCTACTATGCCTAGCGGTTAAAAACAAGTACGGCTGCCCTTGTTCTGTTAGCCATCTTGCTATTTACATAACAGCATATCCTGTTACACAGATGTGGGGAGGTGTTCATATCTGGAACCCACCAGATTGTTCACTTGGCTCCAAGAAGACTCATGGGACCCGAACAAAAATGTCATCTCAGGTACGTGGAATCTATCATTTTCTTGCCTCTTGAATATCCCAGTATTCTTATATGAAAAGGCTGCCCTCTTAAGTCCTGAATAACCTTGTTGGAAGGACATTGTTTGCTAACATTTCTATATGAAACAGGAGCTTACGGAGACTCTTGAAATCTTCATTGGACAACTTAGGCAGCTATTTGGCCTAAAACCAAATTATCTTGGACAAGATATGGATGAGACAATTAAATTTTTAGTGAGTGAAAAGGGATTCACAGAATGGTAAAATTCCTTTCCAACCTGTTATATTATATTTGTCACCATACACAATATGTTTTGCGATGGCGAAGCAACAGTACCACACAGTCTGTAACTTCTATTTCATGTTCACTATTGTATGATCCGACCACTGCACCACCTCTAGGTATAGTTCTATTCAGGTGAACGGTCTTTGAAAAAACAAAAATTGTATTCAGGTGAATCAAAGCATTCATTGACGATAGATGATCACTATTTCGTTTGAGATACAACTGTTGAAAATAAAAGAAACATTTATTTTGGTGTCCTGGAAACAGCCTCTTGCAGTAATGGAAAGGTTGCATACAAAAGACCCAAAGCGGTTGGACCCTTCCCCAGAGCCTGCGCAAGCGGGAGCTAGGTGCACCGGGCTGGCCTGTTTGATGTCATGCATTCATGATTTATTATAGCCATCTAAACCTCTATTTGGCACTATCATCGTGTCTTATTTCCTCTTCTTTCAGGGAGTTAGATTTATTATATCGACATCATGCACGTTCCAATCTGTTGTCATGTCTCACCACCTTGGAGTCCCTCTCCAGTCTGGTATAGCTCATTTCAGTGTAGTGTTTAATGATACTCAGAAGTCGGGTGTTCACACAGGCACACAAATGTTGTTCTTTTGTCAGGTCCAGTCTCTCCCAAGAATGATTGTCATGGATGAAATTGGAACACAGGTCTGTCCTTTGACCACTTTTGTTAAATCACCTCATTGCTCTGTAGCAGTTATGTTTTAGCGATATAAGTACGTAGCATTTATTAAGATATCATATTTATCTATTCTTAACCTACATTGTCTTCCAATCATCCAGTGTATCGTACCTCGTGATTCATATACCAGTATTTAGGATCCTTAATAGCAAGCTGAAAGTTGTTCTAATTATTATGATTTCTTTCCAGGTTGAGCTTTCACTTGAAGCTGCGAATTTAGCTCAAAGAAACACAACTCTAGGAATAAGTGACTCCTCAGCAGGCAAGTTTATGATCTGTTTTGCACAATGTACTTAGACTCTTCTTAACATTTGCTGAGAATGGCGCTGCTGTACAGTATCTGCAACAAGAGCAAGGGCATTGGCTGAGGATGCATTTTTTCACCCATCCATTATGTCAATCAGTTATGCTTCAATAGAGCATTATTTCGCAATTTACATGGTGAGTACATTATTAGATTTCTGTCAGTTGAAAAACGAATTATCGTTGGTACTTATTTTTTTCATCCCAAAAACATAGTTATTGTTCTATTTTTTATTGTGGATGTTAAAATATCATTTTTCGAGATTATGTTATGCAAGTATACTAAAATTCTATCACCCGTCAAAACTTCTCAGATTGTAGAATACTGGAATGTTGATGTGAACAGTTCCATGTTATGGGCTAATTTATATGTTCTACTTCCATCTGTCCCTAAAGGGAACGATTGTGCCTCCTAAATGCTTAAGATCATAGGCTATTTGAATCATCATATATCAAACTGTATTCAATTCAGATTGCAGTTAAGCACCTTATACTGGTAGTTATAAGAGAAATGATGCTTTCTGCCTGGGATTATCAGTAGTGAAATGATGCTTTCTGTTTCACAGCCGTTTTTTGCACCTGTTTCCTTGCACGTGCTGCTGGCAGCGATCAAAGAGTTAATGCGGTACAAGGTAGAGCGAGCCAAGTATTCAGCATTCCTTGCTTCCCAAGCGACATCATCCTGATCCGGAAGTGATTAGCGTTGCGTTACTGCCTGGTCCTGATAAGTTTAACAGGTGATGGGTTGTCTCTGTGTGTGTGTGTGTGTGTTTTTTTTTTTTTGGGTATAAACTTTGTGTCCCCTTTCTTTTGGCTTCCAGATGATGTTAGGCTGAGAAGTAGACACAGAGGTAGTTTTTGCTTTAGGTTATAACAGGTTCGTAACCCAGATTCTGTTAAGATGTCTCATGCGTGCTTGCATGGAAGCTTTTTCCGTTTTACTAGAAAGGACCCCTCAGATTTCAAGCATCGTCTTTTTTTTTGGGGGGGGGGGGGGGGGGGGGGGGCAAATGGCTGAAGCATCTTTGTAAATGAGTATTTTACAAACGACTTGACACTCTGTTTAAGTAATTATATTGCTCTGTCCAAAATTACTCGTCAAGTGTGATTGTTTGAGTTGTGTGCTGTAGAAAAGTTGTGTCGTTACTGGTTAACCGACGTTTCTGTTCACAGCGAGGCATTTGTGCCAATTCAGCCCAACAAGCCGTGAGGTTCGACTGCCCGACGAAGGCGTCTGTGGTAATTCAGCCAACAAGCCGTGATCCTAACTGGGCCGACTCAAACTGCGCGTGCAGTGTTTCCTTCCCGGGGATGATGGTGCTGCATCCTGTTGAAGACTGCACCAGGCCAGGCCGAATAGGAACCACGGTCACGGGCCTATTATAAAATAGATAAACCCTTCTATTCTATATAATACTATAATTCCGTATAATTTTTTTTACTTTAATTTGATATTGTAAACGCGAGAAATCTTTATATGATATCGAGATATAAATTTTAAGCCTTTTATGACATCGGCATTTTTTGATGGAACACATGTCTCCGGAACATAAAGTAGAACATAGTGTAGTGTCATATATAATGCTCCAGCATACTTTTACCTCAAAAGAAATGTAGACTAGAGGCCAACACAGCTTAGTCGTCGCTTGTATCATTGACAATCGTCGACTTTTAGAATGAAAAGGTATGGTTACTATTAAATATTTTATTATGATTAGTTTTAGCATTAAAACTATACGAAACACTTGTTGTTTTGCACATTTTCCACTGTATTTTCTGAATAAAAATAATAGTCGAATATAACAGTAAAAGTCAATTGTATCAAATATTTTATCGGTAGTTTCAAAAGAAATATATATTTTGTCGGAGAATGGAGTACAACTCTGGTTTCCTATTTTGTCGGTCATAATGATCAGAATAATTTCTATTACACAATTACATTTTGCCGGATTAAAACAAAACTGTCAAAACACAAGAAATCCAAACTCATATGAATGTCGATTCTAGTTTTTTTTGCCCATTCTAGCATAAAGAATGTCCAGAAATAAAAGGAGCAGTAATATCGCCTACAAAATTGAAACACCAGATGTGGGATTCTAGCAACTAGGTGTGGCCATTAGTTGATCTACCTTTGCGCAAACACGAAAAACAACAGAGAAGAATGTAGTGTGGTAAACAAGTGTGATTGTGAAGTGTCTTACATGACGTGATTAGTAGACGTTCAATAAAAAAAAAACTCAAGGAAACATCTAATGTGTAACAGTTTTCTTTTCAGTTATTTCTTTTTTCATCTTTAACTCTTATGAATTTATTGATTGCCTTTTTTGATTCTTCACCCGTCTACGGAGAGCTATAACTACCGCACGACCAGGTGCAATTATAAGCTCATGCCTCCCAAATAACGATTTTGTTGTCGTATAAAAGCAGGCTAACAACCAGCACCACATGGGATCGTATAAGCTCGTGCCTCGCAACAAAATGACTTGATAACGGTTTTGTTGTTGTATAGGAGCAGGTTATAAACTTGTAACAATAAAACAAGTGATCTTTTTTAAATATATTTTTTATCTCTTCGGACAAACAAAACTATTATATGCATGAGAAATTATGAAATATTTAATGAAAACCATGATAAAATGATCAGTGTAAAACTAGATGCACGAAACATTAGAAATTGCTCGATAGGACGCACCATTACACTTGAAATTGCTCGATAGGACGCACCATTACACTTCCATCGTGGTGCCTGAGATCACCACAATCAAAAGGAACGATCAGTCGATCATATGCTACCATTTTCAGAGAATACAACTGTGAAGAGCAAACCACACAAGTGAGAAACCGCCAAAGGAACCGCACAGCAGTGTGCCGGCGACACCGCCACCAATTTGCTGCAGCGGTTGCTGTAAAGCCTGCACACTCCCCCCTGCCTCCGCTTCCCCTCCCTCACAATTCTCAAACCCGCCCGAACCCCCCTCTTCCTCCTCTGCTCCAGCCCAATGCGCGAGTAACTGCGCTGCCAGCGAGATCAATCGATCCCCTCCACCCGACGTCCGCCGCCATGCCGCCGTCGCCGGGGGACCAGGTGCCCTCGTGGCTCAAGTCCCTCCCCATGGCGCCCGAGTTCCACCCCACCGTGGCGGAGTTCGCCGAACCCGTAGCCTACATCCTCAAGATCGAGCCCGCCGCCGCGCCCTTCGGCATCTGCAAGGTGGTGCCGCCGCACCCGCCGCCGCCCAAGCGGACCACCCTCGCCAACCTCACCCGCTCCTTCGCCGCGCTCCACCCGGACGATCCCTCCCCGACATTCCCCACCCGCCACCAGCAACTCGGCCTCTGCCCGCGCCGACCGCGCCCGGCAATCAAGCCCGTATGGCTCTCCTCCCATCGCTACACGCTCCCGCAGTTCGAGGCCAAGGCCGGGGCCACGCGCAAGGCGCTCCTCTCCCACCTCAACGTCCCCGCCTCCAGGCAACTCTCGACTCTCGACGTTGAAGCTCTCTTCTGGAGCGCCATGGCCGACCGCCCAGTCACCGTGGAGTACGCCAGCGACATGCCAGGCTCGGGGTTCGCGCCCTGCGCCGACCGCCGCAGGCATCCACCCGCGGCCGCGGCGCAGGTGAACGTCGGCGACACGGCGTGGAACATGCGCGATGTCGCCAGGAGCCCCGGGTCGCTGCTGCGGTTCCTGCGGGAGGAGGTCCCCGGTGTCACCTCGCCGATGCTGTACGTCGCCATGATGTTCAGTTGGTTCGCGTGGCACGTCGAGGATCACGACCTGCACAGCGTCAACTACATGCACTCCGGGGCCCCCAAGACGTGGTACGGTGTGCCGGGAGACGCTGCGCTCGCGTTCGAGGACGTGGTGCGCGTCCATGGGTACGGCGGCGAAGTGAACGCCTTAGGTAAGGCGGCAGCGTTTTCAGTGGAACCTCTGTTCTGTTCTGTTCTGTTCTGCTGCTGACTGCCTGGTGAGTTATATTTCCAAATTATGATGTTGGGTGCAGAAACCTTCGCAATGCTGGGGAACAAGACGACGGTGATGTCCCCTGAAGTGCTTGTGGAATCAGGGATTCCCTGCTGCAGGTGTTCCTACTGCTTCTTATCGTTACTGAATAACCTTCCTTTGATAGAAGTATGTTTGGTGGTTGATTGAAACTTTTATTCTGCGCGTGGCAACAGATTGGTGCAGAATACAGGGGAATTCGTTGTCACTTTCCCTGGAGCTTATCACAGCGGTTTCAGTCATGGTGAGCACTCTCAAGAGTTACTCTACTGAAATTCGTCCCTTTTACGTTGCCAAGAAGAAAGGAACAAGATAGTCTCTGTTCCTATGCAATCTATCTCATTGCCTACACATTTATGCCTATCTGAGTTGTGCCTTTATGTCAATCCTTCTATCACTAGATATATGGAACTGAATGTCTTAAACAGTAAAGCACCAAATTTTGTCTAAACGCTCCGTCCGTTTGATGCCAAACTCTCCAGTATGCTTTGTATGGCAGCATAAAAACAACACCCTTTTGACCTCAACGTTAATATTTTGGATTTAAGTGAATGAAAATTAGAGGTTTATGTCTGGACTGTTTTGAGTTTTCAACCCGACAACTAACTACCGTACGATATTTATGGCACAATCTTGTACCCTAGTGACGGAATATAATTTATTCAATACAAAATGAGCCATTACCTCCTGTTAATGATGTACAAATAATAGCATCAAAAAATAAATAATCTTCAACTTATCCCATACCTGAGTACAGTTATGTGCCTTGACATTGAGTTTTCGCTGATCTCACTGCAGTGTAATTGCACATTAGAAAGTGAATTTAGGCTGTTAATTGGTCATTGCTTTGCTGGCTTTTTTTGAGTAATTTTTCTCGTTGACATGTAAGGAATGTTTTGTATTTGGACAGGATTTAACTGCGGGGAAGCATCAAATATAGCTACTCCTGAATGGTTGAGAGTCGCAAAAGAGGCAGCAGTCCGCAGAGCCTCAATCAATCGTCCTCCCATGGTTTCTCACTATCAATTGCTTTATGAACTTGCAATGTCAATGTGCTTGAGGTAATTCATCATGGTTTGCATGCTTCATGGTGCAGCCCTCTTCTTGTGAGATAATGTTTAGCACCTGCATCCGACACAAAAACGAGGGAGAAAATTTCAATCCGGTTTGGTTGTGTTTTTGTTCTTGTCATTGGTCCAAATTTTATATGTATCACCAGTATGTTGGCCATCAAGAAATTGCTTGTATTAACTCATCTAAAGAAAATAAGTCGATATATCTATTTTATGCAAATCAAGCAAAGAAGTTGCAACATTTTTGCGCTTTCATATTGTACCACAGCCATGACTTTAGAACACTAGTGCCTCTATGCTTCATGAAGTCCATCAACATATACTTATCTGGACCCTTTATTTCATTTGTTTATGATGTCTATGTTTCCAGGGATATGCCCTGCGAGGCTATGGAACCACGGAGCTCTAGATTAAAGGAGAAAAAGAAATGTGATGAGGAACAATTGCTCAAAAGGATATTTGTCCGAAATGTTATTGAAGACAATAAACTGCTGAGCCATTTTGTGAATGATGGGTCTTCTTGTGTTATTCTTCCAACAAATGCCCACGATGGCTCTGTACAGTCAAATTTAATCTCAAAATCCCAATCAATAACTGAATCCAGGCTACTAGGTAGCATGTGCACCGACAAAGAAGATTCAGGATCTTTGCCACTGACTGGAGCACTTGATAAGAATGACCAATCATCAGTATGCCCAGAAAAGAAGTACCCACCTACAACATGCATGCATGACTGTGTAAAGAAGTCTTCTTCATCTGAGGCACATAATGCAGATAGTGATATGAGGGATGTAATCAGTGCTGCTGGCCTTTTGGATCAGGGTTTATTATCCTGTGTCACTTGTGGGATTTTGAGTTTTTCATGTGTGGCTGTCATCAAACCTAGGGAGCCTGCAGCAACATTTTTTATGTCTGCTGATAGTAGTTTGATTGACAATCAACTTAAAGGCGCAGGGAATAATGGTGGCATTTTACGTAAGTCATATGCTTGCAATATACATTGCATACAATGTATTTTTATACTTCCCTTTTTGTGTTTCTTTTATTAAAAAAGTTTGCATGTAGTTTGCATCTCAATAGCTGTAGTGTTTTCATGAAGCCGTTCAAAAGATAAGAGTGCCTTTTTGCATCCTGGAATAACAGAACAATTAGAATTCAAAGAAACAACTATTAGATGTAGTGTCGCCCTATGGAACTTCTGTTCAAAATAAATAAGCCTTCTAAAATCTGAACTAACAAATTAGCAAGCATTATCCTCATTTCTTGCATTCTCAAGTTTATGATATTATGCCATCATGTGGCAATTAAACATTGCAGTAGCTTGTGTTTTCTTAGTGATGTTAGCAAGAATTCTGTGCACATTAATTCCCTTTGATGGTTTAGTTTTCAAATTATTTCCTCATTGTCATCATGAGAGCGGACAATGTTTTCCCTTTGATAAATGCATCCTGGGGGCCATCGAACAAATTTCAAACACAGAAACACAGGAGCATGTGGATATTTGTATTATGAATGTTCAATGTTTTTTTTTTGTAGTTCTACATGTAACATTTCATTCAATCTTCTTTTGACTTCTGAATTAACTTATCATTTTTCGCCTGATTCAATCTATGTATTTTTAATCAATATGAAGAATCTGATTTTGAACTGAATAATTATTTCTGATTGCAGCATCTCTCAATAGGAGTTCTGCTCTTGATCTTTTGGCATCTGCTTATGGGGGTCATTCAGATTCTTATGAAGATGTTCCAAACAAATTGCTTCAGGTCTCTAATGACTCCAATAAATTACTGAGTTCCAGGGCTGAATCTCAATCCAATAGTTTGAACAATGGTGATTCCAATGTAATAAAAGTATCCTCAAGTAGCAAAGAATGCCAGCAAGGATTGTCTTCCCAGAGCACACAATGCATGAATAGGCCAAATATCCCCAGTGGACCAAAAGGTGTTCGCACAAGAAATAAGTATCAGCTTAAGTTGATGCTTTCTGAAGGTTTTCCTAAGGATATTTATTCAGCATCGCAAAAGAAGGTTCAATGTGAACCACCGAACTCAAACAATACTTCAACTGAGCAGATTCATGGCACAAAGTATAATGCTAGCCATAACAGTGCTGCATTCTCTATTGATGAATGTAAACCACCAAGCTCAAACAATATTTCATTTCAGCCGATTCATGGCACAAATTATGATGCTACTCATAACAGTACTGCATTTTCTGTTGATGGTAACACAAGCTCTACGACCAGGATGAATGATTTAGTCACACCAATCGTAAAACCTGATAAGGATTCATCAAGGATGCATGTATTTTGCCTTGAACATGCTGCTGATGTTGAGAAGCAGCTTCTAGCTATTGGTGGTGCTCATACTATTCTTTTGTGTCGTCCAGGTCAGTCACAAGGATTGATTATTAATACGTAAATTTTTCTTTTTTATCCACCATCTTAAGCATTTCCTTATACTGTTTGAGATTGATTTCGACGTGAGTGAGTGTTGACCAATTGAGTACATTATGCATGGGTAATCGAGCATATTATTCTAACTTGCCCTTTCTTATTCGGAGACACTATTTACGTCCATTAGCTTTAGTGAACTGTGACTTTCAGTACTTCAGTTGTTTATGATATTAAGCAACCACCAGTGACTTCTAGATTCTCCCCTTTTTTTTTCTCTCTAAAACTGATTTCTAGATTCTCGAATCCTTAACTGGCTCATGTGTACAGAATATCCCAAAATAGAGGCTGAAGCAAGATTGCTGGCTGAAGAAATGAAAGTTGATTATGATTGGAAGGACATTCGTTTTAGAGATGCCAGCATGGAGGATAGGGAGAAGATACAGGAAGTTGTGCGGGATGAGGAAACAATACCAACAAATAATGATTGGGCTGTAAAAATGGGCATTAACCTTTACTATAGTGCTAATCTTGCTAAGTCTCCTTTATACAATAAGCAATTGCCGTATAACAGAGTTATTTACAAGGCATTTGACTGCGATTCTCCTGACAACGCACCAGTAAAACTGAAGACTTATGCCCGGAGACAAAGCAGGCCGAAGAAAGTAGTCTTGGCTGGCCGTTGGTGTGGGAAAGTATGGATGTCAAACCAGGTCCATCCCTTCTTGGCTCAAAGAACTGAAAGTCATATGCAGGAAGAAATGTATGCGACCTGTTCTTATCATCTGGATCAGAAAACAAAAGGTGAACCAGTTAATGATTCAAGTAGAGAGGCAGTCTCCACAGAAAAGAGAACAGTTGAAGAAAAAACAAGCAAGAGACAGCAAGAGCCTTTGGAGAAACCAAACACCAAGAAGCCAAAATTTAATGAAGAGGACAGTTCGAAAGCATTAGAAAGTGCTGCAGAAGTCTCCACAAGGAGTAGCAGCAGAATAGCTGTGGAGAAAGCAAACACAAAGAAGCCAGAACATACTGAAGAGGACAATCCCAAAGCATTGAAAGGTGCTACAGAAGCAACAACTGGAGTGGCACTCCGTAGTAGCACAAGGATTGCAAATAGGAAAAACAAGATCAAATCAAAGATGGAAGAAGATAATGTTCCAGCTAGTCCTCTAAAGTCAATCATTAAAGAGGATAATGATTATCCTGTTAGGAATTTGAGAGCAAGATCCCCCGATCCGAACACTAAAGTAGGCATGAAGAAGCAATTGAAGGAAACTAGAGGGCAAAAGCAAAGGACTCCAAGTTCAACTGGTCTGAAGGATAAAGAGCAACCATCTGATGCTAATGGATGTGCAATGAGTTTTGATACTAAACATCAGCTTTCTGTCTGTAAGAAGAAGACTAAAGTAGCATCAAAACAAGAAACGAAGAAAGGAAAGAGAAGGGCTCCAAGTGCTCCAGAGCACGTAGAAGACTATAAATGTGACATTGAGGGATGTTCTATGAGCTTTGGCACAAAACAGGAGCTGTCTCTGCATCTGCGGGATATCTGCCCAGTGAAGGGCTGTCAGAAGAAGTTCTTCTCACACAAGTATCTGCTACAGCACCGTAAGGTCCATGCTGATGACCGTCCACTGAAATGCACATGGAAGGGCTGCAATATGGCCTTCAAATGGCAATGGGCTAGGACAGAGCATTTGAGGGTCCATACAGGCGATAGGCCCTATGTTTGCCGTGAGCCAGGGTGTGAACAGACATTCAGGTTTGTCTCGGATTTCAGCCGTCACAAGCGCAGGACAGGTCATTTAGGCAAGAAGGCGAAAAAAAAGTGATGAGCCAAAGCATCGGTAACTCTCAGTAGTCGTGGAAGGAATAGAAGAAAAATTGTACATTCCATTAGTTCCCAAAACCTGTAATAGTATCTGCCTACGATTTCATTAGTCGCTAAGTGTTAGTGCTGGTCCCTTTTGATGCTGATGGGGGTCACGATTAACGTGCTCCCGTGTCACTAATTGGGTTACATTCAGTAGTAGTCTTATTAAAGTTAGGGGTGACACTAGTTTGATGTGTTGGGTTATTGACGCCTGGCAGTAGGACCACACATTCGTGGCTAATTAGAATACATTCTGATCTATACCCGTCTTTGATCTTGTTGATAGTATCATTAAACTTGTTTTCCCCTAAGCTGATAAAGATGCGAGGCGATGGTCCGTTCGCTGTCGCAGTTCTGTTCGTGCTGTTGGGCTGCCAGCTTGCGTTTTGGTGCTATCAGGCTTGAGACTGCAACGTTGCCCGCCAATGCGTCAGCGTCATGCTGGGGAAGCGGGGATCCGTAGAAGAACTTTCTCTGACCTGAAACTGAACCCACCGGGAGAGCGGTATACAGTACGTGGTACTGATGCTGACAATATCCTGGTTACCCTGCCTTTTGTTTCACCACTGCTACTGAATCTGCATTTTTTTTTCTTTTTCTTTTCTTTTTTTTTTTTGAGAAAATGCATCGCGTATACTACCGCGTCTAGCTAAACTGCAGCGACGCAACACTAGGGAAAGGAAAACGGTCGCATGGTTTAGCTCCTCGGACAGGATTCATCAACTTCGATCATCCTTTTCTAGCTCACAGCAAGTTCTTCATTTCTGGTTGTCTTGGACGAGTCGAGAAAATATCGAAGAATCTGATACAACGGCTAAGTTAATATTGCCTCGGCCTCCACGCCCGCCATTAACGCCGCCCTTGATCTCCTCGTCCGCCACCACAGGCAGCCATCAACCGTGGCTGCTAGTACCGTGTGGATGTAGCATCCATAAAATTGGTCGCCTATGAGCTAAGACGGCTACTACCTCACGGACGAACCAGAACGATCCACCCCCACCAATGTAGAAATGAATCTAACCCGAATCTTCGATGCAAAGCCTCCCCAAGCTGAAGAAGCTTCCAACCTGGTGGCGGCGCGGCCATCCCAACTCCCCAGCGGAATCTGACACAATCGGGCTCCGCTTTCTGTTACCTGCCATCATCAATTCAATTCAAACCGTTCCTTAGCTTCCCGCCGCAAAGGCAAAGGCCGCATCGTGTTGCTGTTGCTGTTGGCATGCTGCTCCGTGCTATAAATACGGCCTCTGTCCCTTGTCGTCCCCACATCAGCAGCTCGATCGATCGATCGATCACACTGCGAGTCGAGTGATCAACAGAGACAGTTTCTCCATTAATTAGCTAGCACGATGGCTAGTAGCAGGCGGCTTCTTCTGGTAGCCCTGTTGGTGGCGGTGTCGTCCCTGGCTGCCGTGGAGCTGTGCCGCGCGATCCCGTTCAACGAGAGCGACCTGGCGTCAGACCAGGCCCTGTGGAACCTGTACGAGCGGTGGCAGGCGCACCACAGGGTGCACCGACACCACGGCGAGAAGGGCCGGCGCTTTGGCATCTTCAAGGAGAACGTGCACTTCATCCACCGGCACAACAAGCGCGGCGACCGGCCCTACCGCCTCCGCCTGAACCACTTCGGCGACATGGCGCAGTCGGAGTTCCGCGCCACGTTCGCCAACTCCCGCATCAGCGACCTGCGCCGTGAGCCCCGCGCGGCGCCGCCCCTGCCGGGGTTCATGTACGACGGCCTCGCCGAGCTGCCGCGGTCCGTGGACTGGCGCCGGCGCGGCGCGGTGACACCCGTCAAGAACCAGGGCCGGTGCGGCAGCTGCTGGGCGTTCTCGGCCGTGGTGGCCATGGAGGGCATCAACGCCATCCGGACGGGGCGGCTGGTGTCCCTGTCGGAGCAGGAGCTGATCGACTGCGACACGGCGGAGGACGGGTGCCAGGGCGGGCTCATGGAGAATGCCTTCGAGTTCGTCAAGGCCCACGGCGGCGTCACCACCGAGCAGGCGTACCCGTACCGCGCGGCCAACGGCACGTGCGACGACGTGCGGTCGCGCCGGTCCCCTCTCGTGGTGATCGACGGGCACCAGATGGTTCCCGCCGGCAGCGAGGAGGCGCTCGCGAAGGCGGTGGCGAACCAGCCTGTGTCCGTCGCCATCGACGCCGGCGGCCAGGCGTTCCAGTTCTACTCCGAGGGCGTATTCACCGGGGAATGCGGCACCGACCTGGACCACGGTGTCGCGGCAGTCGGGTACAGCGTCGGCAACGACGGCATGCCGTACTGGATCGTGAAGAACTCGTGGGGGCCGAATTGGGGCGAGGGCGGGTACATTCGCATGCAGCGCGGCGTGGGTGACGGCGGCCTCTGTGGCATCGCCATGGAGGCGTCCTTCCCCGTCAAGAACTCGGCCAACCCGGTGCCCAAGCCCCGCCGCGCGCTCATCTCCAGGGACACCTCCGACCATTGAACCAGCAACGCGTCGTAACATACCTGCCACACATAACGTTAATCCAGTACTGGCACATATGTACGTACGCGTGCCCAGGATTACAACTACAAGTATATTTGCTTATATTTACCAACCAATTGTGTCTGTCTTCGTCAGTGACGAAAGAAACAATAACAGTAGCGCAAGTGCGCAACAAAAATCGGTGTGTCGTCTAAATTTCTGTTTAATAATGTAATGTAATGTATATTATGGTTTATTAAAAAATGTAATCTGTAATAATCTGAGATATAATGCAATGCTTGCGGCATTGTACAGATGTACACAAAAGCTATGCGTAAGCTAGCAGTTCAAAATTTTGTATTCCATCTGCTCTAAAACTGCTGTTGTTGTTATTATCCTACCAATACAGTTCAAAAATGAAAAAAAAAAAAACTCCTTAGGCTCTCCATCAACTGATGTTATTTGTTCATCGTCTTTAACGTCAATTCCAGCTCCCGACTTGGTCCACGGTCCGAGAAGGAAATGGAACAGAGGAACATCAGTGAAAAAGGTTGCGTAAAACATAATTTAGTGAAGGATGTAATAACGTAATTTAGTGAAGGATGTAATCCTGGTGCAATAGGTACAATTTTTGAATTAGTCACAAAAAGGAACAGTTTTTTAATTATAGAGGTCTTTAAACCACAAATGTCTGGACCAACATGGCACTCAAAGTTGGAGATAGTGTTAAGATCTATTTTAGAACGAAGGAATAGACACATGAATAAAGAAAATAAAAAAAAATCAAAAAGTGAGAAAATCGCATAATTCAAAATAGAGGAATGAAAATTTTACGATGTTTGGAATGCCCGATTTTGACTTTTGGGACATCCAATGAGACTACTTTCAACCTATATATACTCCTAAAAGCCAACCAACAAAAGTGATAAAAAGCTGAAACACACACACGCACACTTAGGCCGTGTTTGTTTTAGATTCTACCATTTCGATCAGAGTGTCTGACGCATGTTCGAAGCCAGAGCAGCGAAGCTACAATAGCCAGCTTCGGGTGCTCCTAGTTCTATTGCGTAGGAGAGAGAAGAAAAGCTCCTAACTATAATGCTCTTTGTCAGAAACGTAAAACGAGAGTGGCCCTACCAAACATGGCCTTAACTAGTTTTAGAAACTTAATCTACAGTTTCAAAGGTTATGTATGTTGGAAACTCAAACTCCAAGATAGGTAGCTAGCTGTCACACTTAACTTGTGTTGCGCCAGAAGGCCAGCTTGCCCGATATCACCTATATAGCACATGGATGTCGGTTAAATACAAGGCACCCAACTCATTAAGCTATAAGTTCCTCTTTTATTGCGAGTCACATTACTGATTGTGATTATTAAAATGATATACACAAATGTTGAACCATTAAAAATAATTTATTTTTAAATATTTATTTTATTGAACATTAATTTGTTGTTTAATAAATGTTGAAACAATCTATTAAAAATGTTGAATCATTTTCTTAATGATGTTGAAATATCATATTTACATAAAATATTAAATTATATATATATTCATATCAGAGCTCATTTTATATAATTAATTAAAAAAATGGTGGTTCAAATCGATTTAAAGTTGGATCAGCGATTCAAGAGGAAAGTACATTTCACGGATTTCAAATACTATGTGCCTTATAGACCGTAGTTAACTGGCACCCGGGTGCCATAGAAATTTCATGCTTCCACCCGTTTCGACCGAAGCAGGGGCCCAACGGGCTGGCCCATGCTGTGCTTGGGTTGGGTCAAAATCAACGAGCCCAGCCCAGATGAGAATTTATAGTCGTAACCGCCATAATATGTAGTAGCCGTAACCAAAGCTAGATAGTAGTATTTGCCTCGGCCTCCACGAGACCACGACCGCCGTCATCACCATTATCTTCTATACGGCCGTCATAGCAAGGCAGACTAGCAGGTACTGTAGTAACTATGACTACACACATAAAATCGCACACCTATCAAATCAGGCCGGCTACGAAACCTGATCAATGGACGAACCAGAGCGATCCGTCCATGAATCCGACTTGAATCTTGGACCCGAAGCTAGCCCAGACCACCCCAGCTTGAAGCATCCAACTTACCGCCGGCAGCGATCCCAGTTCTCAAACAGAATCTGACACCATCTCCACTTGCTTTCTGTTACCCCTACAATCGTAGTGCATTTAAATCTTTCCCGCCGCAAAACTCCCTGTCCCTGCTATAAATAGAGCCCCCGCCCTGCTCGTCCTCAACTCACTAGTACTACCTCACACTTAAGTTCAGTGATCAGCCAAGTTCTCCATTATTAACTCACGCCTGCAGGCTTGCAGACCAATGGCTAGTAGCAGGCAGCTTCTTCTGGTAGCCTTGGTGGTAGTGGTGTCCGCCTTTGAGGTTTGCCGTGCTATACCCTTCAACGAGAGCGACCTGGCGTCTGATCAGGCGATCTGGGACCTGTACGAGCGGTGGCAGGCGCACCACCGCTTGCACCGTCACCACGGCGAGAAGGGCCGCCGCTTCGGCATCTTCAAGGACAACGTGCGCTTCATCCACAGGCACAACAACATGCACGCTCACCGGCCCTACCGCCTCCGCCTGAACCACTTCGGCGACACGGCCCACGAGGAGTTCCGCTCCACCTTCGCCAGCTCCCGCATCAACGCGCTACGCCGTGAGGAGCCCCGCGCGGCGCCGGCCGTGGCCGGGTTCATGTACGACGGCCTCGTCGACCTGCCGGAGTCCGTGGACTGGCGCCAGACCGGCGCGGTCACGGCCGTGAAGAACCAGGGCAAGTGCGGCAGCTGCTGGGCGTTCTCGGCCGTGGTGGCCATGGAGGGCATCAACGCCATCCGAACCGGGAACCTCGTTCCGCTGTCGGAGCAGGAGCTGATCGACTGCGACACGGCGGAGAAGGGGTGCCAGGGCGGGCTCATGGAGAACGCGTTCGAGTTCGTCAAGGCACACGGCGGCGTCACCACCGAGGCGGCGTACCCGTACCGCGCGGCCAACGGCACGTGCGACAACACGAGGTCTCGCCGCGCCCGCGCGCCGCGGGTGGTGATCGACGGCCACCAGATGGTCCCGGCCGGCAGCGAGGACGCGCTGGCCCAGGCGGTGGCGAACCAGCCCGTGTCCGTGGCCATCGACGCGAGCGGCCAGGCGCTGCAGTTCTACTCGGAGGGCGTGTTCACCGGAGACTGCGGCACCGACCTTGACCACGGCGTGGCCGTGGTCGGGTACGGCGTCAACGACGACGACGGAACGGGCACGCCGTACTGGATCGTGAAGAACTCGTGGGGACCGGCGTGGGGCGAGGGCGGGTACATCCGGATGCTGCGCGGCGCGGGTGACGGCGGACTCTGCGGCATCGCCATGGAGGCGTCCTTCCCCGTCAAGAACTCGCCGAACCCGGTGCAAAAGCCCAGGCGCGCGCTCATCTCCAGAGACGACGATACCTTCCAGTGATTCGTGTGAGTCGATCTCTGATAGATGCAGCCGAATAGCCGATCGAACGTATACTACTACTACTACTACTACTACGCTACGCGTGTAAGGATAGTGCTTGTGTCTATACGTCAATTGCGTCGGTACCGGTCATATGATCGACACTTACAGTAGTATCGAGAGTGAGCAATAAGATCTTGAGGTGGTGACCGAGTAAGTAGTGTATCTGTAGTGTTATGAATTTGTAACGTACTAGTACTAGTAATGTATTCAAAAGTCAATAAGGTATTATATTATATTTTTTTGATGAAACAGGAGGGGCAAAAGACCCCTACTGGCTATATATTAAACATAAGGAAAAGGAGAATACAATCTAAAGTTCAAGAGTAAAAGAAAATGCAGTAAAATGAAAGAAAAAAGGCTATTGAAAATGGTGTATCCATGATTGCATTTCAGCAGCTTTATTAGGCTTCGCACGATGGATAACCATGTGGAACTCTTGCTTGAATTTCACCATCACTTGGTCCACAAATGGAGGAACATTGTTGAATATCCAGTTATTCCTGATGTTTCAAATGCTCCATGCCATGGTGATTATCACCTCCATGAAAAAGAAATTTTGCAACTGCCTTTTGAATCTAGCAATCGCATTCAAGGGATTGTCTGTGTGTGGAGGGAATAGCCCAATTTGCTGCCAGCAGTATTTTGCGAAATTACATCTTAGAAAAAGATGTGTGATAGTTTCTTCCCTCTAAAATACATATTTCACAAGTGTAATCATCCAGCTGCATATTCCTGCGTTTCAGAGTGCCTCTAGTGTTTACTTTGTTCTTTATTAGCAGCCAAAAGAAGATCTTATGTTTCATTTGACATTTTGTCCTCCACAACCATTTATAAGTAGTGTGTACCTGTATGTGTCCAATGAGTACTTTGTATGCTTTAGCTGATGTATATAGACCAGAGCCCCAGATATATGTCCATTGATCCTGTTGTGTGGAAAGATTCAGAGAAGTTAAGGTATTTGATAACTGCACAAATTGTCCATAAGCTTCTTCTGACAAAGGCAACTGAAACAAGTCATACAAATGCTATGCTTCCCGAGCATGAGCAAGGCTGATGTTCTGATTTATGGCATAAGAAAACAACTGGGGATAAGCATGCTGTAAAACTTGATCTGTCCAGAGGTCATCCTAGAAAAGAATATGGCGCCCATTGCCAATGTGTGGTATACTCAAACCTTTGAATTGGGTAAGTAGCTTGATGATGTTTCTCCACCAAAAGGACCCTCCTTTCCTCTGTCCTGGGAGAATATTGCTAGAGTAATAATTATTCCAAACTAAATGGACCCAAGGAATATCATGGTGATTAAAAAACTTGTGAAGGTTTTTCATCAGTAATGCATCGTTTTGAGCAGCCAAATTTTTTATCCCCAGGCCCCCTTCCATTTTTGGTCTTGTTACTAAGCTCCAGGCAGCAAGAGATGGTTTCTTATTGGTAGGGTCTGATCCTCTCCATAGGCAGTGCTTGAGATATTTTGCAATCTGTTGAATCACTGTGGCTGGGAGTTTTAAGGTGCACATATGGTATGTTGGCAAAGAAGTAAGCACTGTATTGACCATCTCTAGCTTCCCACCCTGGGAGAGAAAGATTGATGTGCTTATTAGTCTCCTCTCTATGCGTTGCACTAATGGTAGAAAGTCTTCCACTCTTGGTTTTGTGAGACCCAGGGGCAATCCAAGATAGGTGAATGGTATAGTACCAATTTTACATCCCACTGTATTGGCCAGAATCTCCATTCGTTTAGGATTCACATTAATTGGCACTATGATCGACTTGCTATAATTTACTCTCAGCCCTGTAGAGTCTGCAAAAGTGTTGAGGAGAGCTTTGGTAGCTAGCAATTGTCTTGGGCAGGCTTCCATTATCAAGAGGGTATCATCAGCATATTGTACAATTGGAAAGTCTGATCCAGCTCTATCTGATAGTGGCAGTTTAATTATCCCCAAATCTTTTGCTTTATTTAATATAGACTGTAGTAAATCAGCTGCTAAGACAAAAAGCAGGGGTGATAATGGATCTCCTTGTCGAACTCCTCTTCTACAGTGAAATACTTTTCTATGAACTCCATTTAAGAGCACTGCTGAAGTCCCTGTACTGAGAATACCTTTGATCCATCTTACCCATTTGTCTCCAAAGCCTTTGTGGTGTAAGATGTCTAAGATCACTTGATGTTCAATTTTATCAAAGGCTTTTTCAAAGTCCAATTTGAAAATGACAAGCTGTTTCTTGGACTTGTGACACAGATACAGATATTCAAAAGCCCATCCTAAGCAGTCTTGTATAGACCTTGATTTCAGGAAACCATATTGATTTCGGTGAATCAACTGAAGGATACAAGTCTACAACCTGTCTGCTAGGATTTCGGTGATCAGCTTTATACATGTATTGAGCAGAGAAATTGGCCTAAAGTCTGAAACTAGTAATGGGCTATCACATTTGGGGATCAGAGTTATGTAGGAGGAGTTAATACTCTGCAAGCATATAGTTTCATTGTAGAACCCCTCACACAGGGCGTAGAAGTCTGGGGCAATCAAAGGCCAGCATCTCTTCATGAAGTCAGTGTTAAAACCATCAGGTCCTGGGGACTTATCACTTGGGAGGTGAGCAATGATGTTATTAATTTCCTCCACTGTGAATGGATCCTCCAGGAATCCAAGATTAGTCATAGGGGTTAGAAGTTCAGACAGGTTGAAGTGCATATATGTGAACTCAGATTTGCCCAATCTTTCTCTATAGCTGTCCCACAGGAGATTAGCTTTATATTCATGCTCTGTCAGAATGTCTCCCTGCTGACTCTTGAGAGAAACAATTGTACTTCGCCTATGCTTTATAGTTGCATTTGCATGAAAAAATTTGGTGCACTCGTCCCCAAATTTGATCCATTTTAGAGTCCCTCTTTGTTTAAAGTAAAGTAACTGTAGATGTAAAAGAGACTGCAGATGGTTCTGAACGATTACCCTGAAATTCCATTCCTCTAAGAACAAATCTCTGTGTTCTTCTAAAGTATCCAGAAAAGATATCATATTCTTATTGTTGGCAATTGTTTTTGAGAGATTTGGTAGCTGGTGCTGCCAGGCCTTCAAGACTCGTCTTGCTGTTTTCAACTTCTGAACTATTAGTCGAGCTGGGTCCAGAGTTGCCTGTGGCACTGACCAAGCATGCTGCATCACTTGCTGGAAATCTGAGTGCTCCATCCAAAAATTTTCAAATCTGAAGCTAGGGGCTCTTGGAACTTTAGTCTTAACTGTTACTAAACAAGGTACATGGTCTGATGTGTCCCTTGTAAGTGTATGGACTGTAGTTTTAGGATATGTTACAGTCTAGGAGGCAGATGTGAAAAACCAATCTAAACGTTGCTGAAGAGGCTGGAGTTGTTTATTGGACCAAGTGAATCTCTGTCCATGCAGGGGAAGTTCCACCAATCTGAGATGACATATTGTATCATTGAAGCTAAACATGAGCTGTACATCCCCTCCAGGTTTGTTCCTGTGTTCAGGATATCTTATTAAGTTGAAATCTCCCACAATTAACCAATCACTAGTGTCGGATATGTTCATATCTTTGAGCCACTGCAAAAATTGCCTTTTCCCTTATATTGTGCATGGTCCATATACATTAGTGAGGAACCACTGTTCTCCAGAAACCATCATGGTGAATTCAATCGTCTGCGAGTATTGATTCTGGTCGATCAAATTACCTCGAAATCAGAGACCATTCCAAACTATCAGTAAGCCACCTGATGAGCCATTTGATGGCCAGTATTCAAAATTATCCAGTGGTCTTGGACAGAATTTTTTAATATAGTCAATAACAATATGCTCTCGTTTAGTTTCTTGGAGACAAAGGATATCACATTTAGAAGCTATCATTTCATTACGAATAGAATTCCATTTGCCTTCAGAATTTAGTCCCCTAATATTCCAGCACAGAAGTTTCCAATCACGCGTTTGACTAGCCATTAAAATATATTTGGAGAGATTGGGGTGCTTGCAACAGCTCTGCATAACAGAGTTGCACTACTAGCTTACTGTACCACTGACCAAGCAATACAGATATATCAAGACAGACCATCGTGGTAAACATTAAAACATACTGGAAGAGGACTAGGTTCCAGAGCAGGAATGGATAAGAGAGTGAACAAAATAAAGTACCCAAAGGACCACTGATCAAGTAGTTACAGTTACATGAACCCAAAAGCACTAAAACCAGCCAACAGACACGGAAGGAAGAATCCCTGCTCCCATTATCTTTCAGATGTGAAATCGTCATTTGATCTTGCTGCTGGTGGATGTTTCCCCCTTCTTTGGCTTGACCTGCTTTTTAGTCCCAGACTTCTTGGAGGTGGCCTGTTTTCCTTTCTTTCTGACGTTGAGGGAGTCGTCAGATATGTCCACAGGAGATATCTTACAAAAAGTTGTCCCAAGACTTTTAATAACTTTAGTAGAGAGAGTTGGTGGGGTGGCCGAACAAGCAAAGCAGTTGTTATCATTGCAATGTTGGGACTTGTACCCCTTTAATCTGTCCTTAACTCTAGTGCTCCTCCTGAGGTCAGTAGAGACAAGTGTCACTCGGGAGACCTTGCGTTTCCTGGGCTGAAGAGCAGAAGTGGTACAAGCAGTTTGTTGCAGCTTAGCATTTTTAACAGGAGTTGAGAATTCTAACACGTCAGTGGTATGATTCTTTTCCTCCTCTTCATCCTCATTCATCAGTGATTCTTGTTGATTCTGACCAGAACATACTAAAGCGGATTCAACTGGGCAGGCAGAAGGTAAGGCAAACTGCAGGCTGTTTTGCTGTTCAGATTCCCCATTGATAGTGTTCCATGCTTGAGATTGGAGAAAGTCCTTTGCCCAATCAAAGTTTTGTGGGCTCAGCAAGGCAGTAGCGAAGAAAGGAGCCCAAGAAGCAGGGATGGAGACTGATAGAGACATTTGTCCAGTGGGCTGAAAGAATTTTGCCCATAGACGATAACAGTCTGGATGCAATCTGTTCTGAACAAGCACCAGTTGGTGTTTATATCTTTCAAAAACTGGATCAACAAGTGGATCCGCATTCTGCACAAATCCAAGATAAAGCTGATTCTGCAGACTCGAGGAGGGTCCTTCATTGGTGGAATCTGCCACTTGACGTCGAGAGTTGTCTGAGGCAGGCATGTTGCCCCCGAATCCATCTTGCTGCATTGCATCCTCTTGCTGCTCATCTTATACTGGTTACAGTATTTCTGGGGGATGCTGCAAAGAACCAGGTCCTCTATATGCAAGTAAGGCAAGAATCACTTGAACTTCATCACCCTGAGACAATTTTTCCTGTAGAGCAGGAACTGGTAGGGCGAGCACTACCTGAACTTGATTTTCAACCTGTCCCTGCATATCTTCCAGTAAAAATATTGCCTGGTCTAAAGCCAAAGGCTCTTCTTGAGCTTGACCATCATTACCAGGTTCCATTGCCTGATTAACATTATTAGGGTCAATTAGCTGGTCCAAAGGAACATCCTCTGGAATGAAAACCTGCGGGGAGCCCTGTTGAGCCATCTAGGCCTCAAAACCCTCCTGAGCAACAGGGTCTTCATTGAGGTCAGGCAGAGCATTCTGTGAGGAATTTTCACTGGATTGGGTGAGGCAGCTGACACTCCTGAATATTCAATAACCATTTCCTCCTGTACTTCTTCAGGAACCTCAATCTGTTGTCCTACTTCATCTGGTGCATCATTAAGGTCAAAAGGTCCCACATTAGGCTGAACTGCATTAAGATCAGGAAGATGCCCATGCTGCACTGGATCCTCATTTTGTTCCCAAATCCCCCATCCTGCATCCTGAATTGGAACATTTTGCTGCAAGAGAGCGCCGATGTTATTGTCCATCTGTTGCTGGTGGAAACCCAACGCCTGTGCAGGCTGTCCAAAACCAACAAAGTCATATTGGGGGTTAGCTGGAATGTGTGCTGGGACTGGTTCCTCATCCATTGCCTGGGCCCCCAGAAGGTGCTGATGTATGATTTTCACTTGTACCGTCCAAGAATCTCTCATAAACCCGTGACCTTCAGAGACCAAAAGAAGCCTAGGCACCTCCTGAAGAGATAAAACTCTTGTTTTGACAAGAAGACGTGCTAGGTGACGTCCATTCCCCTGCCATTCAATCAAGCGGCCGAAGGAACTGATGGCAGCCTCAAGATTATCACGGTGCCAGAAATTTAAAGGAAAACCTAGAAGGAGCAACCAACACTCATGATTGAACTGAAAGGCTCGATGATTGCGACCCGCATCATGGTTTACAAACGTGAAAGAGGAACCCTGCCACATATGAGGACTATTGGCAACCAGAGTATCCTTGTCTAGAACTGAGTTAAGCCTGACATATGCTTGTCCCAAGTGAGGCTGGATACTACTATATGGCATATACAATTGCTCAGTAAGAAAATCATGAACAACTGCTCTGATATCAGCAAACAAAACCTCTTCATTGGGCAGGGGATCGATCTTGACAATTGCGACGTCGTCGAAGTCTTCCTCTATTCGACGAAGAAGGGCACGGACCCGAGGAGGACGATCTTGTACCACCTGCTGGGATGAACGGGTGTAGGTCAGCGAATTGATAGGCCGTCGCCGGTGAAGCAGGAGCCTCGTGTTGTAGATGCAATGTCGTTGTCGGGAATGCCGTAGATTGAGGAGTGCACAGGGTGGTATCGAAGGAAGGCAAAGAGTCAGTCCAGGGCACCAGGGTAGAAACAGACTTTAAATTGTGCATTGCAGCACACAGATCACCCCATGAGTCAAAAACAGGGGGGCCACTGGACGAAGCTGCCCCACTACACAGTAGCCTAGGCGCGCAGAACCATTGTGAGACAGCCGCTAGATTTTCTTCCTTAAACGTAGGAACAAACCGGGCCGAGATATGTGCTTCAAATTTCCTGCCAATGAAATGATTTTGACATAATGCAGCAACGTGACCAGTCTGGAAACAACAAGCACATTTGGGTTTCTTGCGACAGGCCCATATCAAATGGGATGAAGATAAACAATTAAAGCATTTGGACTGAACTGGGCATGCATCAGTACCAAAACAAAAACTCTGTGGCCCGTGTATTTCCTTGTCTTGACAGCTCGGGATAGGGTCTGTTCTACCGGTTCCTTTCCGTTAGCATACCGTTGTGAATTTTGAATTTCCAGAGAAGGATCCGTGTAACCCAAGCATAATTGCAGGTTCACCGGCGAGTTCGCGGTCTCCACCGAGTTTGAATATTTGACGTCCACTTTCTTCGGGCGATATTCAAACTTCTGCGACAAATTAGGGCGTTTCCTTTGCCCATTCAAAATTCGAAAATTTCGGGCTTGCGACGAAAAATTCAGGCGATCAAAGACAGATGTTCGAGGAAAATGCAAGCGGGAACGACGGACGCCCGGCCGGCGGATGGCTCGGCCCGGGCGTTCAGCCGGGGACGGGACGTGGGTGTCGTGCGCTTCCGTCCTAGACTGTCGTCATGACCAGTTTGGAGGTCGTAGGAGAAGGGGCTGCTTCGGGCGACATCAGGATTCGGGGACCTGAGCACTTTTGTACTACTTGGAGTAAATATTGCACCATGGACTAGCGACGGTGCAGGACCGCGTTGCGCGGTTGGGACGAGCGGGACGCCGAGGCGGTTCGGGACGGGACGGGAGGTCGGCGACAAAAGGAGATGGCGCGCGGATGTGCTGTGATCGCCTGCCTGCCTCCGTCCGCATCCACAACGCATAGCCGCTTTGGTGAATCTCTCTGCTCTGCCGGAAACGACTGCTGGTTAATTATATAGTCCATTTCCACCAACGACTGCGCTCCGATCTCCGATCGCTCGATCCGGAACACCTGCGCTTCAGATGCTGCACGCTCCGCTGTAGCAGCTCAGCTAGTATCGTAGAGTAGGAGGACAGCGGTGGACGCGGCGCGAAGGTGCAGCAAGGGCAGGGCGCGACGTACGGCCCTGTTACTGTGCGCCGACCGCCGGCAGAGCACTCCATCGCTGCACCAACGGATAAGACAAGCCTTGCTCCAAGGTCACCGGCGTCCGTACTGTACCTGTTCGCTTTTTTTTCCCCCCCCAATACTTGTACTACCCAGGGACCTGAGTCGCCGCGTCCTTTTCACGACTCCTTCGTTAATTCGTTCGCGAACACAAATTCGTAACGTAAACTGTAGATTTGGGCTAAGCCCAAATGATCGCACGCCCGCGCGTCCGGCGGCCTGGACGAAATTCTCCGCCCAGGCCGCCTCTTTGACAGACATCCCGAACTCCCTCCCGATCTGGTCACCACTCGTCTGGAAAGCAAAGAGGCGAGAGCTTGTGAGAGGACCTGAGACGAGACTTTTAGAGAGAGTGCGTGTTGTCTGTCAGCGTGATCGACCGTTCGACCTGACCGAGCCTGTTGGCGCCATATTGCGTTGCAGAAGGAAGGAACTCCGAGCGGGCATCATCCATCAGAGGCCGTGCGAGCTCTCCTCCGCCTGCTGCTACGCTACGACTAGAAGGAGGCGCGAGCCGGTTGCCCGGTTCCCAACCCCGAAGTCCAGCAGCAGCAGCAGCAGTCTGCCGGCCCTCGGCAAAAACTTCGCCGATCCCCCTCGTTCCTCCCCCGGTGGTGGTGGCGCAGCGCAGCACAGCTGCACAGGCGAGGGAGGATCGGACCGTCCCAGCCCCGCAAAATCCCGTCAAATTCCTGTCAACCGAGCCGGTCCGGACACTCGTCATCAGTCATCGCTGCCCGCCCGACCCGACTCGTTCTGCTCTGCACGCAGAACCAGAAAACGAACAGTGATCACCAATCGTTTACTGAAAATTTCCATACTCTACTCTACCCAATGTGAGAATCGATCGGTCGATCGATTGACTGATCGGTGTGGATGGATCAACAGAGGAAGAAAGCAGGGCAAGGAGTGGAGAAGTGGTGCCATGGAAGACAATGAGGAAGAATGACAATACAGGTGTCAGGCGCTGCGACGGCGATAAGGATACCTACTGTGGACTGTGGTGGATATATAAAATACACAGAATATACACCTCGACAAGACCCGACGCCCTCTCTTGAGGAGAGAGAGGGGGGCCCACTCTGCACCTCTAAACCCATATGGCTACTGTCGGTCCGTTCCTCCCTTCGCCTACGCGCCTACGCCTCCTCATCCAGAAGTGCGTCGCGCCGCCGCCAACGGATGCCACCCATGCCGCTGCCGTCCGACCGGGGTGCAACATCTCCTGCGGTTACTATCCAAAATCAGCACTGCTGCTTCTTGCCTGTCACTTATACTCCAGTTTAATACACAGTATAGTGCTACTAATTACTAGCCTGAATTTGATTTTGAGATAAAATGGAATATGTCGGATTTATTTGCCGGGCATGGCCTTGCTACTAACTGAAAAGCACCAAAACTATCGGTCAACAGAGTTCCAAGATCAAAAGAGCAATTGTACATACAGCGTGTAAATTCCGATGGTTGTCTTATTACCAGTTAAACATAGTAAAAGTCTGTTTAATTGACGATTTAGAGTCAATTTGGTACTAGGTTTTAAGGCTTTCATTGTTTAAACTAGAGATTGTGAGAATCCACTTGATTTTGAGACTTTGACAAGCTAGATTCTGAAAAATTATAGTGAAGGTTTAAACAAATAGGTAGATTGTGATAGTATGCACTCGAATTTTTGTATTGTACTGTGTGATGTAGAACTTGTCGAGAGGTAGAGAAAAGTGTCATGTCAGATTCCACAGTTTTAATGGATCCACTAATAGAATATATGTAACAAAAGGTTACAAGTTAATTTGTTTCTTTCCACTACAATTTTAGAAGCAAAATTGTACTACTAAAAATGAAAATAAAGAGACCTTTCTTCTCAAGAAAAAAAGAGACCTTAGAGTATGTTCATCACAAACAGTGAAAAAAATAGCAAGCAATCCAAAACTATTGAATGCAAATGTTATCCCTTCCTCCAACAATTCCTTCATTATTTTCATTTTTAGATTGTACTGTTAATTTCTAGATATGTTTTCTGGGTCCATAATGCCGAACAAATAAGAGTAGCACTGTTTATTTGGAAAACAAAATCGGTGAGTTTGAGCAAAAGGAGCAGCGGTGGGCCTGTGATGCACGCACGGGGGTCATCAACAAGTGCAGAAAGTGCTGGCGTCGCAGAGGATCCGAGCTAAAAACAATCCAGCACAAGACTCTCTTCTTCCCGTCCGTACCGCCTTTCGCCTCCCTCCTCGAGTCTTCTTTCTCCCTCCCCAACCCTCGCTTCGCCTCCCTCTCTCTCCGCTGTTCTTGTGTTTGTTCCTGTGGAGCTCCAAATAAAAGCCCACCGGTTTTCTTTTCACGCGACAATTACCATAAAAGAGCTTCAACACTCTCTCCCTCGTTTCTGGCATAAAAGTACTGCTGCCACCACTCTCTCTCCTGCTTAGCTGTGAGTACGCTCCGTGTGTGTGGAGAGAGAGGGAGAGAGGCAGATTGGGAGGAGATGGGGTACCCAATACTACAATTCTGGCCTGGGTCTTGATCGAAGGCATGATCAAGAATCATTAGAAAGTTCTAGTGGATCTTTGTTTAGTCTCGCTGCTTCCTCTCCGGCTCTTTTTCGTTCTGAGGTTTAGCTAGCCATGGAGGGAGCAGGGGGAGGACGGAATGGAATGGGTGGGATCTCCGGCGGAGCCCCGGGGAATCCGCTGGACGCGGGAGCTCAAGCGTTCTACCCAGCTATCGGTGCTCCCTCCTACCCCTTACCGTTACAGCTGCCGCCCCCGCCCCAGCTCTACTACACGCACCCGCCGTGCCCGGCCGTGCCGCCGCATCATCATCCTCTGGCCATGCCGGTGCCGTTACCGCAGATGACGGCGCCGGGGTACGCTTTGCCGACGACGGCGACCGCGCCGGTGGCGGACGGCCCCTCGAGCCGCACGGTGGTGCTGAGCCTGGTGCCGCCGCACGCGCAGGACGCCGACGTGGCGCGCGCCGTGGAGCCGTTCGGCGCGATCCGGTCCGTGGACGCGTCGGCCGTGGCGTCCGAGGGCGTGGCCACCGTCCAGTTCTTCGACATCCGCGCCGCGGAGCTCGCCGTCGCCTGCGTCCGGGACCAGCACATGCGGCAGCAGAGCCGGCTGGGGCAGTTCTACGCGGCCACCGCCGCCGCATGGGCTCCTGCTCTGCCACCGACGCCGCCCCAACCCTGGGACACCCGCGGGCTCGTCCTCGGGCGCGCCGTGTGGGCCCATTTCGCCGCCGGCGCCGACGACGGTGACGACAACCGCGGCTCCCTGGTGGTGCTCGGCCCTCTGTCTGATGACGTCTCGCTCGCCGACCTCCGCCGGGTCTTCCAAACCTTCGGTACGTACTACGCACCACCGTCCACCGACCGGGCCGGCCGACCAAACCAGCCGTTCCGTTTTCCCAGGCTGGCTGGGTTTTCTTGTGTTTCCCCCCGGCTGCAGCCAGCAAATTGTATTGGCCCCGACCCGACCCCGACGTCGTCGTGTTCGTTCGCAGGGGACTTGAAGGACGTGAGGGAATCGGCGCAGCGCCCGGGCAACAAGTTCGTGGACTTCTTCGACACGCGCGACGCCGCGCGCGCGCTCGCCGAGCTCAACGGCCGGGAGCTCTTCGGTTGCCGCCTCGCCATCGAGTTCACCCGCCCGTCCGGCTCCAGCGCACGCAGGTACTACTAAATACGTGTGTGCTCCACCGCATCATGAGTTTCGCGCAGAATTGTGTGAATTGAACTAGGTCCTGATGAGCAAATGCGAGTGTCGGTCGCAGGCGAGGAGGGTACGTCCTCCATAACCGGGCAGGCGCGCCGACACCACCGAGGCATCAACAGCAAGCTTCGTGGCGACCGTCATCCCAAGCAGCAGCGTCGCAGCAATTGGCCACGCCGTCCTCCTCGACCTCCGTGACGAAGACGAGGGAAGGAGTGGTACTTCTCACGAGGAGCTCGGCAAGGGTCAACAATGCCGGTGATCGGTCCTCCAAGGGTGGCAATGCCGCTGGCACGAGCCATGAACGCAAAGGTGGCAATAAGACCGTTGCTGCATCCGCACAGTCCTCGTCGACGGCCACCCCTTCGACATCGTCCGGTAAACAAGGCCAGAAAGTAGGGACCAGCAGTAGCGGCGGCGGCAGTGGTGGCGGTAATTGGCGATGCCGGAGGAGGGGGTGGGAGGCGCGCTTCTTGTTCAAGGATCCTGAGGTCGCCGGCGGCGGCGACGCGGAGATACGACAGGAGCCGGAACCGGAGAAGGACACGAGGACCACCGTCATGATCCGGAACATACCGAACAAGTACAGGTATCCTTCCTCGCTAATCTTCACGTCGTTGCGATGACGCTACTATATTTCATGGGTACCACGTTCTTAGAATCGCAATTTCCGCTAGCTGATGCTCGAGGTCTCTTTGGCTCGCAGCCAGAAGCTGCTGCTCAACATGCTGGACAACCACTGCATCCAGTCTAACGAGCGGATCGCTGCGAGCGGCGACGAGGCCCAACCGTTCTCCTCCTACGATTTCGTCTACCTCCCCATCGATTTCAAGTGAGTCGGCTACCCAATTACACAAGCAGCATTTATATTTTATGGTGTGCCCGATGCGAGAGGAGCACACGCATGCCGGGGGGGCGTAAATTCGGTTGTTTTTTTTGGGCCTGGTGCCATGAAATTTCTTAAAATTGCATGAACAAAATGCGGTGGCCTTGAAATGGGAAATGGGAGCAGGGAAAGGCGAGGAGTTCTGTTGGCTGTGTGAGCTTGTGAATCGAGGTGTCTTATCTTTGGTGGGTGGAGTGTAGTACACAGCGTCAACAGACATGCGTCATGGTCGCAAGAAAGAAACCAAACCATGGCAGCACCCAAATGGAAATAAATTTGGCAGCCCAAGCTGATGAAACCGGGTCCTGTTCGTTTGGATGCCACGGTTTCTTCTATTGGATGCATTTCCGCTGGCGAGGACCTGTTCACCAGCCTTCTTTTCTTGCCGCAGCTCCCTGGGATCTGCTCCCTGCCTGCCTTTCTTGCTTTGCGCAGCCGTGCACTTCCATAACAAGGCCAACACAAAAGGAGGAGGAGCCCTGCACACTGTAGAGAGACATGTATAGTAAAGTAAAATTTTTGTGCAAACAGAAGAAAAGTTGCATCAGAGCGCCAAAAGATCTTTTTTTTTTCCCTTTGTTTCCTGAGATGTTTAAACTTTTGAAGGAAACATGAAACAGGTTTGTGGCTTGATAAAGTTACATTGTTAACATGTCAAAACTTAGAAAAAGGCAGTATTATTACTAGCCGGATTTTTTGGCTGTGTCTAACACACGGATTCCATGTCACGATGCAGCAACAAGTGCAATGTGGGCTACGGGTTCGTCAACCTCACCTCGCCGGAGGCCGCCGTGCGGCTGTACAAGGCGTTCCACCGTCAGCCGTGGGAGGTGTACAACTCGCGGAAGATTTGCCAAGTCACGTACGCACGCGTGCAGGTACACTCATGCCACGTCTGCTCTCTTCTCTACTCCACGACGAAATGCGTGTGGTTGATTTCACTCTCTGATCTTTGTTGACGTTGTGATGGGGCAGGGCCTGGAGGCGCTGAAGGAGCACTTCAAGAACTCCAAGTTCGCGTGCGACAGGGACGAGTACCTGCCCGTGTCGTTTTCGCCGCCGCGCGACGGCAAGCAGCTCACGGACCCGGTGCCCATCGTCGGCCGCTCGCCCGCACCGTCGTCCGGCAACTCCTCGCCGCCCAAGAGCGTGGACCCGCTGGCCCAGGAGCTGATCCCGCCGCCCTCGTCCTCCGGGGACGGCGCCTCGTCGACCACCACGTCCACGCACGCGCCGTCCGACCACGCCGACGACGAGAACCCGCCAGACGAATGCGACGACGACGAGGACGCCGCGGAGAGCCTCGCTGGGGAGCTACGGCAGCTAGGCTACACCGACTAGCTAGCTGGCTACTGCTGGCTACTGCTACTAGGTAGTCGTACTACGAGCTGCCGATCGGTAAGCGAGACATGCGTGTGCGTACGTCGTGTTGCTTCGACAAGTGGAGGCAATGATGATGGCTGGGCAGCCTGGCTTCGGCACGAGCTGCACAGCCAGCAAGTGAAGCGGAGTCGACTGAAGTGCGTGAGGAGCCGATTCATTTATGACAGCTGAAGAAGAAAGAGGAGACTGATGGGAAATGAAGCGAGTATTTTGGATGTCGAGTCGATTCGTTCGTTCGTAGCAGGTCCAGTCGTGTTCTTTTGGTTTTGGTTTTAAAGTTTCCTTCTTTGAAACTTGGAGCTACTAGCAAGCTAGGGGCGACTAGTAGTAGTACTAGTATTATTTATCACGCGTTCGTTACTTACATTAAATTAAATACATCTTACCATACTTAGTTCACATTCTAGGAGTCTGAAATGATCTACTCTAATTAGATTTCATCAGATCTCATCTCCACCCATCACATCTTTGGCTGCCGTATCACGTTGTCAGTCTTTCTCATCGATCGATTCAGTATTTGGACTCTCTTTATTCGATCGTTGTATTTGGTTTCTGTTCTGACGGAATTGTGGTACTGAATGAATTTTTATGGGTCATCCAAATGAGCCAACAAAAATATCACTTTGCTTTCAGGTGTATGCAACCTGACCGACCGATCGATTCTATTTGGATAGTTTAACCTCAGCTCCATCCTTCTATCGACATCCGTCGCTAACCCCTCGATCTGTCACGTAGGTCCCCTACCAAACACATGGCACTAATCAATCTAAGGTTTTATTTGGATATATTTAACCCATATCGATTGAGAAATTGAGGTGGTTTAATAATTTCTTACTCAATTCCCATTGATCCCTCCCACTCAAAACTACTTTAATCTTTCTCAATTCATATATATTGTATAATAGTCAAATATTTAAACCTAACCGGACGGTGAGCCTATTGCCATCCACTCTCATTCTTGAATCTGAGCACTAGAGAAACCAGCACAAAGGCCCGTGTGCCCTTTAAAATTTTTGTGCCTATGAGCATCATCAAACTTACTATATATCCTACCTTAATGTGAATATCTTCGTCAAGAGAAGGCTCTTATATTTACATATAATTTCTGTAGGCATCAAGATTTTGCTAATTAATGTCTACTCATCTTCTTTAATCGTATGTGGACCGTCAAAAAGTTAACACTAAAAATAAATTGTTGAAAAACAAAATTGCTCCACCTTTAATTAATAAAATATTTATTCTATTTTAAAAAAGAACTGTTGTAGATGTGCATTTGATTTGTTCTATATATCATAATCAAGAAGCATGTAAAAGTTTTGGGCACCTGATAATTAATTACTCCAGCTTCTGTTATAAATTATTCTAAAATTATTTGACGTTAATGTGATGGGAAAAGGAAGCTGATGAAGAAGTAAATCTTCTGATAACAAAGGTCACTTGTGAGGACAATAATATTTTTTCTATCCCTTTTGTGTTATTGCGTTTAGTTGTAACTTCCATGGCACTTAGGAGACTACTGTGATTGTTGCTTCCCTCCGGAGCAAGGTTGAGATTAATACAATTACCCGTTATCGTAAAAGAGAGAATAATTTAAAGGCTAAAACCAAAACAATAATTTTATCTATATTTTATTATTTTTTAGTTGAATAGATGAAAAAACACTACTAATGTATACATAATGAGTGGAAATTTGATAGCTTGTACGTTCCGAGAAATATTGCACTGAAAAACTGTAAAACACACTTGTTGAAGTATAAATAAATCGTTCACCTTTTCTCATTGCAGATGGGGAGTACTTGTTTGAACACGATGAAAAGAAAGTGACATTCAAGGAGATGTTTTCCTGTGCAGTGATTTTTCTGGCTTCGTCATTAGCGGCCTCATCATTCTTGAATTCCGTGGTAGTAATAAAATTGAGAGCCATCTATAAAAGTAAATTTTAACTAATGACAGTTTACAAACACAAACATAGTAGTATGTTGGAAGCCGTATCTTGTAGTCCACTATGACATTTTTTTTCTCTCTTTTCCACGTCTGCTACTGAATCTCGTTTCTCGTATAGGAGCTCCATTTATTTCGTGGATGCACGTACCACTAGCAATCTGGCGCCGCTGTACTTGTCGATATTTCATGTGTTGGACAGTTGGACCTGGTCTCGGTTCTGTTGGAGGCTGCCGTGTGGGTCAGGACTTTAGTTCGCCCACGCATGAATGGCTCCACAGGCCAACCCCTGACAGCATTTGGTCCCTTTAACGATCGGGGTGGGCTATAGTGCATTGCATATTGATATGGAGATGAGTGTGGGTCACAACGATAAAAACTGATACCGAGTCATGTGGGCGCGTGTCGGTCGTAGTGCTTCATTTGACCACCAGATTCTCCACATTTGTGCTAGTAGTTAGCCTAAAAAATACAATGCAAGTACACCACCATGCCATCATAGATTACGGCGTTGTGGTTTGTACGATATGGTGGTCCAAAAATTTGTTTATGTTAATCACCCAGATCAGCAGATAGATGTGGACCGATGCCAGAGGCAGAGAGAGCTTCCGAAATCCTGCCACACTACTGATGATGCACTCGTGCGTGGTCATGCAGAATATAGAGAGATCGACCACATACCACAACACACACACCATAAAGTATTATACTGACACGGGCAGTTAGTTTAACCAGTTTATGGGAGGTTGACGAGGCAGAGCGTTTTCAGGTAGGATTTTGTGCTGTCCACCATGACAACACAGAGAGAAAAAAAAAATGGTGGCCGGAGCAACAAGTTGCACGCACGGTACGGGTGCAGGTCCCGGAGGACCATGGGTGGAGTCTTGTGTGCCAAAACCGGCGATTTGCGGGCGCTTTCGGGCTCACCGAGGCATGCACGGTGGCATCGGTCCCCGAATTCCGAGGCACCTGTGTCTTGTGACTCGAAACAGTGGGGGCAGACAGTCGCATGCAGCTCTTCTCCTCCGCCTTGGTTGGTTGCACAAAAGAACCAAACTGTGTTCCGGTCACTAGTTAATTTGTACGGACCGGGGTGTTGCAAAAATTAACCTATGCGTCGCTAGCACACCGCCTTTCGACCGAGCGAAGAAGAGAAACCTTTTTGGGGTTTCTTACCCTGTTGATCATGATGTAGTTTTTTTGTTCATGGACTGGACCTTTTGTCTCCCGAAGTGCTAGTGCTTGGCCACGCCCTGCTTGTACGGCAAGTAGTTATCAACCCTTTTGCTAGTATTAGAAGATTGATGTGTGCCTCTGGGAGAATGGAGCGGTAGCTTTATTGAAACTTTGTCAACACTCCCCTGAGGTTATTTACTATACTTATTTGGGTTGTATATAAAATTTTCTTCTTCATTGAGTTGTAGGAGTATATTTTGGTAAACTAGGGGAGTACTCAATCCGTAATTGCATGCAGACATTTTAAGTTTCGCTGCATGCGTGGATCCACCATGTTAAAGTTTGACTGAACTGTATCCGAGTTCTTTGCAAGTTGTATCGTGCCTGTGCTAGAGGTAGTAGGCGTCACATCAGATCAGATTACCTTTTCTGTTTCCTACCCTCTGTACGAGTATCGTTCAAGTAAGTGTCACTTCTCCACATTTGCACACAAGGATGATGCGGTTTGGCTCCCCGAGGTTCTTCTGTTCACAGCGTGGTGTACTGTTATTACCCAGTCATATGGTGAAGCCTACCTATACGGGCTACACGAATCCTTCTTGTCTTCTTCTTCGTCGTCGTCTTTGCCCAAGGAGATGGGAGCTGAGGCCTGAGGTCAAGAAATGGCGATAGATCGAGCGGAATGAGATAAATAACCGTTGAAGCCAAATTGGGACGAACTGTACACGGGGCCGGGGTCAAACAAGAAGTCAACCCCATTCGTACTGCAGACACCACAACGCGGTTCCAATTCGCATCCGTGCCTCCCGCCCGCCGTTGGCGAGCTGAGCTGAGACACGCGAAGCAAAAGCGTGCATGCGATCTCGCACCGCGTGTCACGCTGACATGCGGGAGCCATGTGACGCAGGTCCCACGGCTTAGCCATGCGCGCTGTCGTCTACCTCGCGACGACGGGTGTTCCAACGTCGAAACGCTGTGCCCTGTGCCGGTAGAGAGAGACGGAACGAGAGAGGGAGGGCAAGCCAGGCCAGGGGAGAGCATGCTATTACCCGGAGGAGAGAAGGGTGCTGCGGCCCGGTCATGCAAAAGGGTGATGCCTGTGTGGCACGAAGTGACTGTGATTAGCATCAGAGATAAAAAATCATTATAAAACAACAAGAGGTCAATAAAAGAGGAGAGAGAAAGACTTAAAAAAGAGGAGAGAGAAAGAAGGGACTGAGAGAGTGAGAGATGCCACGGCACGATTAACAAAGCGAGAGTGGAGGAGGTGGCGAGACCAACTCCTGCCACGTCGGAATTAAGACACCAATGACATGGCGGTCGCGCCGTTGACCGGCTCCGTACGTCCACGACCTGCTTGCTGATGGCCTCCAAGAAAGAGAGCGGTTCGCTGGACCCACGGATGTCAGGGGCTGAGACGTGGGGCCTCGCACTCACTCTCTTTGCTCAGATCACCAGGTTAGTGGGTCCACACGTAGGATTGACCGTGGTTGAGTGTTGTGTGTAGGTGCGCCCGATTTACTGTCTACCCCAAAAGTTTCACCTCCGTAGTTGAAGCAAGTCATGTGGGCTGACTGTTAATTATGGTTAGAGGGAAAAGGACTACAAAATGAAGTGCAATTTTATGTTTTTCCTGCTATTTAGACGAAGGTTTTTTTTTTGGTCTACTATATTGTAGTGCTCGGATCAGTTAATACTTTTCTGTAGCTACTGAGAGTAGCGTGCACTATCTCTCCTTCCAATTCGGCTATTTTAAACAAAGCGCTCCTGAGTGATTCTTATGCATGGCGATCCATAACTTAGTCTACATTTAAAACACATGAATGTTTTTTGTGATAAAAGAGACCTTTATTGTTTACTCGAAAAGTAGATTACAATAATGAGCAATCATTTCTCCAATACAATTAGTCCATTTCCATACCACGTTATGCGTCGTGCGTTTACGTGATCTCATGAGTAGCAGCATTACATTGCGTCATAGCTTAAAAACTTACTTTCCGTAGTTCTAAACACCACTCCTAGATTCCGGCTCTAGAAAACGCATGAATTCAACCAAACTGTAAATGAAATTTTACATGAAATATGTAATGTCAGAAGTAGGAGAGTTCCCAAGAAATCCTCAATCCAAAAGGTAATTTCAGAATTAATAGAGTAGTAGTGCTACTTTGTACTGTAGTATGCTTGATGAGGCACGCGGCAGATTCTGTCCTTCACTTACCAAATGAACAGTCAATGTTCGAGGTCAGCCGGACAGTCGTTGTACGTACCCACACATGCATACTGTATTATGCTTCAGAACAGATTAGCAACAACCTGAACTGGTTTTCTCGCAGTCTGCTAACATCACATAAAATGATAAACTATCATCCGATCTGAGTTCTTTATTTCGTCGTCCCAATCGTCCGATCAGAGTATTTACTTGGTTCGTCAGCAGTTCAATAATTGTATTGTTGACGAAGCAGCACCTCTGAACATGGCGGATCGACGCAGACGCAGGAGAGTAGTATAGGAATCGGGAACTCGAATTGTAGGTATAATCATTTGGGTCGTTCTGGGAGGTGAAAGATCCACTAATTGATTACGATATCTTTTGGGCTGGAGCGTCGGTTGCTTTTGCAGACAGGTTGAGAAGACTAGGCGAGGTCGATGACACAACTGAAGTGGGTAGCGCTGGGCCCTGCCGGACTGGTGGTGGTCCTCGCAATTGCGACTGCAGCATGAGAGAGGCCGGCCGTGTGAAGCAGGCCTGCCCGCCTGCGTCGATCTGCCATGCACGTACGTGCGTGGTTGCTGGTGTGGCGATGGTGCGTGTGCGCTCGCTCTTGTATTGGCATCATCAGCTCTCAGCTGCTGGAAAGTGGAAACGCGCAGGCGGTAACAGTTAGCAGCAACAAAAATTAGACGAAGCGCGCTGCCCAGCTGGGAGCAGCGTCGTTTGCACTGTACCAGCTGCTTCAAACTGGCCGGCCAACAGTAGCCATATCGGGCAAAATCTTTGCAAGCCATTTGTGGTGCAGTAGTTTGGTTTGGTTTTAGTTGGACCCATCAGCAGCACCAACCGGGTGTCCGGGTCCTCCTCTCCTCACTTCCTCTGCGCCCTCTAGACGAAAGAAAAAGGTCTAGCTTCTAGTTAACCTGTAGTATGTGTTTTGATGCAAGATTTTTTAGTACTGTCTCTCTGGTCCCGTAATTAATCCAACGACTGGGTCGGAAATAAAAAAGGCAATTGCTGATCTGAGAGTTCACTCTCTCTTTAGCTGTCTGGTAAAGCTGCAACCACGACGACCTGGCCGGGCGGAGAGGAAGCTAGTGGCTGCGCTGTCGGCCATTTAGAGTTTGGTCGCCTGAACTCACGCAGAATGTTTACGTGCTACAGTATCCGCGTGAGCCAAGCAAACCATAGGTTTATTAACAAGTGATGAAGAACATGGTAAAGTATAAGACGATACTAACAACACTCGCATGCAGCTTCAATTAAGTTTGGATGGAACACAGAGATTACCTAGCGCTAGCAGCAAGCACTACTGTAGTAATACGGTGGCACACGCCTAGACAGACGCTCGCCGCTTGCCGGCCGTGTGCGAGGCATGCTGCAATGGAGAGGCGTCTGTCTCCGAGCATGCCAGCCAAGCCAACCTCGTATTTGGTCCCCGGCCGGCCCGGCGACGTATACACCAGACCGCAGCGCCGACTACCAGCTACATCTACTACTACTGAGGGCCCCCTGTTTGGTGGGTCTCCCATGCCATGCGTGTCCCCTGCCTGACGCCAGCGCCCAACGCCACGCTTCGATCGTGAAAGCCGGAGCGGTAACTACGTGTAAGAAGCTGAAACTGAAACTGGAAAAAGTTTTTCCCTTTTTTAGTTGCCCACAATTTCGTGTTCTTGTCCCTGCTAGCTGAGCAACATTTTACGTACTACAGTACAGTACTTGAGGAGTGGGCGTGTGTGTGTGCTAGGAAGAGGAGGAGCAGCGCTGCGGCATTGCGTGCGTCACCACCATGCTGCATGTTGTTGTAGCCACACGGGAATCTGCAGCGAGCGGAGCGAAGGAAAGGAGAGAGAGGCGCGCACGCCGTGTGGCGCTGCAATAGTGCGCTCCTTTCTTTTCCAACAGCTGTGAAGAAAAAAAAAAGAAAAAGAAAAAAGCTGAGACGCGAGTCCGGTTTACTGCTCCCTCCATTTTAAATTATTTATTCTTTTAAATTTCAATATTTATTCTAAATTATTCGTTTTTCTCGTTTTTTAAAATATATTTCTCTCCTTTCAATACATCTATGTCTCTATCTTTTTTTTTTCGTTTTCAGTATAACTATTTTTTTTTCTTAATCTCCGTATCGAAAAATAGAAACACAGATAATTTGAGACGGAGAGCAGTAAATTTTGGAATAGTATTGTACTCCTACAGTACGTCCGTTTCCTGGATTGACGTTCGTCCGTCCATCACCGTATGCTAGCCCAGCCCAGCAGCTACAAATAGCTACAGCTCGTCGGGCTATCTCTCCTCCAATCTCTCTGTGCACTGTACATTTTGTCGCAGACGTTAGAGATCCCTGCACGAGTTCCAGCAGGGGCACGCCCTGTGGCCGCTCTTCAGCAGTGTACTGGGCTGGCTCGCTAGTCGCTGCTCTCTCTCTCTCTCTCTCTCCTCTCTGCGCGCGAGTAGGATGAGACAAACTAGCGGTCGTACTCACAGCCGTATGCCATTGCCAATGTCGTCGTGCATCCAACCATCACGAGTTCAGTTTCAGTCCTATTGTCGTCATGCTGAGGAAACTGCATTCCATTCCATCCCGCATGATACTTGTAGTACGTACTACTAGCTTGTTTAGGCCATCGCAAACGGCGAGATCAATGGGCAGCATCCGTGGGTTAAGTGCGGCGCTGCAAGCCTACGTCGGAAGCCCGTCACACGCCTCTCTTTTTGCACCGAAACGGGTTCCGGTCTGAGCGTTTCCCCCGCCTGCGTCGGCGGCGGCAACCACCCTACAGTATCTGGGTGGGCGTCGCCAAATCGGGAAGCTTGCTGAAACTTTGGGGGCGCATGCCAGAACCTGTTCGCCTGTGGGTAGCAATAGCAAGTGGAGGAAGCCACGGGGAAACCGCAGCAGCTGTAGCCTTTCGGCGCTGCTGAACCTTCTCCTCACCGGGAAACGGCCAGTATCCTGGGTTCTGGATACACGAAACCGACATTCATACACCTGCACTGTTCGTATGCGCCCTACTTGTACTTCACATGAATTCTCAGTCGCCTACCTACAGGTGGTACAGCTCTTTCTCGATTCTGAAACTCTGGATGACTACAGAACTACATATAACTCGTGGAATAATGCTATTATTAGAGTTATATTCAGTTTGCTTATTGATGTCTGACATACAGATTGTTTGTATTAGCATAATCTGACAGCAGAGAGGAGTCAAAATTACGAGCAAATGTCGTTATTGATGTCTGACATAACAATTCGTGCGAACTTGACGAGCCGAGATACAAAACGTCGGCAGGCCAAGTTTCAAGGGAGCAAGCTTAATGGGTTACCAGCAATACATGGGGCACATCTCAGCAACGATGGTGCCGTGGTAGAGTTACAGTTTTGGCCGACCAGAGCAAATATGGCAGCGCGCTTCAGGCGAAACGCCTCCAGCTCAGTTCAGTGCAGCTTGTTTGCAACGTAGAGGAGGTGGCCGATGTTCGTTGGGGGGTAGCTCTGCAGAAGCTTGAGGTTGGACGTGAAGTCGCCGGCCAGGAGACGCTTCCGGACAAGGATCAGCATTGCACAGCATATTCTGAGCAAGGTTTCCTGTGTTCCGGCAGGTAAAGTTCAGGCAGCCAGCGAGGGATCAAAAGCATCACAGGCAGCGTAGTAAAGCAGAGTGTGCTGTTACCTGAGGACCATCAGGGTCGCTTAATAGCGTATCCCATATATGAATAGTGTCGGCGAAATTGAACTCCTGGGTCAGCAGTAAAGTGATCCATCTGAATGCGTAGAACTGGGGATTAACCTGCAGAAGCAAACGCGTTTGTTACATACTGTAGGAGTATAAGGCTACAGGCATCACAAATATAGTGCCACTAGGCTGTATGTAAACAAAGACTAACCTCTGTGGTTACTTCCAAATGGTGTTGAAGCTGCAAGTCATACTTGGCTAGAAGGTGCGATAATTTGGACAGGGTACCTTGGATGCCAACAGCACTATTATCTAATTTCTGGCAAAAGTTGTCTCTGAAACCACTAAGCAACTCAACGAAGCAAAAGAACGAATCTGCTTCTGCAAAGTTCTGCAAGTATTCCAAAGATATATCATGGTACAGACACTCATGACTATTAAACACAAAAATTTTAAGTTATTAGCTGCTGCATTCGGTAAAGGCCATAAAAAATTTCGCAAAACAATTCTTACTCCATACAGCATTTTTATCATCCGGATCACTCCGAAATACAAAGAAGAGTGGTGCCAAAATTTCATTCATGCCTTGTACATATCTTATTCCAGCATTCAGCTTGGCAAAGAGCAGTAGTACATTTTTCAGAGATTCCTGATGAGAATCAGAAAAGATCAGAAAGGCATCTGACAATACTGTTTAAACTCAGAAAGTGGAGATTACTTGATTAGACTTTGCAAAAGATGAGTCACCACAGAAGAAATGCATGTCAGGATGCGTGCGTTTTACATCACGGTCAATCTGCTCCATAATCTCTGAGTACTGTATAAAAAAATTCCAGACAGCATAAGTTTCAGTACAATATGGTGAACCAACCTACACCAGCAACGAACACAAAGAGAAAACACTGAATTCTATGAAAGTACTAAATTAAAAATAAACATGCCCAAACTGCAATATGCTTAACAAGTGAGCCAGATTTTTGAGAACTACAACGAGATGACCAAATTGCATTACTCCAGTTCTACTAAGTTCTTGCTCTGACCAAATCATACATGTTGGTGCCTAATGCCATTGCCAATTCGAATAAACAATAAACACATCAGTAACTAGCATATGAAAAACGAATAATTTAAAAAATTTGATGGAAGTGCAGCCAACCCCATTATCTGACGAAATGGAATCAGATATTTAGATGTACCTCAAAAAATTGATTCCAAGAACTGGCCTTCCCAAGGCTTAAAGGGTGCTCTTCTTGCTTTACTTCTGACCTTTGGAGGAACCCATTGTCAACATGTTTTGCATTTTCATTTTGGCGGGATTCTGATTCCACTTGTCGTGTTGTTTCCACCTACCTAGCAAATTCAGGAATAAGATCTCTGTATTTTAATCCTACACGGTAAAGGTATTCTAATCCTACAGGGTAAAGTTATATGCACAACTACAGATTACTATCAATGAATGTACTATAAGTACAATCCAAATATGCGATGGCTTACAGGATTGCTAAGAAACTCGTCTTTGAAAGATGCATATTGTGACCTTTTCTTTGCCAGCTCCTCCTCCCACAGTGAGCGATCATTAGGCAGATAGCCAAGCAGCAGCTGCACAAGCATATCATGAACTGTCAGGGACTGAATAGGCACAACAAAAAGCTATGACCGCAACCTTTCCACTAGTGATGGCATCAGATTTTTCATCACAAGAAACACAAGTAGGCGATTTTAAATAGTAGCTATTAGTAATTTAGCGGCATGGAGAAAAATAATAGGCCAGATTTCTTCGAGAAAGCAACAGATTTAAGTACGATTAACGAAATCCTACAATGAAAATTTAATCTCTTTGCAGTTTTTGTACCATTATAATGCCTCAATCTGCTAACTTATCAAGCCTCTAAACACTGAAGAATGCCTTAAAAAGGGGAAGATCGAGTCACTTAGCACCTTCCACACAGTCGACCGAACACCAGCACCATCGGGGACGCCCTGAGCCGCCAGCATCCTCAACTCATCGAGATCTATCACCTTCTTGGACAGCTTCATGAGTCCACCAACCCCCAAAATCCATCAAACAAAGGCGTCAGACCCATAAGCCGACGCGCGACAGACTGAAAGTGAAACCTGACCAATGCATGTGGTAACCACAGGAGGCCTCACCGCCGCAAATATACGGGACTGCCGCGAGATCTCGAACTCCGGCGTCGGCACCGGCGGTGGAGATCGCGGCGGGCTCGCCATGGATTTGGGCGTCGAGAGGCTCCCTGTCCGTGGCTTGGATTCAACTCGTCGGCAGTCGGCTCTCGGCGGTTGCTGTTGCAGTCACGGTTCCCTCCGTTCGATCTCTCATCTACCGTGTTCACCTGTCCACTCCGCAAGATAAACGTAAAAATTCATCTCTTTCCCACAAAAGTAACTAACTTTGAAGACATTAAAATTCATGCCAATTTTACTGATGAAAGTCCAAACCTTAAAGCAACCATTTGAGTTGAAAAAACTTTAAAAGGTTTGCTAGAATTTAAATTAAAATTCTTTCTAGTTGGTTAATCTATAATCGTATTTGAATTTTTATTGTAACAAAATATTTTATAAAAAATTCTTTCTAGTTGGTTTAGTCTGTAACCTAAATTCATTTTACCAGGTACACTGCAAATGCTATTTTTTTGAGGCCCAAGTTATATTAAAAAAATTTAAATAATGTTACAACTGAAAAGCAGAAAGAATTTTAATTTAAGTTCTAGCAAACCTTTTAAAGTTTTTTCAACTCAACTGGTTGCGTTAAGGTTTGGACTTGCATCAACAAAATTAATATGAATTTTATTGTCTTGAAGGTTAGTTAAATTTATGGGAAAGAAAAATGAGTTTTCACGTTCATCTTATAGACTTGGCTGCTGGACAGGCTGAACACGGTAGATGTGAGATGGAAGGAAGGAAACCGTGACTGCACCTGCGACTGCCGACTGCCGACGAGTTCAATCCGGCTTGGGAATGGTGCGTTGGTCATGGAGTACCGGAGGGAGCTGTGGCGTGATCTGTTTTCCGCCGTTGATTTGTGGGCCTAATTGGCTTGTACAGCCGAGATATTTTGTTGACCTTTTTGAGCTCATGTAAGACCCACATAACGTAGCTTTCACGTGTGGGCTCATATGCTCAAAGCTGAAGTAGCCCATGGAATACTTGTTGACATGGGTCTGGCCAAGTAGAAGTCCAAACCCAATAATAACGATTTTTATCAAATGACTAAATTCCACAAAATCCAAGCTTACTGCAAAACTATCAGATTTTCGTGCCAAAAAAAATACTGAAGAAAATCATCACTGCGTGACACACGATGGTTAGCAAATCGATCATACACATGAATTAAAGTTTTTTTTTTTGGTGAGGAACGCACAAATTAAAGTTTACGAGCCACATTATCATGTGAAGGAATTAAAGCCCATAACACAGAAAGTACCAAATGTTCATGTCAGTTGTTGTAGTATGCTTTGATTTACTTAATTTTATATTGATCATCGACAGCGTGAAGCAATGACAAAGCAGAAGTGCAGGGGATAGAGCAAATGACAACATCCTCTGTTCCGGCACAGATAAGCAACGCACCGGCCGGATGAAAAAAAAAAGACAAAACAATAGAATTTCTCAATAACTTGCGGTCGAGGGGAACTCCTAAATCCTCTCACTGGAAGCCTGAGAAAACTTGATCGTGACATGAGATATGAGGACAGGATCCACCACAAGAGATAATGACGATGGAGACAGGAACGATATGCAATGTCGCCTGTGCGATCCGGGGCGACCTGGCAACGAAGCAACAAGTGGTATATGGCATTGTCCAATCCAATAAGGAAGGAGATTAAGCGTGGGAAATAATAAAAGATCTAGTAACCGAACCAGGTCAGAACGAGAACTCTCACGAGGTAGATTTGTACTAGTAAGTCTGAAAAACTAACTCATGTGTGTACGTACACTCAAACGGCATAATACGGTGACACCGACACCGACCTGTGTCATAATCCAAACCCTTTATTAATTTGCTAGATGAGGCTCTCGATGAAATTAATTAAAATTCCGTTACATTGCATGCCGTGCAATGATCGCGGCGCCGCTCAAGTAAAAGAAATTTAGAAGAGACGAGCGTCGCGACGCAATCCTCCTGCTAACTAAAGAAGACAGCAAGCATCATCACAGAGCACTTGGCTCTGAAGCTGCAAGCATCTTGTGTGCAACTTATATTTACAGAGAAAAAAAAAACGCAATGGAAACCAGCCGTGGTTTACAGGTCTTAGCAGCTTCCCGCGGTGCCCAATCTCATAAAAAAAAAAACCAACCTTGCAGTAGTGGTATACTACTAACTCCGCTGGGGACGCATATGACACTTAATGGCGTGTTTACCGTGTTCGCCAGCAAAAGTTTGCAATTGTTATGCGTCTTCCATTGCGTCACTGAGAGCTCATCACGTGTATAATATGTTATTATTTATTTATTTTGTATAGTTCTCGTGTTATGGTGCAGATGGTACATACAAACCAAGTTGTACTAATACTAGAGCAAAGCCAGACAATAACCACAAAATAAAATAAACTGTAAAAGCTATAGCAGTACTAGCTAGTCTGAAACCAACTCTCTAGTCGTCAGAAGCCGAATCAGGAGTCTTTTGTTAGGATTTTGGCCGTGTTTCTGCCATCGATGAAGTACGCTGGAGAGCCTCCGTCTCTAGTAGTGTACTTTTGCGAGAGTCAGCAGCTGTATTGTCGTCTGACCACAATCTCTCACGAAAAGGCGCGAGTCTGAAAACTGACGAGGCAAATAGAAAATGCAAGTTTTGTTGACCACGAACTCCAAGTAGTACTAGTACGACACTACTTCGTAGTAGAGAGTATTTTTTTTCTTCAGCGCACATCTCCCATGTGTATATATATACCTACAGAGTCTCCGTTGAAAAAAAAGGGAAAAACTAGAACTACGACTACACGCTTCAACTTCAACCATGAAGTTTGGAATTTGCGTGTTTTTTTTCTCCGTGTTGCAATTTTTTTTAAAAAAAATCCATATATCCACCAAGTAGGTAAGTAGGTTGAGTTGGTAAGAGAGTCGCAATTGTAAAGGCCCGGCCATATCCAGGTCCGGTAGTATCTAAAACACCATTACGTACAAGTTTTAGGTTGCCTGCTAATACTGTACTATCAATTTGTTGCCGCTCCATATTACCATCAATCAAACAGTATCATGCATGCATGAAGACCGAAGCAGACCACCCCATAAATAGCATTTTGTGTAATATTAATAATTATGATGGTCCCGAGTGGTCATTGTCAGGAGCAGTCGTCGCTGCTCCAGCTAGTATTAGTTCATGAGCACGCTTGCACAAGAGGACGGAGTGCGGCAAGGGCCAGGGGGAGGGAATACCTTCTCAATGCAACAAAACGGCGTTGGTCGAAGAGGTCAGAGAGAGATGACAGCAGGGAGAGATCCATAGTCAGTTCATTCGGTAAGAGAGAAGTACTAATCAAACAGTAGTAATATCTTGTACTAGTAGTACTTGTCAAGTAGTGATTTCAGATATGTTCGGTTACAGTGATACTAAGCATTATCCCTATACGGCGTAATCAGGCGTCAGTGACCTTGGCCATTAGTATTAGGGAGCAAATTAAAGGGTCTTCAAATAATTACTAAGCCATTAGGCCCATTACACATTACTTATTACTACAAAAGGAGGCTATATGTGCTCAAAAAAAAAGGAGGCTATAATATCTGATCCGGAAATTAAAACCTGGCGCATAATTCGAAGCTTGTACCATGCATCTCGTCGAAGAGACACTCTGAATCAAAAGAAAAAGGGGCAGTCATTATCAAAAGAGAATCATTGCGATTGCGTCGAGCAATTTTTGGTATCGCAAAAATCTAAAGTTCCAACTAGTCCGCGTCGTCGTCGTGATTATCCGTCGTCGTTCCTTTAGATGACTCCTGACACATCCGAAGAACCAAAAGGCAAAAAAGTGCCCGTTTAAGTATAGGATCGGCTGATGTGGATCGGTCTAATTGAGGATTTAACTGTTCGAGTTCTACTCTAAAACTGTGACCGCTTGATATTTTTTAACTTGCAGGTGACGCAACAACAACAAAAGGGTCCAACTAAGGGCTACTACTACTACTACTCGACAAGGTTTAAGGTTAAGGGATAAACGCTTCTTCGTGGACACGACGAGGCGCCACGTCCGACAAACATGCAGGCATGTGGTTCACTTGCTCCCCCGTTGGGTAGTAAACTAATCCTCGCGCACGTCGGACTGGTTAAACTCGTATCCGTCCCCCAGAAACTGTCGCTCTGTAGAGGCTAGAGAGAGCTAGCGCGGCTATGCTTGCTCACCGCTCGAACTCGCAGCAGCGGCTGAGGCTGAGCTGTCACCTGGCTGGCTGTGTGCTTTTTGGCGCCGGGCGGGGCCATACCGATGAGGGGGCGAAGGCGTCCTGCATGCGGGCCACGGCTGCGCCACGTCGACGTCGAAGCGGCCCATGTGGCGCTTCCTCCTTCCAAGAGCCATTTTATTAGCCCCGCCGTCTGCGACCCCTCGACCGTGTCAACACTCGCATCAGATGAGTGATCACTGTGATGGGCACAAGCATCTTTTACGCGATGCCCCTCTGTTTTATCCACGAACGTTTTGGATGCGGCCCCTTTTTCTTTCGCTTATGTATGGTTTGGTTGGGGCTCTCGTGTCGGCCATTGTATAACCCGGTCTGCAACATAGTATGGTGGCCAAAGCATTTTTACCTGCCTTCCAGTGATCATAGCGTTTGTATTAGTATAAACAAGAGACCACGAAGAAGTACATAATTAATGATCAATTTGATATTTTGCGCCGATCATCACTTGCTGTTGTTGCTCTCCCGCGGAAAAGTCTGCCAATTGTCATTGGCTGGCGCCGAACTACTACTACTAGTTTCACTTTCAGACCCTCGTCAAACAGTCTTTTTTATTACTAATGTTATTATTACTATTACTATTACTATTACAGCACTGATTGACTGATCAACAAACAGCGCGTCCTCGCCTGGCTGTGCTGCTTACGAGAGGAGAAGGTCGTGTGTTTTTTTTTTTCGGGGGGCCATATTGGAAACGTGTCGCGGTCGGCGCCAACGCGGCTGCTTCTTCCTTTCCAATCCTATGGCAGGCAGGCAGGCAGGCAGGCACAGGTAGCTTCTCTATATAAGGCGTTCAAACACCTGCGGCAATTCGCCTCCGGCATCCTCCCGCTCAAGACAGACATTATTCGCCGTCACGCGCGCCGCGACATCGCTGCCTCTCGCTCTCTGCTCAGATATTTTCCCTCCCTTTGCCTCTGTCGCGATTCCGTCGTCCGTATCACAACCTGAGGAGATGTGCGAGGCACCGCCACCACCGCGGGCTGCTGCCTGCAACGACGGCGCCGCCGCAGCCCCCGACGTCGACGTGGTCACCGCCGGCGGGCGCAAGAAGATCCCCGCGCATTCCTCTGTTCTTGTAAGCGTTCTCGACATATCCAACGACGACAGTTCTTTCCTGGCGCATTTTCTCGCTCTGGTTCTGCAAATCATTTCATCCGTTCTCTGATGACGAGGTATCGGGCGGGATTTTAGTTTCTCATCCTCGTTTCCTGCTGTCTCCATTATACCCAGGCCTCGGCGTCGCCGGTGCTGGCGCGCATCCTGGAGCGCCGCGCGCAGAAGGACAGGGAGAGCGGCAAGACTGGCGGCTGCAGGACCGTCGTCCGGATCCGCGGCGTCACCGACGACGCCGCGGCGGCGTTCGTGCGCCTTCTCTACCCCGGCACCAGGTATCCACCCTGCCCCGTCTCCTTCCGCCTTGCTGGTGCTGCCTGGCTTATTTTCGCATACGTCCGTTGCTTGTGAGCTGGGGACAAGTAAGCCTAAACGCACGAGGAGAGGAAAACATACAGTACATGGAACATGTGTGTGCCACCACGTTGACAAGCTGGACGATCAAGCTTATTATTAGCGTCAGTATTTTATTGCTCGTCTATGATTCAATCAACTTTATAACAGTTGTAAGAGTATGATGTTTGGCAAAATCCGCTTCTCTTTAAGGAGTAGCACTAAGCTAGAAATTCAAAACCAGCCGTCCCAAAACGCCCCTTGCCCGTGTAGGTTCAACGAACCAAAACCAATCTGCTTGATATTTTACATTAGCGTTCAATCAATCGTCAAGTCGGCCAATTTGCAGTTCGGGGATCGTGACTGCTTTGTAAGTTTGTCACACGAGCGACACGACTCGATCACAGGAAAGTCGCGCCGCCCATCCGCCAATCCGCAAGAGAATCACCGGAAACCACCACCGTCGTTTTTTTTTTTAAAAAAAAAAACTTGTGGTCTCAGTCACCGGCACCGACGATTAGGACGGCGGCGGAGAAGAACGGAAGGGAAACAAAAAGGGTACAATGAAGAAAAGCGCACGGGGGAATGACCCTTTCGCGCCGTTTTGGTTGGTGCGGGTAGCGCCTGCCCGGTTGGACCTTGCCGGCCAGGGAGCCCCCATCTCAACTCATCGCCACACGCGCTGTTGCTGTCGCGGCAAAGGAAGGACCACCCCCGCCCGCGCACGGCGCCATCATCCTGCGGGCTCTCACTCTCACCAAGTGATTTTGAGAACTTTTACCTGTTCTCTGTCGTGTGGATGCCGGGAAAGCGACGTACGGACCTTGACCGACTGTTGGTGCGGTGCCTGTGCAAGAAACATCGAGTACTGATGAACAGTTCTAATTTTCGATGGCAGGTGCGGAGCCGAGGAGGATTCGGATGACATGGAGAAGTACGCGATGCAGGTGCTGGTTCTGGCGCACGCGTACCAGGTGCCGTGGCTGAAGCGGTGCTGCGAGGGCTCGATCGGTGCCCGGCTGACGGCGGACACGGTGGTGGACGCGCTGCAGCTGGCCGGCCTCTGCGACGCGCCGCGGCTGCGCCTGCGTTGCACCCGGCTGCTGGCCAAGGAGTTCAAGGCCGTGGAGAGGACCGAGGCGTGGCGGTTCCTGCAGGAGAACGACCCGTGGCAGGAGCTCGACATCCTGCAGCGCCTGCAAGACGCCGACATGGTACGTTCTTCCTTCCTCTCGATTTCATTTCATGCGCCCCGCTCGTGTCGAGCGATCCAACGAGGACGGGATACATGGTTTGCGCCTTTCGACCTCCATTTCGTCCCAGGAAATTAATGGCAGACATGTCCGGACCGCCATGTTGCGCTCGTGCGCATTAAGATGACATCATGATATGTTTCAGCGTTTTTTCTGCTGTGGTTGGTGCGTAAAGACTATCATCATGTTTTGAGCGGGGCCGTCCATGCTTAGCGGTCGCCGAATAATTGCGGCATCGTCAAAACTCAAAATCTTGGAGGCTGCTGCTGCTGCTGCTACTGCTACATTAGATGTAGCTCTCAAATTTGTGGTAGTGTTGTTGAACGTTATTTTGTTGGACAACAAATTCCACGATGCTTCTTCTCGTCGTCAAAATTCTCTTTGTTCTGCCTTTTTGTCACCGACTGGTACTAATGGAATGCTCGGTTTGAACGTGCAGCGGCGGCGCAGGTGCCGGCGTAAGCGCGCGGAGCAGCGCGTGTACATGGAGCTGAGCGAGGCGATGGACTGCCTGGCGCACATCTGCACGGAGGGGTGCACGGAGGTGGGGCCGGCGGGCATGGCGCCCGCGGCGTCGCCGTGCAGCCGCTACGCCACGTGCCGGGGCCTTCAGCTGCTGATCCGCCACTTCTCCCAGTGCCACCGCAAGAGCTGCGCCCGGTGCCAGCGCACGTGGCAGCTGCTCCGCCTCCACTCCGCGCTCTGCGACCGGGCTGACCAGTGCAACACGCCGCTCTGCACGTAAGCAGCACACTCCCTAGTTATGTTGTGCTATCAGCCTATCGCTAGGCAATTGCTTCGTTGTGTGACCATGACTTAAGCCTGACATCTTTGCTACGTCGCGCAGGCGGTTCAAGGCGGAGGAGCAGCAGAAGCTGGCGGCGAAGGCCGAAGACGATGACGATAAATGGGGGCTTCTGGTGAAGAAGGTCAAGACTGCCAGTGTGTTTTCTTCTCTGGCCAACAGGAAGCAGATGGACACCTCCGCTTCCGCCCCGTGCTGAGCAGTGAGCAACAAACAACATCGGCGCTGTTAGGACAGCTTTATTAGATGTAGACGGCAAGAGCGTAGTAGTACGTATGATTTTGGGGGTGCTTTGTGAGACGTATCTCTGTCGACCTATGTGTATGCCTGTCTTCTGTTTGTAGATTTCTTCTGTAAGAGTGCTGCCTGTGTATTGTAAACCAGGCTAATATGTGATAAATCACAGCTTAGATCCAAGCAATCTTCGTAGGAAAGTACTATCTTTATTTGTCCTAAGGACGGCAAAATAAATATAGAGGGAAACTACAACCACAATGGCGCAGACTATCACAAGTCAGTGTTACAAGGACTACAAACAAAAGATAGAGCTACTACTACCATACCACACTATTCAAAAATGAACTCGATTTGTTGTCCTAACACCAATAATTTGAGAACAACGGGAGTACTAGTACAACAAGCTCATCATTATATAAATAAAGAGGTAACGCTGCACAAGGCAGTTAAGCAAATATTGGGATAATAAACAGAGGGTAAAAGCAATCAAGAAGTTTGAAAATCTGTCAGAAAACGATTGAGACAATTTTAACTGAACCACCTCTAGGCATTTTACTTCATCAATGTAAAACAACAGCTTATACCCAGCATTCCAGAGAAGAATCATGCTGTTCTATAACAACAACAACAAAGGCTACTGTCCCAAGCGAGATGGCTGTTCTACAAACTGCAATAGCTCAACATGAATAATCGCCCGCTTGCATCTGACAAAGTTGAACCAACCCTTTATTGGAGATATCAAGCAAACAGTCAAGATATCTCTTGGAAAGTACATAAGAGGAAATATGATATAGGAATCGCCTGAAACCACTCCTCCAAAATTATGATTCATTCTCTTTTGCTTGGGCCATTAACTCCGCCTGCATTCTTTTTATCTCCAGCTCCCTTTCCATCCTCTCTTTCTGAAAAATAATAAAACCGCTATCAGCTGCTCATAGAAAAATTCCAAAATCATACATACTACCAGAATACATGTATGTGCATTGAGCAATGGTTTTAGTAGTGGAGTGCACTTACAACTCTGGTACTCATGCGGAAACAGGAGACAAAACAATTTGATCTCTCTGTCTTTGTTTGTCTAGTACTACAAAGGCATATAATGCTACATGGCTTAAATTCAACTTAAAAAAAAAACGAAACAGAAGGACCCAAAAAGGATTGAACATGCATTTAAAGTAACTATAGCCCCCCAAGGTAAAGACAACCACAGAAGTTTTCCATCTCAACCATCCCATTGTTCGGGAGCTTCTCAAAATGAACCTTTAGGTACAGCGCAGACTGAAGTTTAATTACAAGACAGATACATATTATGAGACAGACTGTATTTGCAAATATGTCACAAGCGTCACTAAGCATACTTATGAAAAATGATCTGTAAAAGTGACTTCAAGTGCCCTTGTCTACAACTACAACCCTTAGCTCATTCATGCTAAAAAAAAAGCACTTTGCTCATTCTAAATGGCTTGCAAATGCAGGCTAAACACTTGGGACTCCGAATGAACCGTAATCAAACTTTTGGCAGGCGGAGGCCAGCCTGATGACTGAACTGCACACATGGATCGTGCAAGTTAAAAGAATTAAATTCTTATAAGGTAAAGAGCACCAGTAACGTTAGAAGAAACCTAACCATGCTCCTACATGGTGTTTCAATGATTGAACATTACACACTGCAGCCATCGAACATTAGACACGATTGAACAACCTGTTTGTTTCCTATATATGTGTTTTAGTAAGAAAATAGGCTACTTTCAGCCGAATTTTATGTACTGGTTTTGCTACTACATAGTAACATAGTACATAAGTATAAAAAAAAACATATAGTTCTCGTGTTTAAATTGGCACTATGTTTTCTGTCACAAGATGTACATCATGTAAGACTTCATTCTTCATTTCCGGCGCGGTTTCATAAGATTTCCTTTTAGTTTAGAACAAGAGGCTGATTATGTTTTCCACAACAGAGCTCATGCTCTGGATGAGCTCTGGAACTCATGAGCAAGGAAACCACATACTGTTCACTGTTCAGATTTTGGTTCGGACTTTTTTATACAGGACAAGACTAAATGAAAGTAAGCTGGTAAATGTAGTAGCATAACTGAAGGTAGCATAACTTTGTTTTGTTTTGGTTCGGAGACTGATTATGTAGTAGCATAACTGAAGGAAATGTAGCAGAGCCACCAACTGAAGGAAGCCTTTGCTTCAGATCATAACATCACACATCAATAAGCCTAGCGATATTCCCGAATCCAAGTTCATCAGCCCAGGTCAGATCTAGCAACCTCTACACTATTTCAAGGTTCAAGTAGTATATGAGTAACAGTTATTCACAGACATGGACGACTAGATCTAACGACCACAGAACCTGTAAGCGGCTCAGCCACAGTAACAAGGAATGGATACGAATTCGCAACAGAGACGGGGAGAAGATTGGGGCAGTAAATTCGTTTACCTTCTCGTCCTGGTGGAGGGCGATCCAGACGTGGACCTTGTCCATGGACTGCCAGAAGAGGAACGCCCCGAAGGTCATCGCGAAGTAGGTCGCAACCCGCACCATCTTCTTCTTTTCCGATCTCCCTTGGCTGCGCGCCTCTCTCCGGTTCTTCGCAGTGGATTGGGGATTTGCGACGACGGCTTCGACGTCACTTCTGGGAACGACGACGGGGATGCTCTCTTGGGCTGAAAGAGTGTTGGGCCTTATTCATTAGGCCAGTTTTAATCTTAGTTTCATGAGAATTTCATTCTCATTAATTAGCATGTCACGTAGATAAAAATAGTGATGTGACATAATATTTATTATGAAATTAGAATAAAACCTCATTGATAAAAATATATTTCATCCCCACACATTTTATCAATTTTTATTGATCACTTAGATGCAGCATTCAATTATTATGTTACCCTATGACATCGTGAAATGAAATTTTGTATTGAGAAAATATAGTTTCATTTTATTTTTTATATGGCATGACATTCATAAAACTATGCATTAAGACTGGCCTTGTGGCCACCAAAAGTTCCAACAGCCCCGCACTTGTTGTTCTCCCTGATGGTAAAGAAAAACAAACAAAACAAAGAAAATATCATGAATGCTAATTTTTCCCTCAACATTCGTAGTCCTTAGATCTATATGGAACAACTAAAATCATATTTGTTTTTTTTCTAGTCTATTCATTCATAATTCTTTTAATATAATAAATACAAACTTTTAGTCCTTTTGTCCTAAATTATATGACGTTTTAGTTTTTGAGGTCTTTATCTTTAAGTTTTGTCTTATTTAAAAAATTTATGCAACTACTAATTATATTATTATGACTTAAAATTTTTAATATTTGTATAAATTTTTGAATAAGACAAAATCTTAGCTTATGCAAGGGAATCAAAAGTGTCATATATTTTGAGTTGGAGGATGTCATATATTTTGAGACGGAGGGAATACAGAAAAAAAGAACTACAACTTGTCGCCACAAGATTTTTCTAAATATAAAGGCCATAAATGTTGAGTAAAAAGACCCCACAAATTTCAGGCGCTTGAAAAATTAGCACTCATGTTTTCTTTATGATATAGTACTTCATTTACAACAAGATCCATTTGATCTGGTTCAGGTATATGACAACAGCTACACAAACAACCACAATACTGTACTAGTACCAAATTGCAGGAACTGCACAATCTGCTCCTGGTGCGGTCAACATGCAGTACAAACGACTATGATAGCAGATAGCACTACGGCACAACATTGTACAACAGTTTCCTTTTACCTTTCTAACACTGGAGAGCTGCTCGAGATTGAGTATGTAGTAGCTTCAGGCAGCTGTAGGACAAAACTGTATGTCAAACTCCTTCGGATAGTCGCCAATCCAGGAACAACTGACCTGCACGGATGCAGAATCACTGCAGCAGTCCACTTCTCTTGCCCCAACCCATGGCTATAACATACATAATCACACAGCCAGCAATGGTCCCGAAGGTAGTTTCCCAAAATTTTGTGTTTGCAGATCGACGCTCCTCATCATTTGTGGGATCGTTGTAAAGTGATATGCCAATATTCATCCCAAAAATACCGACTACAGCAACTCCAGCAGTAATGACAACAGTTGCAGTAGAGAGCATAACCCCCATCTGTAGAAGCTGGTTTTGCTTGTCATCCAGCATTATATTGATATAATCTTCTGTGTCATCAACATATTCCCTCAGCTTCAAGGACAGAGAGGACATGTGAAGGCTCAGAACAGGCAGGACAAAAAACCTCAGATCAAAAGAAAGCATATAGAATTCCCTCCAAAAAAAAAAGGAAGAAGAAAGCACAGAGAAACTACGGAGTCCACAAGGTTTCACTAATTACTAAAGAAAGGACACCATCTATTTTTGAGGGGGACACAGGACAACATCCTCTATGTAATAACTGATAAGGACTTTCTAATTCAATTGTGTTCTAAGATTACCTTTGCTTAGATAGATAATGCAAAAAATATTCATGGACCGTAAATTTGAACCAACTCTTTGTGAAACACACAAAGAAACATTCATGGCTCTCAAGTAATACTAGTACTTCATTTATTTTTGTTACTTCTGGCTACACTATCCCAATACAACCCACATTTATTTTCCCTGGTTAAAGCTTAATGTAGACTACATGGTACAACCAGGTCATAAGACCAAGGAAATCTAATTGCATGCTTTTCTGATGGCGACATGCAATTGACACTTGACAGTATTGCAAAATGGAGTCATATGTTAACAGCAATAGCAAATAAAAGCAACACTGTCAGGAATGATGTTTAGGAGACAAAGTGAAGGTCTATTACATGTGATAGCTTATTAAGTGTACCATCAATCTGCACAAAGTAAGCCTCTAAAAGCATCTCCAGTTCTTCAATGTTAGGCTTATAACCAATAAAGCTGCCATTGCTTCCATCTGGCTCACTTCTGTAGTCTTCATCCCTACACACAAATAAAGCATAATTACATCAGCAAATTGGTGCATGCAAACTAGCAAATAGGTGCTCACACACTCATTCACGACAGTCTTTTGTCTTTCTAATCTAAAAAGGAAGCAGAATTATTTAGCTTTGACGACTTGCCTATCCTCTTCAGTTTGAGATGGATCATCAACCTCAACTCTGGATGAAGTCTCGCTGATCTCTTGCTGAGTAAGCTTCTCTGTCAAGTACATCTCAGCCATATCCATTTCATCATCCAACAAATGCTCGAGCTCATCTCTCACCTGGCAGAACATAATATTCTCAAAAAAGGTGAACTGCATAATAAGTAAACAGGTTTCTAGCAAGGGAATTACAGTGGATATCTCCATTTGACAGCAGTGGATTTAAACAACAAAAACACGACTGCATATGTAGGCACAAACGACACTTCATTTATCTCTACCATCCAAGCAACATAAATATGATTTGGCAACAGTAGTGATTTTTAACAAATTCGAATGAAAAATGACATGGCACAAATAAAAGAGTCAGTAATTGAGTACCTTCTGTACACGACCAGATATCGCCACCAGGCGGCTCTTGATTTGCCTAACTCTCTCAAGGTTTAATGTGCTGATCTTTGATGTCAGCTCATCCAATGCTGGATATGCCTCTTGCTCCAGAGTCAAGGTCTATGAAAGCATAAATGACGTCATACACTATGGTAATATGCAAGATGGCTACTGTTGTTTAGTCAATATAACTGTCTCGATGTCTGAAAAGTAATTCACAGGTCCAACAATCTCAGACCATGAGGAGAAACATAATAGATACTCCTAAAAGCAAAAAGCTATTCTAAACAGGTCAGCTTCCGCAAGAAGCATAATGTCAAAGATGCCCCTCGCCCAACTTTTCTGAGAAACCCAGCACATGAAAAATCTTTGAAGACACTGAAGTTCTGCTAGAAAGGACATCTTAAGAAATTATCCAATGTTCTAAGAACAATGATATCGTTCCTGAAAATCCCAAATGAGGAAGGCATGCTAAAGCATGACATGCAGGATGGACGGGAGACAGATGAATTCAGTCACACCCAGATAACCCTACAAAGTTTTTCAGATGCAAGCACATACTTCCTCTTCCAGACATCTGCAGGCTGACTCAAGGCACACCTCAAGCGCTCGGAATTCAAATGGTAAAACCTTGGTATTTCCATCTTTTGCCGCAGTCAGTGTTAGCATACTGCTGCTGGTAGTCATTCCACCCACCAGAGGAGACTTCTTTGTCAGCTCCGATTCATGCCCTTTGGATGAATTAAGAATAGGAAATGGTGATGCAACTGCAGTTTCCCCTTCTATGTCAGTAAGGTCCGCAGCCTATCAGAAAGGATGAAAATCAATTATTAGCCATATATTCTCTAATACAGTATCTTATAAATCAGGTGATCAAAACATAGGAATAATATCCCTAAAATAACATAGGAATGTTTCATCTAAAATTTTTAGTATTCTCGATTTTCTCCCAAGCTAAGACAAGTCGTACAATTTGGATTTTTTTTGTCTTGGTTCATCAGTTCATTTCTCCCATGCTTGTCCCTTACCATGCAAAATTCACAAAACAGTACAGTAATTTACGAGGAGTGTGCTCAAATTTCAAATCCAGCTCTGCAACAGTAGTACAGTTCCATTCACACACATCTGAAGCCTCATACCGCAATGTCTAAATTCTGCATCGGTTCAGTGGCAAAAAAAAGAGAACCTGGCCGGAGGACGATGCGACGCGCGCCTGGAGGTCGCGGACAAAGCGCGCGAAGGCGGGATCCTTGGAGTTTGGAAGAAGCACCTCGGCGGCGGTGATCACGGCCTTGACGCGCTCTAGGTTAACGACGATGGCGCGCTCGCGGCCCAAGATGGTAGACGGGTACGACAGAAGCGGGTCTAGAACCCGGAGGTCGCGCGCCGGCAGACCAGTTCGCGCCATCACCGCGTGTTTCCCGGCCTCCTCCACCCGAGCTGGACCCAACGCCGGGACCACCATCCACTCTCGGCTGGCCGCGGCGGCGGCAGCCCCTGCCTTCCGCCTCCCGACAGTGCCACCTCCCGTCCCTCCTGCATGCTGCCTCATCCCTTACCCCAGGGTTAGGGTTCCGGCTGGGGTCGTCGGCGGCAGAGGGGGATCCGTAACCCGAATGGGGGCGGTGGTGTGCTGTGCGGCACGGGCAGCAGGTGGCGGTCGGCTCAGAGGGTTTGCGAGAAAAGGGAAGAGCCGAGGGGCTACTCCAGAAATAAACACTACCGAATTAAATGTGGCACGGCCCAATCCAACAAAGACCATGGGTCTTGCTTGCTTGAAACGAAAGGCCCTATTAATGGGCCACGCCCCTTAGCCCATGCAACAGAAACTGATGAAGACCATCCATAACTGATGAGATGATGCTGATGCCACCATGGCCTCGAGTAGAAGGGAGAAGAAGCGTATGGAAGATGCAATTCAGCAGTCAGCACCTACAATCTTCCCCGAGGGCCATATGAACCCACGATGCGGCGAAAGAGTAAGGGCAGCGGGCAAGGGGTACGATTGTGTTACAGAAGAGGTGGAGCTACGATCGGATCTTGGCGGATCTGAAATGGATAGGTACGTTTCTAATTTGTTAACCTTTCCCCATTCTTCCTCTTCTAAGTATAGATTGACTGAGTTCTTTTTCTCCCCTATTCTAACTTTTGGATTTGGTTTTTTTCCTTTTTATCAGTTCTTAATCATGGTTACTTTTCTACTTTTAAAAATGTAGCAAATACTTCCTCCGTCCCATAATCTTCTTAGTATTATAAAAAGTAAAAAATCCCATAACCTTACTCGTATAAGCATTGGACCACTTATTAATCTCTTATTACTATACTAATTTTTTATATATTCAAAAGAAATTGGTGGTCTCATGTGGAATTAGTGGTTGCATGCATGCAAGACTATGGAGCACGAATTAATTACGAGAGGGAATTATGATAATATTTTGTTTTCTCGTTCATTGCCATAATCTAATATTAAGAAGATTACAGGATGAAGGGAGTATTTTTTTTTTTTACTTATAAGCTGGAACATTTGATGCATGAATTAAAAAACTCTAACATTGAGGTAAGGGTATTTTTGTTAAGAAGAACTCTTCAGATTTGAGAAAATCTAAATCTGCCTTAAGTGGCAACATATCCCGTGTGAGAATGGTAATGATATGAGCTAAGCCTTAAATTGCTTTGGTGTGGGATGGATGAGGGGATTTTTTAACCCTAGCCTTAAATTCGCTCACATCAGGAATCAAATTCAGATCTAACGACTACTACTAGAACCACACAACCAACCTAGCTAGAGGCCCGTTCGCAAGGGCTAGGTTGAGGTGGCATTGGTATCAAAGATGACAAAGGTGAAGTGGCAAAGGTGGTCATCGCAGGGTAGAATAAGGCAAAAAATGGTCATGAGCAGGATCAGGTTGCCGAATGTGGTATCAATTGAGAGATAAGCCTAACCTCTAAGGGCAAGTACAATGCAAAAGTGCCTATAAAGTCGCTTCAAGAGAGAGAATAGAAGCCATGTCATTAAGTGTTTTACTCCCTCCATTCAGGAATTGGTCGTTTAAGACATCCCATTTGAACTAATCATAGTTCATTTTTGTATGTTTGAACGACAACATTTTGTGGATGGAGGAGTATTTGAGAGGCTCATCCTACAATGGTAAAACAATTTACATGCACTTACAAAATAAGTTTCATTGAAGTATGTAACTATTATTTTTCTAGGGTAAAGTATGTAACTATTGTTCATTGAAGTTAATTGCTCCAAGCGCCGGCCGTGTTAGTGAGTGATGCTGCTGGCCAGAAGCGCCCATCACCGCATGCATTGGCCTCCACAGTACTAGTATTTTGCAATAACAGCCTACAAGCACCCTTCCACATCATAGGGTTGTATGTGGCCTAAGAAGGATGAGTATCTAACATTCTAACATGTAATTTATGAGGAGTCTAATAGTCTAAATATAACTTAGCGCCAAGCCCAACTTATGACACAAGTAAATGTAACATTTCGTTTTGAGATAAAAATTTGGTGATAAAGTGAGTACATGCTATGATAAGCTTTGTTACTTCTATGTTGTCTAGGTTTGGAACGGAGATATCAATTCTAAACAAAAAGTTTGTTTCATATAGCCAAGAGGCACAATTAATTTCATATTACTACACAAGCTCTTATCTATTTTTTTACTACTATTCGAGTGGCTTACTAAACCCTATTAGCAGAGCTCCGACTCAACTCCAGAAAATTCATGGAGTTTTTTGAAATGCTCATGTGTAGCTCTAGAAATCCAGGAAGTTGGAGATTTGAATAGTTTAAAGGTCTTTTATTAGATTATTGTTTGTATTTTAAGGTTAAAATTGAAAATATAATATAGTTTATTTATCTTATAAACTCCTACTCTGACAATGGATCTCACAGTCGGAGTTGTGCCAAACAGGGCTCAAATGTCAATATGGCTGTGTAAAGATGCCCCAAGGACCAATTGTGATGGTTCACATATGATGACCCATGGTGAGGTTCTCAAGATATTTTTATGTTAACATTTCATTTGAACTTGTGCAGTGGCCGCAATATAAGAAATTCAAGGAAATCTTTCGAGCAAACTGAGTCCGTTATTGACCGCATGGAGCAGTGCAAATCTATTCTCTCGGAGTTGTTGTCGAAGAAAGACGAACCTTTCTCTGATGGAGTTACTAAAGAACTTTCAAGCGTGAAGACACAAAATAAAGGCAAACATGGTCATGCTTTGAATGGATCATTTCCATTATTCCTTGAGAAAATTAATGGCCTTGCAAAGAGTGATAAGAAGAGGTTAAAGCATACTTTTAATGAGACTATTGCATTCCTTAATGCTAATGTCGATGAGGTAAAACTAAACATCGTAATCTTATATTGACTTGCTACTTTAAGAAATCTTTGTAAGTTCTTGAAATTATGCATATGTTTCCCTTATTGGTGTGAATTTAATACTTTTTATTCATCACAAGTTTTCCAAATGGTTAGGAATATCCTAGAATTGAAAAACCACAAAAAAGAGCTAATTGGATGTTCTTTAATACAACTTGCTCTACAATGCGAAGTGAATTTGATATGCTTTAATTCATCGCCCCATAATTCATTTGGAAAGCTTTGACTTTACACTACCTCCATGTCAAATTAGACGGCGTCCTTGCATACCCTGTTACCTGCTTTCACCACTGATGCCCATCCACAGCGTGGAGCTGCAAACGAGCGATGCCATTGGGAGTTCATCTGAAGGCCATCGTGAAGGCTTCGAGACAAATCACTTATGACCACGAAATCCGAGAAGTTCCTCGAGGCTCCTAACCACAACGGATCTATGGAGAGCCGTAACTTGCATACATTTAAGCCAAGGTTTCAATAGCACCTAGCCTCGAGTCAATCCTCAACCTTTTGTCGTGTCTAGGAGGAAAGAGATTTGGTCATGTGTTGCTTCTCCCTGTTGTCATCATTGCGGCTCCTCACTGGCTCGTTGCACGTTAATAGTGAAGCCAACATCATTAATGAATAATGATAGAGACCTCCTCGTTGTGGTAGTCGCGACGAGCAATAGTGGCCATGGATGGAGTGGAGAGACCGTGGCAATGTGGACTCATGGAGTGGGGTGAGTAAATGCACGCTGCGTTTGTAGGGGTTTGGATGTGAAACTCCATTTATACTCACCTTGATTCCGTAGAACATAATATAGTGTGAAATGGAAGGGTTTCTAGTCTAGTAGTAAGAAATAAAGTTAAATCAAGCAAATGTAACAGAACAAACACATATGCACATGTGAAAAATCAATACCTTAGTCGAAAACATGAGAATTGATAGGTGGAGTTTGTTGTTTACTCCCTCCGTCCCACAAACACCCGCACAGTTGTTGGAAATGTTTTTCCCAATTTACCTGCGCACACAAGTCTTGCCAAGGAAAAGCAACATGCAATTTAATGCAGCGCAATGAATGCTTGTTCTCTCTCTCGCATGCATGCATTACGATTGGTATACCTCTAGAGTCCTTTTATCTCTTCGTTCACACGCAGCCCTCTCTCTCCAATTGCGCGTGGAGGAGGTAAATTTGAAGCGTCACCGCTGGTGCTGAAATGCTTTCCGGCACCTCCCTTGGTCTCCGCGTCGCACCGGACTATGCAGGTGTTTGTGGGACGCTAGGAATAGCTCTTAGCTTTGTAGGGAGATTCTTCATTTAATAAACTTTTTTTACTTTAGCATTTTAATTGTAACTCACTTCAATTATATCCTCATGAAGCAATTTTTGTCGCCCAAAAGACAAGATTGTCTTTATAAGCGACATGAAACTTTTGAATAATGACATGACAACTTTTTTTTATCATCCATCGATATTGGCGCAATCAAAACAGTTACATCATGAAAATATAGTTGAATAGTGGTTCTAATTAAACCATTTGATAGCAAAGAATTGATGATGTCATATTTTTTTGTGGCACTCCCCTTGTACACCCCTTTCATTTGTATTGTAATTGATAGTCCTATTGTTTTACATAGGTCGTGAGAACTCTCCACTATTGGTATATTGGTAGAATTTGGGACATTACTAAATATCGATGAGATTTCAATTTTATGCCATATGGTTTTCTCAAAAGTAAAAAGATTTGTTTTCATCAGTTTGGTGTAGCTTGTTTGGATATTTCATATGATGGAATATTAGCTTAGCTGTTGAGCATTGTTCGGCACACAAATTATGTTCAAACGTAAAAGTGTGGATCATTTAAGATGCATTAACTTGTCCATTAACTTTCATATTCTTCATTTTTTTCTTGTACTGCCTTGATTACATCAGGTTGTCAACCAATCTGGCACGTCATAGATCCCTGACCAATTCACTTCAGGCCCAAGTCCTGTAAAATTGGTTGTTGCATGCAAAATCAGTATGCATGTGGTAGTTTTAGTGGAAAACTACCATGTGATTCATGACATCCTTATACATCAAGGGTTGTTTTGGTAAACCACAAGATATAACAGTGAAAGCACACTAAAGTGAATACATGTTTATGGACAGCATATTTGCTTATTTGGAGGTGTCTTATGGGAAGTTCATAAATTTTTGGCTTGCTGCTTAAATCTAAAGCTTTGATGTCAGTAAGATGACTGCTAAGATTACTAATGCAATAATAAGAATCAGGTCAGGGAAGTTGCTACCAATACATGAGAGTGGATTAAATGAGGATAAGGGTGTGCCACCACTACTCTGAAAAGTTGCATTTCTTCATCAGATAGAACTAACTAAACATTCACATACTTGTCGGGTCATCTTTGAACTCATGTACTAACCGATTGTGGAACTATTGTTCTTCTTTACTGTTTTTTTTTGTTAAATGCATCGTGGTTTGTTATAGGTCATTGTAAAGAAGAATGAAATAAACGCTTTTGTTCTTCTCTATTGGAGAATGTCTTCATCCCAGAGACTGAATGTGACCTGTATACAATGCAAGAGCGTTCCCATTTTTTGTGAGCACCATGATAACTGAAATAGCTGACAATGGTCCTTCAGAATATGTTAGGTGGCCAGATATTTCTGGCATTCTACCATGCCAAATTGTCTCAGAAGATAATAGTTTACGAACTTTCTTGTCAAAACTCTGACAGTATAACTTGTAGGTTGATCGAGATGTTCAGGCAATGGTAAAAAGTGGTGAAACTTGTCAAGACAATGTGAAGGAGTTTTCTGCTGATTTGTTGGGAAAGGTATTCTTGCAGAACATGGCATGATGGTTGGATAATGTTTGCAGCATATCTTGAAAATACATTTCACAGTACTAATGGTTACGACTCTTTTTTCAGCTCGATAAAATGGCGCAAAGTGTCGAGGACTTGCTAAACACATCAGCATCAAGATGCAGGTGCCGTACACTGTCATGTCCTATGAGTTATCTGCTTATCCATGTCGATAATTAAAACCAGGATCCTATATATAGTGGGTGTAGGCCACAACTGCATAATGGAATCCTCGCATTTTATTAAGCCAAATACTGTTTCTGCTCCTTGTAAAATTATGAATGTTGGTTTCTGCTTTCTGACTATGGAGTAAATTCATTGACTTGTTCTATACTTGAAGGCCTATGACTACTGAAGAGAAGATTGAGCTCAGTAAGCGCATTCGCAAGCTCCCGGAGGAGTCGCTTAATCGTGTGGTGGAGATCGTTACGGCCGGAAAACCAGAAAGACAGAGTTCAGAAAAGTTAACCTTTAATATGGGAGATCTGGTATTTCCATTCCACATATTTTCCACTTTAGAACATCTTGAAACTGGCAGTTCCATAGTTATGCAAACCTTACTTACAGTTCACAGTACCTATCCCCATATAGCTGGCATGTTCCAATCTAGGTAAAGAAGATGAAAAGGAATAAAGGACCATAATAATGCTTTGATTTACACATTTGTAGCTTTTTTTTTTTTGCTCGACTTCATAACACAAAGTTTTCGTAAAAAGAATGGAAAAGTAAGCTTGATGTGAAATGTTCAATCAAGTTTGTGGTTTCCGTTAACCATGACAAAAGTTTGGATCTGTTGGATACTTTTGTTAATTTTGCCTTATTATCTTGCCATATTCTGCCAGGCCCTCACTTGTTTCCATTTCATTAGGATGATGCGACTTTGTGGAGGCTGTATTACCATGTGGAGTACGTGCTAAAAAAAAACAATGTATGAGCCCCAAAGCTCCTCCATGGACAGTCAGTGTTCACCTATGACGTCTCGTAGCACCCAGCTTTTTTACTGCATGGATCTGTAGCTGAATATCTAGCGGATGCTGTGTCCTGTACTTCGGCTTGTGAGCAGTAGCAACTTCAGTATGTGTGCGTTGTACACATAGGCGACGTCCCAGACCCAGAGAGACGTCGGATCAAACATGGCACTATGGATAGTATTAGTATAGTGCTAGAGAAACTAATTCACTAACCAAAAGGACAAGGGTGGTGCTGACAAATGTATTGAGCCATTTCCTTACATATGCAGTTTCACCTTATTTGAGTACTCTGCGAGAAGATTCAGCGATGGGGAATTGTTGTGGCATCGTCCTAACCGCTAAGAGGCCCTGCATTGCATTGCCTACGATTTTTGTTTTCTTCCTGTTAATGATGGTCTGCAAGATTGTTTGGTAAAGCTATAGGTCTAAGAACTGAAGATAAGAAAAATCTCCTGTTTCCATTGCACTACCACACTAGCAAATGATGATTTGTGTGTGGTCGAGTGTCACGTAGCACCAATCAAATCCCCTCCTCCTTTATGGCATAATAATAATTGAAAGGAAATTTATCAAAGTTGCCGTTATGGTTTTGCTTTGCTTTTTCAAAAGACCTGGCGTGGTTTGCACTAAGGTGATGGATGATGGTAATTGAGAGTAACAGGATATCTGCTGGTGGCTTCGAAACATATTCTAATGCTGAAATAAGTTTAAGATCAGTCTCATGGCCTGCAACTGGATTCCATTTTTAAGTTTTGGCAATTTCAGCCACTCTTGACCAAACGTGCAATCTTTCTGGTATTGGTAGCGTCGATTTTTAGCATGCATTTTCTGTTTGTGTGAATCCCTGTCAAATTCCTGTGAATTGTTGATAAAATCTTTGCCAAAACTATTTGGAATTTTGAGAGGAATCGATTGGCGTAGGCGTAGCAGTTGCCTCGCGTAACCATAAGTGCGGGCGCTTGTCAGTTTCTTTCTACTCATAGGTGACCATCACTGGTTCTTGTCAGCAAGGACGTCTTCGCCGCCTCCGCCGCTGCAGCGCCTGCTGAAACCACATCACCCTGCCCGCATCTCACCATTTTTTTTCGCGGGAAAGCTATGGGTAGTGACGCCGAGAGATTGATTGTTCAAGTGGCATGAGGACTACAATGTTCCGTAACAGGCAGAGAGAAGAAGCCGAAATAGACAGATAGTAGACCTGCTTTCAATGGAAACTCTGGTATCTGTCGTCTTCCTTCATTGTAGTAATAGTAGTAGTAACAAAAAAGATAGGTCTACATGTATGTGTGATGGTGATGCCGCTTTTTAGCTTTGGTTTTACTTACTACGTATGGCAATAAGCGTGTGATTGTGAGGTGAAATGAATTGGAGGGCTTTATTCAGGAATCGGCAATGTTTTAATTTGTGTCTTTCCACTTCGTTCCCTGCCTATATATGTACTACCACCATCTATATGCTGGGTGTTAAGACCATAGTCTCTTTCCTTGGGTTGTGCAATCTAAGCCAAGTGTGGAAGTACTGGCGAAGTAAAGAGGCAATGGCTTCTTCACTGGACACTGAAGCCGAAGCAGGCCAAGAGCTCAAGGGGGGCAGTGGGTATACCATCGCAGCTACTGCTCATGCAGTAAACACAGGTACAGGATCAACAAGCAAGCTCCTCCGTCGCACATGGCTTCTGGGTTCTGAACTCTGATACACAGTTTGGTGTTGTTGGGAACGTGCAGACTCATGGCAGCAGGTGGGGCTGCTGCTGGTGATCGGCTTCAACTGCGCGTACGTGCTGAGCTTCTCCAACCTGATGATGGTCCCCCTGGGCTGGGGCTGGGGCGTCGCCTGCCTGCTGCTCGTCGGCGCCGCCGCGTGGTACGCGAACTGGCTCCTCGCCGACCTCCATGTCATCGACGGGCAGAGGTTCATCAGGTACAGGGACCTCATGGGCTTCGTCTTCGGTACGTGTGCTGTGTGCATATATAGCTTATTCTGCAAATTTTGTGCTGCGTAGAGAGATGCTCTAGTCTAATCGCACATCTTGTTTTGTTCTGAAGGGAGGAAAATGTACTATCTCACTTGGTTCCTGCAGTTCACCACTCTTGTTCTCTGCAACATGGGCTTCATTTTACTAGGTGCCAGAGCACTCAAGGTACGCATTATTACCATACAGCTTGAATACGACACTGCATCCACCAACTTTTTTCTTGTTTTTTTTCATGAATGTTTGATTAATCTCGTATATATCTATAATGGTACCCCAATGATAGGCGATCAACGCAGAGTTCACCCAGTACCCTGCTAAGCTCCAGTGGTTCATCGCCGCAACGGGAGCCGTCTACTTCGCCTTTGCCTACTTGGTGCCGACGATTTCAGCCATGAGGAACTGGCTCGCCACGTCCGCGGCGCTGACGCTCGCATACGACGTCGCTCTGCTGGCCGTCCTAGTGAAAGACGGTGAGCGCGCGCATCACGAATAGCACCTAGCCAAATTAATTTTAAGTTGTGCTTATAAATTTACAACACTGAACTCGTCAGGAAAATCGAACGAGCAAAAGGATTACAATGTCCACGGTGGCCAAGCCGAGAAGGTGTTCAACGCGCTGGGCGCCGTCGCCGCCATCCTCGTCTGCAACACGTCCGGGCTGCTCCCGGAGATCCAGTCGACGCTACGGGAGCCGGCGGTGCGCAACATGAGGCGGGCGCTGCTGCTCCAGTACACCGCCGGCGCCGCCGTGTACTACGGCGTCAGCGTGGCCGGGTACTGGGCGTACGGGTCGGCGGTGTCGGAGTACCTCCCGAACGAGCTCACCGGGCCGAGGTGGGCAGCCGTGCTCATCAACGCAGCCGCGTTTCTGCAGAGCGTCGTCTCCCAGCACGTACGTGCTTCTGCGTGTCTCGAGCGAAATCAATCGATTATTTTAATTTTTTGCATGGTGCGTTTGGCATGAAATGAACCCGTTAGCTAAACTTGCATGCAGCTGTTCGCGGTGCCGATCCACGAGGCCATGGACACGCGGCTGCAGCGGCTCGACGAGGGCATGTTCTCCCGGCACAACCTCTCGCGCCGCTTCGTCTCGCGCGGGCTCATCTTCGGCTTCAACGTCTTCGTCACCGCGCTCTTCCCCTTCATGGGCGACTTCGTCAACCTCTTCGGTTCATTCGCGCTCTTCCCGCTCACCTTCATGTTCCCCAGCATGGTCGTGCTCAAGGTACCCACCCAGTAATAATTAGCCTGGAGCTAATGAGCTATATTTACCAGTTTGCTTTCGATTATTTTTATGTGACAGAGAGGCCACTTATGTCTTTTGGTGTTGCAGATCAAAGCCAAGACCGCCGGGAAATGGAACAGGATCTGGCACTGGAGCATCATCGTGCTCTCAACGGTTCTCGGCATCGCAACCACCGCAGCCGCCGTCCGTTTGATCTTCTACAACGCTAGGGTTTACCACTTTTTCGCGGACATGTAACGGGTTGTATTCTACTGAGATTACATTTAACCTAGGTCTAGTAAGTGGATGTCTCCAAGATACTCACGCCGGTTGACGTGCCTGCCAGCATCAAAAGTTCTGTTGTAAAACATCAATCCAACTGCCGGACTTTTGAATCCAGACGATCCAAATTATATTAAAAACAACTGGAATTTTTTTTTACAAAATGCAACAAATAACAAATTAAACAATCTCGGACAAAACAGAAACGCACTGGAACAACAAAGAATCCTCTAGAAACCTGACGTTAGACGCATAAAAGTAACGAGTGTCAAATATGTACGATTTGTTAGTCTAGGACGACTCGAGTGTCAGGTCCTAACACGCAAGTGTCCGATCCACTTCCATCTCACTTTTGTCTTTTTTTTTCCCCTCCTCTCCCTTTTACTTTTGCAATAGCTCTTGACAATTTCTTGAACCCACACCATGTTGCCCTCTAGTTTGGATCATTCCTCGTGGGCATGAATACTGGGACATCCCCTGCTCCATCTTGGAGCGCTGGACCGCTGGCCATGCAATCTTGAGCTACCCATGGAGGGGCCTATCTGAACGGATTGCTGACTGGGTCATGCAATTCATCTTCCAGATTGACACAGGGTCGCTCCAGCAATCCATCCATTTGCAATGATCCAAACCACTACTTGATAAATAATGCTAATATAGCTTTATCCTTGTGGTGATTGGAGTGCGACATATTGGGCACAACTCGATATGCTGTCCGCAGTCACAGCAGGTCTGCCAAGTAAATTCATTGTTAGAGAATGATGAGGTTGAGGCTTCAAGACAATAACAAAACCGAAAATGACATGAGCAACAAGGCACTAATATACAAAAACACCATAGATAAAGGGCACTTGCACACCACTTGTCATAAAAAAACAAGTCCATTATGAAAAGCAGTGAGAGAGACAAGAGTTACCTGGTGTCCACAGCCGAACGCCATGTCTTTGGGGTTCACAAGGCAGATAGGGCAAATCTGAAGATAACATTGGGGAATTGGTGATCAGAGATGACTAATATGAAAAAACATGCCCCATCCTAAAACAAACTGAACTCAGAAGTCAAGCAAAACCGAAATTATTTTTTATCAGAAAACATGGAGCTGTACCTGATTGTCATATGTGGATGAAGGTGCGGCTGGGGTGGCGGTCTGTGGAGTCTCATAGTGAGGTAATGAGGATGACGAGCTTTGTGGGTAGTTGGTCGGCTTACTAAAGCTTTTAGATGAATAAGCACCCTGGTTTCCCATTGGGGGAGGCAGAGGAACCCTGTTAGGGGACTTGAACGAGTGGCGACTGCTCACAACACATCGGTACAGGTCAGTATCAGTATGAAATTAGAAGAAAATTGACAAAAGCTAGTAGAAAGCACTTCAAGAAAACACATACCCTAAAATTCCTAATTCCACTGTTGCTTTATACTGTTGTGGTATCTCCATGAGTGCTGATAGAGCAAATGCAGCCTCTTTCCTTGATTGTGGCATGTTCTTTGACATAATATCAGAAAAATTCACAAACTAGACAAAAAAGATTTTCAATGTTAGGAAGAATGAAATTACCACCTTTAATTCACAAACATGTGTCATATATGAACCATCAGATTCCACATGAACTTACTTGGAAGTTGTCAAAAGCTCGAGCAGGAATGTTGTCATCAAATTCTTTCATCATGTCCCAGGGACCATCACCAACTCCTACTAACACAATGGATAAAGGCAATTCACTGCATACATAAACAAAAAAAGGACAGTCAGCAAAGTTCATAATGCAAGATAACTGGTAAATTATTTTAACATGATAAAGTAGTATATCTAGTTAAAGGCAGGGTTCAACGCAGTATGAAAATCTGAAAACAAGGTAATGAAGGAGATTTATGCGCGTGTTACCTGGCCTTCACAATGGCATCAACCGTCTTCTGCTCCTGCGAACTCAGCTGTCCAGATGCAGTATCTACACTCCTCGTAACCTATGTAAATATATATAAGTTAAAAAGGAAACGGAAAATAAAACACTGGTTGCTGGGGTAGGTACATACACGTTGAACACAAGGTACTATTCACACATGATTACACAATAAATCAAATGTGTGAATATTCAACCACTGAGTATCCTGTTGGATTTGTGTGGTGATATACAGGTAAAGAAGACAGTTCACAAGAGAAACACAGACATAATTAAAGTGTGCTTAAATCGCCCACTTATCATTCACAACGAATATTGCAGAATCAGAACAAGGCGGAGAGTTAACATGGTACCTGTCCATCTGCAATTATCAACAGAACGTGGTATTGTCCACCACTTTGCTCCACAATGGTCATAGCCATCTCAATAATTGGTGCAAAGGATGTTGGTCCTGCCAGATACATTGTGAAAACTTGAATTAATAAATTGACGTACACAATCCAATTCAATGGCGGAATAGGCAAGAGCACTTACCAGCTAAGCGTAAATGCGGTACAAGTTCTCTATATCGATCCAGAGCTTCTGAGAATCCATTGCAAGGTCTCTCATCAGGGTAAAAGCAGAAGACGTCTTGATCATGTGTTGATGCTGAAAAGTAGTGTATAGTTGAATTAGGAATTCAGAATTTATTAGAGATTCTAATTCAGAATTTAGATATTACAATTCTAGATTGTGTTATAAACAGTTAAATATGGCAAACAAAAATTACCATCTCCAAATCCGAAGCATGGAATCAAATTATCTTCATCAAATTTTGATAGTGTCCGTCCAATGATCGAGATGGCTTGTTCATAAGGATTTGGTGTGCTGCTAATGTGATGTAAACTGCGCCCATGGAAGGAGAATTTCCCTGGTATATGAACAAACAGTAAGCATCGGGGTGCAAGGCAGAGCAATAACTCATTAATAGTTATTAAATAAACCAAAAACATCAGTCCATAAGAAGTAACCTGTCCACTCGTTGCTCTTTGTAAAATCAATTCCGACGATAAGATTTGATGATTCAAGTCCTGCTTGTGCTAGAGCATCGGTAACCTGAAACATGAAAAAAAACTGATCATCAGAAAGATAGTCCACATCAAGAAACAATTAGTGCAGACAGATTTTTTTAATCTATGAAGAATAAAAATGAGCAGTAGCCTTAATAAGCTCTGTCAGAACTACAAAAATCAGATATGGTGGTCCAGTGAAAAGGGTTCATCACAGAGCAAAAGAAGTGAAATAGCTGTAAGTTCCTTGAGCAAGCCGCAACTTTGTCCTGACCCCTTGCCATAATCTAATCATAATCTGACCATATCAACGACAAAGAACAAGCAATAAGACCGATTCCAACGAAACATAACAGCAACTGAAAGCTGGTGCCCACCCTATAATGCCAAGTTGCCAACCTTCTCTGCTTAAAAAAAAATATATATATATATAGTATCATGTAGTATACTCTTCTAATGAGCTGCCCCCAAAAAGCCGCGCGAATCATTCATCCACAGCAAGTCAGCAACCAATGGTTGACCACCAATTAAGAGCCCATCTCCATCTGAACTTTATAGTTGCGTAACTTCAAAACAGTTGACCAGTTTTCGAATCATCTTCTTATCTCCAGTGGAAGTTCCGGACGATTACAGGAGGCCGATTAACTAAAAGCACAATTCATGGACCATTCCCATTCCCCCCGAACTTGTTAACCAGATGGACAAAACTAGAGACATCGAGATCCGTACAAGGCCTAACGAGCTGCCAAAATTCAGACTCCCAAACACACAACCTGATTCAGCGGTTCTGCTGTAACTAAGATCCAGAATCTAAACAGGAAACATGCAGCCGCAACCGCTGCTAGATAAAACTGTAATCTACATACATCTACGTTGTCAGACGCAATCGCAAATCGTACCTGGTCGACGTTGTGGTAGTCGTCGGCGATCCGCGAGTACCGCCTGTCAAGCTGCCGCGGCCTCGCGGTCCCCGAGGGCTGCGGCGCCGGCGCGGCCGCGGCGGGAGCCTGGTACGCCGGGTATGGCGCTGCGTAGCCGCCTCCCTGCGGCGGCGCGCCGTAATAGCCCGACTGCGCGTCCTGGCCATAGTACCCTCCTCCCCACTGTGGCGGCTGCTGGAAGGAGCTCGAGTGGCCGTACCGTCCGCGGCCGCTCCCCTCCCGCGGGCTGCACCTCGACGTCGACGGGCTTCCTCCCATAGCCTCTCTCTCTCTCTCTCTTTCTATCAGAGATCCCGGAACCGAAGAAAACGAAGGCGGTGGAGCAGTAGCTGACGTTTATAAGGCGGTGGCAACGGGCAACGGCCGGGCAGACCGGAAGGTGAGAAAGCGATGAAGAGACGGCGCCGCCTCGCGAGAATTTGAGGCGGCGACGATGAGGCTCTGTTGCTTCGGGTCTCCTTCCTTGTTGCTTCGCCCCGCGACCGAACTCGCGTGGCTTGTGACGGATTTGGCCTGGCCTTGAGCTGGTGGTTGTTGGCAGCCTGCACGGCAAGGCTGTGCAACCAAGGAGCAGAGAGAGACTTTCTCGAGTCACGGGCTCTCCTCTCGAACGGTCACGGACTCAACGAAGCAAGTGTCTAGCAGCGTGTAACTGCTCGGTTAATATATCATCCGTGGTTCCTCTGGGGCCCGCTCGCTCCAAGGAGCCTGCCTACGAACCTGCCTTGCCGACGTGGAAAGTTTTAAAAGAAAACACACACGCACATGGGTATATACCGTCCGAAAAGTGCACAAGCTTTGTCGAAATGTGGATTAACCTTTTCTCCGAGGATGTAGAAAAACTCTCCTTTTTTTTTCTTTTGCGTTTGCTTAGCAGACGCCGCTCGCGTGACGGGTACGGATCTTGCAGATAACAGCAGCCAGTATCTTTCACGAAATTCTTATGTCCTCACCACCGCCTCGAGCTGCACCTGATTTAGGGCAGACATGATTCCGTGGGAATTTGCCATGATTTCTTCAGTATATTCTTTACTTATTGTTATTGATTTTAACTGAAAATTTTAAATGCTCAAAAAATATATAAAACTAAAAATTAGAATTTAAAATTTTTTATAAATTAATTAAATTTTAATAAAATATTTAATATTTTTATTTTTAATAAATCGAATGATCAAAGTTATTGATCAAAATTAACAACGATAAAGAAAAATATGGAGTGAGTACTTCTATAAACTAAAGTTGAAGCGTGAGTCAACGATGAAGGAGATGAAATGAAATGAGAAATTCACGTTTCTTTAATAGACTGGTAAGTTCCTTAAAAAAAAAAGCCTGACAAGTCCCAGTGCAAATACGGAGTACTGTACTATAGTACTACAGTACTACCAACCAGCAACGCAAGTTGATTTAGTTTTTTGGATTGCGTTTTACTAAAACTCGCGCGGCAGCGACTTGGCGCGTATCAGCCGGAAGGTTGAGAAGTCCCTTGTTGTGGCTAGTGGAATACCAGTACGTACACAATTAAGTTAGTCGTCCTATTTAACGGAGGTCAATGTTATCTACACTCCGTGGCAAGCAGAATAATACAAACTGCCACGCTGGGATTTGATGTCACGGCGTATTAACGTGCCCACATCATCTCTTATGCGTAAGCAAAAAAAAAAAAAAGCTACTAGTCAATGCCCTGGTGGGGGTACCACTTGCATACGGCGCGTTGTCAGAGTCAGAGATACATGCCGTCAACGTCGATACAATGGTGTATGAGAGACAAAGCACGCCAGCAACTACACATACGTTGATACGTATATGTACAACATTGAAGCGAATACTGAATTCAGGAAAAAGAAAACACCAGTGTGATCTACTAATTGGAAAAACGAAAATTCACGAAGACAAGACCAGTAGCCGTCTTTGGATTGCACACGATCATTTGGGTCAGACGAATACAGGAGTCAGGACACATTTGACGCCAAAGAGGGAAAAAATAAAACCCGAAGAGACGTCCCCGATAATGCGGTTGACCGCACAATCTTATCGATGAATACATACGCTAGCCTGTTGTGGCCCTACTACGTATGTATACGATCGAGTGGGGGTTATTGTTAACACAAGCTGCCTTTTTTTTTAAAAAAAAACAGTGTGCTGCGTACTAGTAGTATATGGCAGCCGTCATTTGTCAGCGTTCATCAGCTTGTCGAAGAAAAGGGTACACAGGGGCCTGCTTCGGCAAATACTGTACTATTCACCAGCACACATACGGTTGGAGATGATAGCATAGTATGGGGAATAAAATGTCCAACACGCCACTGCAAGTGGTTCTGTATATCATCATCGACACGTACGCTTAATGCAGAAGAAATGTACTGTACTGGAAACGAAGAAAGAGAGAGAATGAAAAGGGGAAGAGGAAACCGTCTGCATATACTATCATCGTCTATATATACCGGCTGACTGTGTGCAGACGTATAGGTAGGCGGACACGATAACGTGGTGGACTGAACCACCATCTCTCTCTCTCTATTAAAGTATACGTATTGATCGATCGGTGCCTCTCCTACCGCAGTCCTACTCGATCATAATGATTTTTTACCTGCTTTCTTTTTTACTAAACATCAACATCAGTCAAGGCTGTGTTCCTTTCTTTTTTCAATTAAGCCAATCAAGGCCTTTGTTGCTGGTTTGCAGGACAAGCGTCCAACGAGTAGGTGGACAAGTAAGCGTCGCCGAATCAAACGAAAATAGCTGCTGATGGATCCGCCCCGTCTGCCGCTCATTAACTTATCTAGAGCCATTAGCAGCCGCTTGTCTGACTAAACTGCATTTCTTGATGAAGAAACCTGAAAGAGAAAAAGAAAAAGAAAGCGGATCGTTCCCTTTCGATCACAAGGCAAATTAACTAGGTGCGAAGCCCACATGGCACACGTCGGCGTCACGGCGGGTCGCGGGATGCCGGGATGGGTTACGTGCCGTCGCAAACGCAAGCCATATGGGGTAGGATCTTCTTGTGGTTGTGGAGTTGTGAGCTTGTGTGTGGATGAGGTGGTGCGTGGCATGTCGAGCATGCATCATGTACAGCGGCGCCGCGTCTGGAAACGGAGAGAGAATCCAAGCCCGCAGGTCCCTCCCAAGTCCCCACTTTGCTGCGGCGTGCACGCGATCCAGCGGCCAGGGCGTTTTGGTCTTTTGGATATTCTAGTAGATTAGCTACTGTAGACTCCGTGTTTTGTTTTTTCGAGAATGTTTGACTAGTTGTTTCGTTCCCATCTCAGGTCAGGTCCGGTCTGTGCCGCGTCTAGCTTCTCAACGTTTCTTTCTCGTTCTTCTTCAATTCAACAATTCAACAATGTTTATTTTTATTTTTTGAATTTTCCGAGGAGTAAATTGCCTCGAACACTGCCGCCAATGAAAATGTTGGAGGAAATATCTTACTTTAATCTTCGTTCAGTGTGCGTGTTAGTACCGTGGACGATTTTACAAGTTTGATGTGCGCGATACCGTACACATGCGGCTACCATTTTTCCTCTCTTTCGTTTTTCATTTTTTATAAAGATCTGTGGCTCCGTTGAAATTTTGTGTGTTCCGATCCTGCATGCACGCCGCGGCAAAAAAAAATTATGTATTTTTTTTGTTTTGCTTAGATTTTACTTGTCTTTCAGAGAGATCTCTATACTTCTTGAAATTTTATCGAAAGGAAACTGACCACTTTCGGCTTTTCCCACCCGCAGAAAGTGCCTTTTCCGTGGGCTACCTTTCATCCTCATGTGATACATCCAGCCCATTTAGCTACTCATGCCGTCCGGCTCAAATCACTCGAAGGCTGCGCCGAACAGTCCTTGGGCTAACTTTCATCCTCATGTGAAACGGCGGAACTCGTTCCACTCCACAGTCCCGGGCCGCCACTTTGGGACTGCTTTGCCGCGCCGAGGTATCACCGCCGCCCGGCGACCGGCGTCTCGGTCGGGTCCCGGCAACGGCAGGCGAATCAAAGCCGCCATGAAGCTGGTAAGCACCGAGCTCTCTCTCTCTCTCTCTCTGAGATTCAGCTGTCGGATACTGACGCGCCTCTCCGCAGACTTGCTTGTCCACCAACGGCGGCGGCGGGGCTAGCTACCACTCGCCGGCGAGTCACATCCTTGAGCTGGAGGGGCTGCGCCTCCTCCTCGATTGCCCTGTAGACCTCTCCGCGCTCGCGGCCTTCGCCCCTGTGCCCCTCGCAGGTGATGCGGGGGGCCTCATACGCGCGGTGCCCCGCTACTGGTCGCCGGTGGCCGCGGCTGCCGCAAAAGCAGGCGGCGTCGATGCTGTGCTCGTGTCGTCTGCGACGGGGATGCTTGGACTCCCCTTCCTCACCCGGCTACCCGGCTTCGCTAACATCAAGGTGCACACCCGGCTTTTTGTGCGTGCGTGCGTGTGTGTGTGTGTGTGTGTGTGTGTGTGTGTGTGTGTGTGTGTGTGTGACGGAAACAATTTTCCATTAAACTGAAGCTGAGTTCAAGTACATTTTTAGGTTGCAGATCGTTTATCTCATATGGCTTTCAATTTTCTGACTGTTCCAGTAATTCGTGGATGTTCGGACCATCTGGAGGAAGAAATAAGTTGTATACATTTCCATATAGGATAATTAGTTCGTTATTTCCCGTTTGTTTTTTACTTCACAAGCAGGCATTATGTAGCACAAAGTAATACACGTCGATGGGACATTTGATCTTTCTTCTGTCAGAAATAAGTTTTGCAAATAATTTCCTCCTATAATACAAAGGTGTACAAATATTCAGTGTAGAATGTTCTTTAAGAGTTGTTTATCGTTCTGTATGAATAGATTTATGGGACTGAGGTAGCACTGAGGATTGGAAAGATAATGATGGGCGAGCTGGTGGAGATGCACCGTGAGTTTGTTAGATACTATGGGCCAGATGATACTGAGTCACCCAAGTGGATGGAAGGGGAGAAACTCAATGAATTCCTATCATTGTTACATAAGGTAGTGATTGGAGATGAGAGCAAGGATTTAACTTCTCTGATGCCTCTGTACAGGTCTGTTATAGAGTCACATGCCTGCTGAATCACATATCTACAATTTTTTTTTTTGTTTATAAACTTTAAAAGACACTTTTATCCATAAGTGTTTGATATAGCTCAAAGCGGTGATTCAAAATTCTTAAGATCCAATCATTCAATCGGCTGAATCCAAGAGCATGCGAATTTGTAAGGAAGTTTGTTATTTAATCGATGTTTCTTGCTGTCACATATCAATTCAAAACTGGTCCGAGCATACTACTCATATTAGAATATGATTAAGATGCTTATTTAGTTTCCTCTTACCATGTCCTGAATAATGGTCTGTTGGCTTGAATTGGGAAACTTTATGTTTTTTATTAGTCATGAAGCAGATTTGGAAACTTTTAGGAATATTGATAAATACCAAATTAGTTATGTGTATATATGTGTGGTAAGTTTACAGCTCCTGAATCATTCTTCAATTCGAGTGTTAACTGAACAGTTCAGATTTTAGTTTTGAAATGTGAAAGCGAATTTGATATCATTTTTAAGCACATAAAAGAAGAGTGCCATATGCTTTTTTTTTTGGTTGAATAAGTGTAGCTGTTTACCCCTGCAAAAAAATCTATGAAATTTGAGAAATGACTTCAGAGAAGATTTATAGTTAGATAATGCAATCACTAGTCCACGTGACCACTTTATTATCATGAGTTTTCTTAACATCATGATCTTACATGTATTTTGCAGTCCAGAAAACATAGAAGAATGTATGCAGAAAATCAAGCCTGTCAAATATGGAGAGGAGGTTTGTTTCAATGGCATCTTGATGCTGAAAGCCTCTAGTTCAGGGCTGGAACTTGGAAATTGTGTTTGGACAATAAAAGGTCCAAGAGCTAGTATTACCTACTTGCCAAGCTCAGTATTTGTGTCAGCTCATGCATTAGATTTTGACCATGGATCTTTGAAGGAAAATGATGTAATTTTGTTTTCGGATTTCTCATCCTTGAACGACATGGATGAGGAGGATAATGAGGAGCTAGACAAGGTTGCAATGGCTGAAATAGATGAAAGTAGCTCATACCTATGCAACAATGATGATATTAAAGAGGAAATTGAAAGAATCAGCTTCATCTGCTCATGTATCATTGATGCAGTACAATCTGGAGGTTCTGTTTTGATACCAATAGGCCGACTTGGTGTTATTCTTTTACTTTTGGAGCATATATCAGAATTGCTTCATTCATCCAGCATGAAGGTAACTGTGTCCCTTTCATTCCAACAATTGATTTCAGTGTTTGAGAGTGTTTTTAATTCTTAGAGAGTGTTATAATGCATGAAACTACATACAAAAGACCCAACATGGTCGGACCGTTCCCCGGACCTTGTGCAAGTGAGAGCTACGTGCACCGGGCTTCCTTTTAATGAATTTTGCATGTGAGCCTCAGCTGTTGAGGTTTTTACAATTATGTCAATAACATTCTGTATCTCTTCTTATTGCATGCATGATTTTGCTGATATGGACCATGATGTGGAGATGTCAATATGTGATTTGGTCAACTGCCTGTCAGCTGATTAGTGTTCAACTGATAAGTATATGTTGACATAGAACTACTGGTGTTACGTATGATTTTGTTTGACAATAGAAAAATGTGAAACTTATATTGAGGCACTATAGTAACACCTGTCTGTATTTTCTTTTTTGCTGACAACATTTTCTATTGCGTATGGAATTAGGTGCCCATATTTATGATTTCTGAAACAGCAGAAGAAATAATTCCTTTTGCCAATGCCATGCCCGAATGGCTATGCAAGTCACGCCAAGAGAAGGTAATTCATCTTTTGACTTTGAAAAATGAAGGTAAAATGGTCTCACTTCAGTGTTGGTTATGCTGCAGCTATTCGCTGGTGAGGCATTATTCGGCCATGTGAAGCTCTTAAAGGAGGGGAAATTGTTTCTGTTCCCTCATTTATACTCAAAAGGCCTTCTGTAAGAGTTTGAACAAAATTCAGTTTGCACTCATTTGGATTGCATATGAAGAATTTTCCTTGTCGCTCTTATATTCATTATTCTTAGTTTTGCATTTACCAAAGCATGTTGCCTTGTATATATCCATATGAGCTCATTGTGCTTGGGAACTGTTTTTACTGCATTGTTTATTTCATTGGTTCTGCAATATCACAACACTAGGATCCTGTCAGGGCAGCATGGAAGGAGCCTTGCATTGTGTTCTGTCCACACTGGAGCCTTAGGCTTGGCCCGGCTGTCCATTTACTTCGTCGTTGGCATGCTGACAAACGAAGCCTTCTTGTTTTGGAGGTAAACAAGTGTCCAACTGAACCTTAGTTATTCTGATTGCTATTGTGTAGCTTGTCTTGCTAAAAACACATAATTCTTTTATTTGCAGCAAGGAAACGATGCTGAGTTGAGTCTTAAGCCTTTCATGCCCTTGGCAATGCAGGTCCTCGAGTGCTCTTTCCTTTCAGGAGTAAAGTAAGCTAAACTTTAAAAGCTTCAATTCCCATATGTTATACCAAAGAGAATAAGTTGAGAAAAACTTGACCTCTGTTTGCAGGATCAGAAAAGTTGATCCATTACTGGGAATGCTCAATCCGAAGTTTGTACTGGTATGCCAATTCTTGATTTTATTTGTGTATATGTAGGAGACATTTTATTTTGCTGGCAATCTGAATTACATCCCTCTTTTATGCAGCTTCCTGACGATTTGAAGTCACGATGCCCAGTGAAGGAGAGGCCATGGTCATTCCTATATTACTCCAAGGGCCAAACCATCGAGGTCCCAAATTCAGGGGAAGATTTTGAGGTCAATCTCGCAGCTGATGTTGCCTTCAGATTGCAGCCTAGGCAATTGGACGGGACGACTGCTGTTGCGAGATTAAGATCAAAGCTCCTAGTAAGCAATGGGCAATACGTGCTGGCTGGTGCAGAGAAGAGATCTGATCAGTCAAAGCGGCACTTGCTTCACTCGGGAGCTGTTGAACTGGACCGCTTGTTGTCAGCCTTGGAAGAGAACGGGGTGGTATGTTCATTCATGGATAATGATAATTCTGCAGGTAGTGAACACACTATTTTGATTACAAGTCCAGGAGAAGCTATGGTGAAGATAACATCAGATTGTACTAGGATATACTGTGATGACGAGAAAACATCTCAGCTTGTTTGTGATGCGCTTAGTAATGTTTGTAATGGGATCTAACTGCATAATACTCCTCCGTTTTGTTATTCCTGTCGTTACGGACAGCTGATTTGCACTGCTCTCAAGTTAAAAAAACTTGGATAAAAAAATAGAGGAGTACTTGTGTAGTTTTTTTACAGGAATACATATCTACCTGTTGTGAAATTATGTGTGACTCTTATTGCAGTGGCATCTGACGGCTTGAAAAAAAAATGCTATATCACTGCAGTGGTTTCTGACGTCATTTTTTTTTTTTTGAAACAATGCTCATCAGTTGTCAAGCTGAGTGGTGAATAGTCCATACTGGACCTGATTCCAGGCCCATGGATCAATATCTGCGTACCGCTCGGGGTCCCATCCTGTAATGATCAGCGGCCTCGCCGCTCCTTCCGCTGCCGGCCGATGGCCGCATCTCGCCGCCTCGCGCGGAAGCTCCCCTCCCTGATTTCCAAGCACCAGCGCCTCATCTCACCGGAGGTTGAAACAGCAGAACTCGCTGAACCCCCGATTACCTCAGCTTCCATTCCTCTCGACCCCTCACTGCCTGTTCTCCCGCTCGCCGTTTCCCACCTCTCGCCGCCGAGCCCCCTCCCGGAGCTCCCTTCTGCGCACGCCTCCTCGCCCGCCTCGCTCCTTCGCCTCCTCCGCCGCACGCGCCACCACCCGCGCCTCGCGCCGCTTGATCTCCACCTCCTCCTGGCCGCCGTGGACGCATCACCTGCCTTCCACCTCGACCACAGCCTGACGTCAATTCTCGCGGCCCGCCTTGCTGCTTCCCGCCGCCTCCCCTCGCTACGGCGTCTCCTCCAGCTCATAATCTCCCGCCCCTGCCCCTGCACCAATGACTCCATCTTCGCATGCCCCGAGCTCCTTCCTACCTTCCGCAAAGCCATCATCGCTTTCGCGGCCTCTGGCGACATTCCCGCCGCGTCCGAAGCCCTCGCCTCGCTCCGCCGTGGCGCCGATTCTCCCCTCCCCGCGGAGTTCTATAACATCATCCTCCACGCTCTCGCTCGCCTCCGCCGCCACGACGACGTCATCCGCTTCTACGGCGAGATGACCTCCGTCCACCGCGTCGCCCCGGATGCCTGCACCTTTAACATACTCATCAACAGCTCCTGCCGCGTGGAAGGCGTGAACACCGCCATGCGGTGGTTCGGCGAGATGCAGCGCCGGAGCTGTACACCGACCGGTGTGAGTTTCAATACTCTTATGCGTGGATTCATTAGAGAAGGCAGGTTCAAGGAAGGAACTAAGGTGGCACGCGAAATGCTTGAGCTCGGAGTGGGGCTGTCTGTTGCGTCCATGGAGATTTTGATTGGTGGGCTGTGCCGTGGTGGTGAAGCTCTAATGGCAGCCGAGGTGTTTGTTGAGTTTTTGGGTGATGGAGTGGTGCCAAAAGGATTTGATACCTTGGAACTAGTTGAAGCTCTGTGCCATTCAGGGACGATGGACAAAGCAGTGGAAGTGGTGGATAAGGTACTCGACAAGCGCAGGATATGCTGTTTGAGTGTCCCTGCTGGTGTTACAGTTTTGGAGTGCCTGATGAATGCGAGGAAGCTGGATGAGGTTTGCCGGTTGATGGGGAGAATGGTAGATCAGGGGATTGTTCCAGATACAATTTCTTTTAACTGCATCTTTGAGGCACTTTGCGAAGCTGGTAGGACAGCTGATGCGAACCAGCTCAGGGTGCTTTCTAAGGAGAAAGGTTTTGAAGCGGATGGCACTACATATAATATGCTGGTGCAGGGGTTTGGCAGGCAGGGGAAGAGGAAGGAAGGCAAGGTTCTGTTGGATGAAATGCTCGATTTAGGATTTGTACCAAACATTGCTTCTTACAATAGGCTTCTTGGTAGCTTGCATAAGGGAAGATCTTCATGGAGACTAAAGAGAGCATACCACTGGATAAATGATATTAGATGGTTCAGGGATTCCTGATGAGCCAGTAGTAAGCACTGTGCATATATTGGAGATTTGAAGTTTGAAATGAGGTATTTCTCTGATTATGTATGCTTCAAGTGCAGAGAACAGATTATCTTATAACATTGCCTGTATGTATGTCCAGGTTTTGCGCAAACTTTCTGTTTTATTGAAATATTGACTCCTGTCATATCTAGAACACATCTCCGTTGTTTATCATCAGTTCTCAACTCATATTATAATATAAAAGTTTGTTTTGTAACTACTGCTACTGCTAGTGTTTTCAACTCTTCCATGCTATAAACAAGATGGCACATATTGAAACATGCTATTTACACTAGATATTGAGACTAATTTATGATACATTCTTGATTTACCAGGTTTGACTTTTGAAGGCCTCCTTGATTGTGACTTGAAGCAAGGCCCTTGTATCCAATTTTCGTGTAGAATTGTTTCTGACATGTGTCAATCAAATTGTTGCTATGATCTGCATGGATAAATTAGGTGATTGCCATGAATAAGTTTAGGCAGGCACAGTTTATGTAGTTCTTTTTTTTTTTGCCCCACATGTCATAAGCTGGGTGTACAGATTAAGAAGTTATTTTATTTTGAGACATTCGACAAAAGCAAAAGAATAGCAGCAAGGTGGAAGTTCAGAATGCTATCTTCATTCACAGCACCCTTCCTATGTCTCTCTGTGGGCATGTTACTGCCCCAAATGAGTTGGAGTGTTACAAAATTTGCAGTCAGTAGTAACAGGAATTAGTATACTGTGATTGCTTTCTAAACAACAGAATTAGAATGACTGTTACTGCCTCCAAGGGAACAGAATTTGGATGAGTGCTGTAAGTGCTTCCACTGTAACATGTCTTGCAGCCGACAGTTGATCGTAATACCTAAGAGGGGTGTTCCCAAAATGTTCGTGGAAAGCTATATGAGAAGACTTTACTGGGCGTGCACTGAACATGGCTTCTCATCATGGTTTTGTAGGGCAAAATGCAGTGCTTTCATCTGTGCCCAACTGGAAGAATTGGAAGGCACTGCAGCAGTAAGATTTGGCTCTTCTCTACTGTCTTGTTAATTCTAAATAATCATTACTGTATATATTAAAGCTTGTCAGAAACCAACTACCTGCGCGAAAACTCAACAACCATCATGTTTTTTTTCCATTAGGAGAATGTACTTTCCTTGATATTAAGTTCAGCTGAATCATCACCGTATCATTATTACTGTTTCTTATCAGTTCCCTAATATTTGGCACTTTGTTGGCATGGCATTGTTAGCACCTGTTCATTACTTGCAAGGTGGTACGTTAGCTGTTCGTGTTCTAGAGGTCCAAGGGAGGTATCACAAGTTTGGCAACTGGAGAAGCAATCTACGCGCTAGCCGCGCCGGTGAGCATCATTTTGGAAAGCGTCTGTGCACTACATGCAAACAAGTCACCAACTCACGATTCACGGTCAATGTGAGTGGATTTACATGTCTATATTTTGCTTGATTTTTTTATTGATGTTGCCTAGCTTAAATTTGACTTAACAAGCGTCAATAAAAAAAAAACAGATGCAGTAACAAATAACATCTGCAAATCTCAGAATTCCTCTGGTAAAAAAAAAATAAAAACACGGAACAATCAATCAAATTATCAAGATTTTCAGACAACGCTATTGATAATTCAAGCGGAGAAATCATTTTCGGCAGCGCGCCCTGCGCAGCGCCCCCCCGGGCGGCGGGTCGAGCCAGAGCTTGCAGCTCGGGTACACCCAGTACCTGAACGGCAGCCAGTGTCCGAAGTTGAGCTGCACGTGGAACCTGGCTTTGATCTGCAGCTCCACGAGCTGGTCCTCCCTGGCGTCCCTGCTGGTGGTGGCGTTGTGCCACGCCTCGGCGTCCTCCTGCGACAGCCTCACCTCGCTCACCACGATCTGAACGCTGCGGAGCGCGGACTCGCCTGGTTCCTCGTGTATCGGCATCACAGCCTGTGTCCCGATCATGACGCCGCGGAAGAAGAGGTCCAGCTGCATGTAGCGCATCACCACGCTGACCTTGGTGTTGGGGTTGGAGATGGTGGCCAGGATGTAGAGGTCGGAGTTGAGCGCTAGCCCGCCGCGGGGTGGGGGCAGCTGGTCGACGTACCCGGCGTTCAGGGTCGCCGTGGTCACGCGTAGCCGCGGCGGCTGCGGGTGGTATACAAGGTACACCAATAGAACGGCGATGCCGAGGCCGACCACCAGAAGCCAGAAGAGGATGCAGCACAGGGTGAAGCAGAACGCCAGCGGCCGCCGCTTCTTCTTCCTCTCCGGGAGGAGGAACGGCGACTCTCTCTGCCTCTCCGTGCGCCGCCCCTTCTTACCTGGCGACGGTTCTGTCGACGGGTCCGTCATCCGCGGATACTGCTCCTCCATCTGTGGCCGAAAATGCGGGTGCGAGTCATGCCCTTGCGGTGGTGGTGGCGGCCTCCCGCTCACCGGCGGCATAAACTCCAGCGTCGTGACGCGCTCGATAGTCTTTGCCGTGGGAATGCCGACCCTGCCTCCCGGTGCTCCACCAGCTGGCACTGCGGCGCTTCCACCGTACGCCGGCGCGGCGAGGCTATCGCCTCCCGGCGGTGCGGCGTGGCTACTATCTCCGCCATGCGGTGCGGCTTCTCCAGGTGTTCGCGGATGCGCATCATGCGGGGACACCGGTCCCCAGAACGTCGGCCGGGTTTCCTTCTTTTTGGTTTTGAAGGGATTCCATCGAGGGTGCGGTGCATCCCCTCCTGGTACGGAGAGGCCTCCAAGCGGATACCGTTGCAGAGGAGCCGTCGGCCGTTCTTCCTGGACGCCTCCAAGCGGATACGGTCCGTGGACCGGCGGCTGCTCTGCGTAATGCGGCTGCTCTCGCCTCCTCTGCGACGGTGGCACATAGGACGGCCTGGATCGCCCTTGCGGTGGTGACGGGCGTCGCCCTTGCAGCGGTGGCGAACTCCTGCCCGCCACCGGCGGAAACTCCAGCGTGCTTACACGCTCGATAGTCTTTGCCGTGGGGATGCCGACCCTGCCTCGCGGTGCTCTTCCGCCTGGCCCGGAGGCTCCTCCACCGTATGGCGGCGCGGCGAGGCCACTATCTCCGCCATGTGGTGAGGCTTCTCTTCTGTAGCCACCGTATGACCCCGACCGATGCTGGCGCTGCCCCGGGTGTTGCAGCACCTGGCCTTCCTCCTGCGACGGCACTTGGAGGGTCACACGGCGTTCGTGCCCGCCATGGGCGGCCATGGCGGCGCTGGTCCCTGCGCCGTCGTGCAGCGCCCCGTGCACAGCCTGCCGCTCGCTTGCATGCCGACTGCGGCGTGTCCCCGGAGGCTGGGACGGAGCCGCATTATCATTGGCTCCGCTACCACGGCTCGACGGTTCCCCGTCGGCCTGCGGCGGTATTGCCGGCTCTTTGCTCATGCCTTAGCAAATACTATGAATCGATCAAGCGATCGATGCAAGAAGTGGTATGTGAGACACTGGAGCTAAGCAAGGAAGTGGAGTCGTTGATGAGCGGTGTTGTAGGTAGTGCATTTTGGCGCATAGAAGAGTTGTAGAGTGAGAATTTTTGGAGGGAAAGGTGGCCAAGGAAGGAATCATTTGATTTGTAACACGGACAAGCAACTTCGAAATGCTCATCGGTTGCTTATGCTTTGTACTGCTACCAGTACCCACACCAGTAGCCACGAATTTTCGTTCGCTTGGCAAGAGGGCTTCCTTGCCCCCTCCGAAAACCTTTTCTCCATCTTCGTACTGTACTGGCGGCAACGAATACAACATCTCTGCTGCAGAAAGCGCTTTCTGTTGACGGTCACTGAATCGTCATGATCCCTGTAAATCGTTCTGCTTACAAATATTTTGATGCCATTTCCAGGCAACATTGATTGCCAATTAAGGTTTCCATGTTTTTCTCTCTCTTTATCCCGAAGACTCATTTTGCTCTTGGTTTTCAACGTTTAAAATGTTTTAGAGCCTTCTAATGCTTGATTTTAAGTTCTAAGCTGCGCCAGCTGGGCTTGCAGAAGTGGACTGGTCCGGTCCGGCTTGGAAAATGGCCCACTGCTTGGCGCCATGCCTGAACCACCATCGTCATTGTTGTCCGTCGCGCCCCTATCAGTGGGCCAAAAAATTACCAACGGCCCATTGTAGGCTGCCGTCTCCTCTGCGTCTCCTTAAACCCTCCTTTCTGCAGGATCAGCGCGGCGGAGAGAAGCCGCCGGGACCGGGAATCAGTTGGCTCCAGTCCCCCCCCCCCCCCCCCCCCCCCCCATCAATCCATGGATCTTGGGAGTTTTGAGCACTGGGGTGCGTACCGTATCGTGGGATTTACTATCTTTTTTGTTCGGTGTTCATCCCTGCTCCGGTTTTTGTAAGGACGCTAGTGGTTCATCCCCCAGCTTGTATCTTGTGGAATGGAATGCTAGTTTGCGATTGTAATGAGAGTACCCTGGACGCACTTTAGATTTAGAAACACTGGGCGATTAATTAATCAGGCCAGCCCTTAGGGTGTTTGTGCTTGATGTGCTAGGAAGCAGGATCCGTTGGTGACATGTTGATTACATCGTCTGTTATTGTTGATTGCGGGAGAGCTTCCGTAACCAGTTTAATTTTCTCCTGAGTAAATCTGGTTAAGCTTAGACTGCAACATGTATGATACTAGTAGACAGTTGATTCTTAATTTGTATTTCCTATTCCTTCTGAAGTACCTAGGTTTGGTGCGATTGAGAATAGTGGGATTGATTTGTGGTTGGAAAATTTAGCTTCTTTATTTATCACTGCAGGTTAACCCGAATGCTTTTGATTGTTAAATATTGAACTTAAGAGGGGCATATCAAGTTTGTTAAGGTTCATGCCAATTTCAGTTGAATCTGGACTCTGGAGAAACTGTAGGGGGGGCATCATATGGATTTTTGATGAATCTGTATACAATATCGTGTTGCTTGTGTAACCCTCAAATTGCTACTACATTAATGTCTCCTGAATTCAAATTCAGTTATGTTTTATAATGATCGTTTGAACATATATTTGTTGTTGTAGTTTTTTTTTTAATCTATCAGTGATCTTATTAGTTAATTCTTGTGAAGATTGTTGGGTCCTAACCTCCTAATCTTTGTTCTCTCACTAACATCTACTAAAATTGTCTTACTATGTCCAGGAGTTGTTGTTAGACCTGGCGAGACAGTGAACTGTGACCCAGGAACGATCTATTGTCATATTTCACAGGTCGGTTTTGAAGATCAAGTAACCCCTACCATTATTTTTAGCTTTTTGGTGGAAGAGAACCTTTTTATTATTTAGCTGTTGGCGTTTCCATTTATGACAGATAGCACTACAGGCTGGCAAGGGGAATGAAGATGTGAGAGTTTTTGTTAAAGTTGCTGGGCAAGAAATTCTGCTTGGTACACTTTCAGTTGATAAATACCCTCAGCATACAACTGATTTGGTATTTGATAAGGACTTTGAGTTACTACACTCCTCGAAAACCAGCAATATATTTGTCATTGGCTACAAATTCAGCGGGCATGAGAAAAGATATCCTTTTATTTCACTTTCTTGAATTTTTCCATATAGATTGAGTGTTAATTTTAGTTCCTTGACTGCTTGCCCTATCTTTTGTCCACATTGGACACTTCTACTGAAGGAGGTAAATGATATTTTCTTTTAGCATTGGACATTGCTGATTTCTTTTATTCTGCTCACTAGCTTGGCTCTGATGATTGATATTTCAGATGACTCTGATGATGTTCCATTGGCTATTCCCTTGTACTCCTATGCAGATAGTATACCTTTGTTTACATATAGTAACATTTTTTCCTTTCAGAATTAAAGACTCCTTTTACTCTTGTGTATAGTGGACTGATTTAACTTCCATGAACATTAACACATATACATGTTCAGTTTTATGATGCAGTTATCGTCCTGTCATTGTGCAGGAAAGTGCTGAGTTAATTTGTGATGGTAGTTATCTTCAACGCCTATACATGTTCACTAGCTTGCTTAATATTGTTTACTTTCATATGTGAAAGGAAAAGAAACTCAAAGTGGTGAGGGTAATTCTGCTGGACAAGGGTCCCCTGCTACCCAATCCTCTAAACCAAAGCCTACCTTGGAGGAAACAAAGTGTCCTAGAAAACTGAAAGTTGATGTTGGTGGCGATGATAAAGATGAGTTAGAAGGTGAATCTGATGATGATGAAGAGGAGGTCAGTATAAGTGATTATAATGTGTTTTTTTGATAAATTTATATAATATAATTCTTTGTTTTCTCTATATTTAAGAAAGTTTAGGGTTTTTATCCTTCTGAAGGATCAACCTACTGAATGATGTAGTGTTTATACATTGCTCAGTTTAAACTTGCAATTGTTATGCAGGTGTGCAATTCATTTTCCCCTCGATTCTGGATACCACATATATTGACTATATTATGCTTTTATGTGACATGATTGGTTCTTAGGATTCCAGTGATGAGGATAATAATGAGAATTTAGATGAAGATAATCATGAAAAAGATTTCCCAGATATGAGATATTGTTCAAGATGTCCTCTTATGTTGATAAATGTGTTGTTCTATTTTAGCTAACTTTTTGAATCTGGTCATTTATGCAGGAAGCTAAGACCAAAAATAAGCTAGCGGAAACACCTCCAGTGAAGAAGGCAAAATGATGGTAGCATCACCTGTGGACCACAAAACTGGTGATAGTAAGCATACTTAGTCTCTTAGATAGTATACTTGTTTACCTTGCAGTTCTTTTACATTCCGCAGAACCTTACTGTTTGATGAACTTTCATGCAGGCAGTCACACTGCTAAAAAAAGTGGCAGTATCCATGTTACGGCCCCTTATCCATCAAATCTAGTGAAGAAATGCATCTTTATTTGATGACGATCTGGAAACTGATTGAACTGAACAGAAATGGAGAGTGGTGGGTGGTGGATGTTAACTGAATCTTTACTCATAATTAGTAGAGAATGGTGGGTGGGTAGTGGATGTTACTAACTGAATACATGTAATAATTAGTAAGGCAAGCACAGCAGATGTTAAAAACTTTTAGTGACATGCTACGGTTATATTATTTGCATGGGATCTGAAATTGATCTGTTATGCATCATTGGTCATATAATTTTTTCCTGTAATGCATGGTTGTTTCCTTCTCGTTCCCTTTTACAATTTAGTGTTCTTTTCTCCGCTCTTTTTCCCCTGTCCTCAACCGCTCTGGTCTCTTTCTCGGTTTCTTGTGGGAGCTTGGGGTTTTATCTCTAGTCTACACCACTTGCTTGGGATTTAAAGGGTTCAAACCAATGAGGTGTAGCAGGTTTTATCTTCTGTTGCCAGAAAAAGAAAGAGTTCAAAAATGCATACAGCAACAATCACAGGACCAATAAAGGGTGTCCCACTTAATAATAGAGCTCATAAGTTTTTGGATCGACCACAACCAGCTACAATTAAAATGTCATTAAGCGACCAAAAATTGAGCAGGTTCCCAACTAATAACATTTCCCACATGCCAGACCAAAAATAAGACTACTAATTCTCTTGCTGATAGAGAAGAGTGAAGGGATGCACAGAGTAGCAACCAGTATCATCCAATCACCCTTTTCCTCTAGGCTTCATGCTTCTTGGCCTTCTTATGAGATTCAAGGGCTTGTGCACTGTTGAAAGTCCTGAAAAGCAAAAACAGTTAGCAATGTTCCATATAATGGATAAAAAACGAAAGGTATCAAAAATTAGCTTCCAAACTGTGCACGTACTTGCTGCATGACTTGCAGGAATGGTTCCCGGATTTGGCGGACTTCTCCTTTGCTTTACTGTCTGCTGGAGTCTTTGGGTTTTTCTCCTTTGCCTTACTGTCTGCTGGAGTCTTTGGGATTTTCTCCTTTGGCTTGCTATTTGCAGGGGTCTTCTGGGCCTTCTCCTTCAGTTTGCCGTCCGCAGGTGTCTTGGCCTGCTTTGCTGGATGAGGAGTGGCAACATGAACAACTTTATTGTCACCTAAGGTAAAAGGGTATTGTATTCAGAGTGCAATAATAACAAACTTCACTTGTAATGCTTTCATAAGAACTAAAGATTTATAAACCCACCAGTCTCCTTCGGTGTTGACATCTTTGCCTTCTTATCTGAAGCAGGTGCCTTTAAGGCAGTTGCAGCAGATCTTTTCTTGCCAGCTTCAGGCTGCAATCCAGAAGAGGGTTCACGTAAAGATTGATTGCAAAAGAAGAAGCAAATGGTAGCTATCAAGATTGTAGATATAAAAGAAACAAGAGAAATTGATAAAAAAGCATACCACAGGAGTTTCATCTTCTGAATCATCATCTGACTCATCTTCTGAATCATCATCTGACTCATCTTCACTTGTATCATCAGTTCCACTGGACAGGTCATCTTCATTAGAACTGGAATCAGATATACTATCATCATCTGAATCGGATTCTGCGAGATCATCTGAAGCACTGGAGGTTTCAGAATCACTCTCATCATCCTCAGCTTGTTTATCCTTTTTACCATCCTTCACAGGAACCTTTGCAGCAGGTTTTTCTTGAAATGAAAATAAAATTATCAAATCATATGCAACAAAAATATTTTGTACACAAGGTAACACAATAAAGTTCACAAAAGTTGCATACCAGTTTCATTGTTCTTCACAGGGATTTCATCAGTTTCCATCTCTTCATCTGAAATGAAGAAAAATTGGTTACTCTCTCTGATTCTTGTAATCGCTTAAACTGCAGCAACAATATATATTAGGACTTTACCTTCATCTTCAGAGGAATCAGTCGTAAATAGAGCAAGATGTAGGTTAAGGAAAAGAATGTTACCAAATGATAAATTCCAAACAGATAATAAACTGAAAGTAACTAAGGTTGAACAGATCATAAGGATATTGAAACATATCAGGCATCACAGACTTGTAACCACATAAGAAGACACTGGTAGTACTCGAATTGTGAGAAAGCTCAAAAGTGTCATCAAAAATCAGATCACAACCAATCTGAGGGTGCTTGTCAGCAGATAGAGTTGCAATAACCAATTTCTGACCACCAACTTCGACAAATACAAGTACTTTCTCAGAGCCTTTCTTTGTTTCACCCAGTGCAACCTATAGAAAAACAAAACACAAGCGAATCGGCTGAGAAGGGCATCCAGTCATGAGGATTACACAATGAAAATAAGCATAACACTGATCAAGAGGAAAATGCATATACCTGCGAGAGGTGGATAACAAAACCATCACCAGCTTCACAGCTAACAGTCATTCCTGGCTTGACTTCATGGCCTATTGCATGGTTCAATTAGTCAAATTATTCATTGAAAACGTTTAAATTTCAGGTTTCATGTGTGAGAACTTGTAAACAGCACGCCAATACAATGGAACAGTGAATACTACCAAAGTTGAATATAGCAACTGTAAGAAAATTAAACCACTGATAACTACTACCTCCGTTTATTAATTGTTGACCCTTGCTTGCTAAAAAATTTGAACTATCAAGCATCAAGAATTTAAAAAGAGAGGGAGTGTGTATCAGTATTCAGTGTCCATCAATAATTACAATTAGGTAAGAAAAAAATTTTGGTGTCGCCTAATATAACCAAAACATGTTAAACAAACACATCGATGTGAAGAGAACAAATTCCCTAGCAGGAAAGACTACTCATAACCTTGATGACTTAAAACAAGCCAATCATTTCACGTTTAGAAATGAGGCACTTTTGTACATACATTGAATAATACAGGCAATCCGTACACAATCTGTGTCATCTAAGGCTATCAACAAACTATGTGAAATGCCAGTTCAGTTTTAGCAGAGTACAACTTCTCATTAACTAAACGAACCAAATCAGGAATAAACTACCCGTTAGCTCAATATAGCTGACCCCTAGTAATTATCAAAAGGAAGAAGCCTATGGTCCTACCTTGGCAACAACCATACCCTACATCAAAATCACGATTCAATATTAATAACAAGTACAGTGAAACTAACAAAAGTATATGCAGCATAAGCTCGAACCAGATTAAGACAACACACTCGCGGGGTTCAGCACCGAATGGAGCTTAAACTCAAATGGATCAAGGAAAATTTGCAGCAATATAAGAATCCATAGAAGCGCATACAACCTACGCGAAAGGCGCGACAGTTCGAACGATCCTAAAGATTAAATCGAGCCGAAACCAGTAAAAGTACACCATTCCTAGAAGAAATCGAGACCGGGATACGCATCAAGCTAGGTGAAGGGAACTGAGGAAGAGAGGGGTGAGAGAACTTACCCCAGAACTCCATTGCGCCGGCGCGGAAGCTCAGAAACCTAGAGGGAGTGGGTCGGAAGGAGCGGCGTGGTTTAGGGTTTAGCGGCTGAGGCGAATTGTGCGAAGCGAGGGGATCCGACTCCTCTGCAGTCGACTCGCTTGGCAGTCACGTCGGCAGTCGCACTCCCCCACCGTTCGATCCGACCATGTCAATCCTACGACTCAGCACACACCGTGGCTGAAGGGTTTTCCTCAAATAATATTATTTTAATAATTAATTGCCGATCTAGTACTTGATAAAAAAATGTAAAAATAGCACCATGTCGGTCATCCTATTTCTGACTAGAGACATATCAGTCGTCAGAGGACCGATTCTCCGTGGCAGTGATGTGGTAAGAATGATTTGCGCAGTCGACAAGAATGAGTTGCGCAGTTGGCAATTTGATGCGGCCGATAGGACTTATCGGTATCTGAATAACCGATTAGCTTATTTAGTGTGCAGAGAGGCCTATCGGTAATCGGATTACCGATAGACCTGTTGTTAATTGAACTCCCTGTTGGTAATTACATTACTGACATGCCTATTGGTCACCCTGAGTACCGACTAGCGTATTGCAATTACCCACAAGCCAGTGTCGGTGTTCGTTACCACCGGCTAGTAATTATCATGGGACGCGTGTTTTGGGGTTCGGATGGTTCGCAAGAGAACACAAAGATTATACTGGTTCAGGCAATTGTGTCCTACGTCCAGTCTCGAGCTGCTCGTGTTACTTGCGTTGTTTATAGTAGGGGATTACAAACAGGCGAGAGAGGGACGGCTTCCCAAGCCTCTGGATGAATGGGGTGCGTGAGAAAGAGTTAGTTATCTCTCGTCCTCCACTTCTCTCGTCCCCGTCTTCCCCTTTTATATCGTAAGGGGTGAGGCGTGAGATGAGTCATGGCAGAGAGAGAGAAAGAGAGAGTGTAGAGTGGTGGTTGTGACCATATGCTCTAAGTCAAGATTGCTGGTGCTCCCTAGGCTCCGAGGTTGTCGCTGTAGACGGCGTCATCGGTATGGCGACGTCCTTCTATTCCGGTGGTGCTGGGGGCGCCCGTCAATCGGAAGCGTCCCTCCCGTATGGAGAGGTGTCTTTCGATAGGGGTCGGCGGAATGGTGCCGTAGTCATCGCTCCTGCTCTCGTTGAGCCGTCGCTCAAGAGTGTTCCGTCCAAGCAGGAGATTGGGCTCTGACAGGAGCTGCCTGAACAGTGATAGTCCTTTGACCGGTGCACGTCGTGCGCATTTATATAAACAATCACATATGTCTGCACTACAGAAAACCGACTGCCACCTATTCTTACAATTTATATAAATCGTCTACTAGTTCAGTAATTAATCATTAAAATAATATTATTGTAGAAAAAAAAGCAGCGCGTCTGCGCGCCAAGAGACCCGCCCAGTCGAGGAACGGCGCCGCTCATCGCGCTCGAGGTCCGGCTCCGACGAGGCGCTGAGCAGCCACCGCTGTCCTCCTCCCAGTTCTCCTAGCCTGAGAGAGCACAGCCGAGGCCCGGCCACTAAATTTCGTCCCCCAACGAGCTAGGCAAAGCTTGAGCATGAAAGCTCCCATGGCCGCTTGGACGGAAGGAGGTCATCATCTCCCATGGTGGAGGAGGCGAGGAGCAAATGAAGCAATGCCGTAGCAGCCCCAATCGAACTCATCCTACGGCGGGGCTTCTAATTTCTCTAGTCGATTTGGTACTGATCAAATGATTCTTCCTCAATTCGTTTTCCCCCCAAACCACAGCCGCACAAAATCAGGAAATTTGTGAGATTATTCATGAGCCACAATGAAATTGATCGCGTATTTGTTTTCCGCACCTCTTAACGAATTCATGATGGTCATTGACACCCATCGACCCAGACCTCACCATAGGCAATCCATCCACGTGTAGGCAGTGGGGTGTCTGAAGCGTCGCGAGGACGGTGAGTTGGAGCAGAGTGTGCTGAGTCGCTGGATTCGCTCGATTGAATCGGACGGCGGAGAGTGTGACTGCTGGCATGACTGCACAGCCCCCGACTGCCGAGGAGTCGGATCCGAAGCGAGGGGGGCTCCCCGGGATTTATAAGGGGGGTGCGGAGAATCAAAGCCGCCCGATTTTCTCCCGAAGATCCGGAAATTCCTTGGGGGCTGTCTGTTTTATAGGTACATTATTACTACGTTTTTGTCACTTTTGAGAAGGGAAATCGGTTTTTCTCTGAAAAAAGGAGAGGGAAGGGACAATTTTAGAAAAGAAATAGACGGAGGGAAAACGAGACCTCACTTGATCATGGGCCTCAAAGATTGTAATCTGTCCGTTAATGCTGGTCTAATTTTAATTTATTTATCAAATTTTTTGTTAACGTTCTCTTTAGACTTAGCTCTTCTAAGTTTTAATTTTAAACTCAAAAAAGAATCAAGGGACAATTATGTCGCTCTGCTTTTTTCAAAATGAAATTCAAATTGACCTAACATATACAGTATTTGAGTGGATTAAAGTGTTCATTTTGAAAAAAAAAAGAGTTCTAATACACAAACCCATAAAAAAGTGTCAAATGTAAAGTTTGAATTGCCCCTCAGAATCAAACGGATACAAAGGGCTATCAAGTCTCTATGCATGTGTCTCGTAGTTCTTTCGCCCAGCATATGACACTTTCCAGCACCGAACAGAGATCAAGCTCCGAGCTACAGGACTCTTGCAATGTTTCTATAGTGAGGTCTCAGGAGGAGCAGAGTGGAGTGGAACTGAACCAAACTGCCTCTACATATCTAGATCGAGACGGACAGAAGTATTTGTTACAAGAGCATTTGAATAGACAAGACAGAATGAGCGGCGTCCTCCGATACATTATTTATTTCGCCAAACGAGATAGACGACTAACTATAAGGGCAAACTGGTTTAGTAACCCTATTGTTGTTATATGCCCCGGGAGAATGGAGAAATCGTCAGATCACACATGTCGAAGACCACGAATGTGGCTGCTGTTCATACTTCCTGGACTTGCAATCTACCTCGCTGCTGCAGCTCGTAGAGCATGAGCAACGCAGCAGAATCCTGCGAGCTCTTCTTATCAGCACGCCTGTCTCCTGTGAGGTTGATAACATCGCCATTTGGTATATGCAATGTTATTGTTGAAGCAAAGGAAAATCCGTGGGGTGGAACCTTTCCTGAGGAATCACCGGATGAGGGGCATCTGCTGACAGTGCAGAAAAGAAGATAGATCAGTTAGCAATTACTAACAGACTAGACAACCATATCAGGCCAATGTGAAATAATGGTACCTTGGTTCTATTTTCACAGATTCAAAAGTAGGCATTGACCACTGTAGCTTTCTGCATGACTCAAACAATGATACACGAGGTCCTCCTTTACTCATCTTAACCTTAACCATCACTGGATAAATGATATATTAGTGATCTTGTGCACTTACGTAAGTAATTGTCATGCATTATGCATAGATGAAGACCCCATGAATAAAGATAATAGACAAACTAAACCTGCTGAGAGTGAGAACAGAACACCTACATGGTTTATCAATAGAGTCCGGAGGTATCACTGACACAGCTAATGCATTTTTACTGGGTGATGCTATAGTCTGTGAGTCCATTGTATTAATCAAGTTGTTGTGATGTTTTGGACCACCGCATTTATTTTCAGTCAGTTCCGCTGTGCTAGCATTCTTCGGGATTAAAAATCCTTTCTTCTGCACACAAGAACAGATGTTGAGATGTATGCCCCTTAACAAAAAAGTAAATATTGTAACGAGCCACCAAGAGCATTTCAAAAAAGAGATACCTCCAGGTCCTTGAGTAATAAGGAAGCTGCATGTGCTCTTGCATCAGTTTTATTCTTCCCAAGACCTTGCCTCACAAAAAGCATATCCTTGAGTTGCAAATCAAGGATGGCCATTATATTGTCCCCTCGATTTTCACACTTAGTTCCTACAAAGTACCCATTTCTGTCGCACCACTCACGAAGTTCTCTGAGTGGAGGTAACTCCAGACTCTCAGGTGTGACAATAGGGGAAAGAATAGATTTGAAAATCCCCCAAACTATATCCAAATTGAGTTTGCTGTCTATAAGAATGGCACCAGCAATACTTTCTACAATATCACCTAAAACCTGTATAGAGGTAGAGAAACATTCTTATACATAGGATGTACAGTCTGAAACTCTGAATTACTGCAATATTCTGGATATGCATAGTGATATGACCAGGGTATTGACATCTGTGAAGTTGCTCCAGAGTATCTTGGAAACCGGCCAGGAATCAGCTAGCTGGTACTGTTTTACCAGTCATCATTTTTAGTTTTTAAAAAACCGAAATCGGCCAGGAAATCAAGTATAAGTAGCTGCTACTGCCTGCCAGTCACATTTCATTTTTCCTTTTTTTTTAAATACAAAACTTCATACTACATGCAATAGCAACATTTCACAATTTATATAACTGAAAAACTATACAGGAACAAACATTATCCATGAGCTTTAATCGCTGAGCAGCCCTCGTTTCCGATTGAAGATTGATTGACTGTAATAAATATTACTACTGTGGTACTACGATAGTTCTAGATAAAAGCATAAGACGTTCTGCAATCAGAGAGGGAGGGAAATTCTGGGAAAAGACAAGCACATCCAGTGGAGACATGAAGATGAACATACTTTTGGGCCCCTCAATGGGACATCAGAAGAAAAGCTGGTTTTGTACATGGATGAATCTTCCATACTGTTAGCGTATTCTGTAATTTGGTCCAGTAGAAGCCCAGAAGAATGCTGGAGAAAGTGATGGAGCTTGTGCTTTACTGCAACTTGTGCAAAGTTTTCATTGTTTACGGATGCAGACCGTAAATCTGTCAGCTCCCCCTCATCAGTGTCTTTATGAGTAAAGAAAAGGTGACGTGTGATTAGGATATCCAATACTGCATCCCCAAGGAACTCCAAGCGCTGGAAGGAAAATAGCTCCCATTAGAGAAAGTAAATAAAATGAAAGAACCAGATATGTCAAACTAGAACACACCTGGTAGCAATATGTAGCTCCAGAATCTTGCCGTGATGGGTGAGTCAGAGCCTCTATTAAGAGACTTTTCACCGAAAAAGTATAGCCTAATTTTGATTCAAGTGATTCAATTAAATCAACTTTCGGAAGATATGTTCGCACAGAAGCACTCGATATGGCTTTCATAATTAACTCCTCCCCAACTTCAACCTCAATATGTAGCCATTTGAGAATGGCTATAGCTGCTCTTAACCCCCCTCCTACATAATATGCCCCAATTATAGCCTCAACACAATCAGAGATAGTTTTGGAACATATCCATCTGTGTCCCTTGTCACATGGCTTTCCTATAACTATAGATTTGTCATTGTCCTCAGTCAGAACCTCAGAACTTTCTGGGCATTTACAAGGACAGGGCCGGATGGATAGCTGTCCAGGTGCAAGCCATCGACGAGGATCAAATGCAGCATCACGTATGTAACCCTTTGGATGACAACCAACCAATAATAAAATTAGCTTAAAGGGCGTCAAAGCTCAATGCTAAAATGAGTATTTCATTTCTATTTTGAGATGTAATATACCTGTATATTACGTTCAGTTCCAAGCCTGTGAAGGGTGGCATTACATATAGTGTCTTGTCTTCTGGACGATAACTGCCCCTCGTGCTTATTAGGAAATGTCAAGAAAAGATGGCAACTCACTGCATATTTCAGCACAGAGTCCCCAAGTAATTCTAAACGCTCCATAGAGAAGTCCTCACAGCATCTAAGTGTAGTCAGAGCTTCCAAAATCTGAGGAAGAACATGAAAATAGCTGGTTATATTGAAGGAAACAACAGGAGTAATATGCAACTTCTTTTAACCTTGATCTCATACCAGGAAGCTTGATATATCAGAATCCATGTATCCAATTTCACTTCTTAGTTGACTAGCCAGCAATAGTGACTCAATGCGATACATCAAAGATGGAAACAAATAGAACACTCTCAAAATATCAACGGGTAAATCAAGGGGGATCAGCAACTCTGGAGGCATGTGAACATGGCTATTCGCCCTATTAACAAATGTTGTGTCTTTCTTTTTCTTTTTCGCATCATTGCCTACAATAAGCAACAAATGATAACCAATATGAGTAATATTTATATGAAATTATCAACTTTACTACAGTTAAAAAGGAATATTAGGGTCACTGAATGGCCTAACCTAATAAAACTGATTCTATTGTCAATCATAGTTGAAGTAAAAAGAACAGGGATGCTACAAGAAATCTTGCTTGTAAAAGGAGGCTCACTATGCTATGGCAATGAAAGAGAATCCAGAAACAAACATCAGGAGTATCAGGGGAGAGAGAGAACCTTCATCTTTGCACTTTGGGGAAAGAAGGTTGTGAGGGTTATGGCAGGGTTTTAACAGTAACAATGGCTGCGAGGGATGACAAAGAACTATACTATATCTGCAATGAAGTAGGTTATTACAGTCGGAGTTAAACTATATTCTTGATTGAGCATATGACTATGCAAAAAGGTCGAGCATAGCATACTTCTTCTCAAAGTATTCTGCAAATGTCCGGAACGCTGGTTCTTTCTTATCAGATACGCCATCAAATGTGCTATTAGCAGATTTATCTACTACTTCAAGAGCTGTATATATCTTTCCTGTGTGAAATGCCAGGACAACCACATGTCTAAGGTCTTCAGCCTTACATGACTTGTTAGCCAAATGAATAATATCTCCAGAATTTTTGTCAGGATTAAGTAGTTCAACTAGGTTCTGTTTCTCCTTGGAATATATACTTCTCATAAGTCCAACAGTAGTAGCCGCTACATCAAGCACACTCCAGTTGATGCAAACACTTTTATGAGAATCCAGAGAAGGATTCAAAGGTAAAAGCAAATACATATTATTTGCACTATTCCACAGGACTGTTTCATCTTTCGCAAGAATAAACTCCCTTGGGGATTTGGATGATCTTGATCCGGTAAACAGTTTTCCAAACAAAGCATTAAAGAGAAGCCCCTGGAATAGCTTTGATTGTTCCATCTAAGAAAAGGAAGACAATAGAATCATTCAGATATGAGAATTGAATCAGAAGCAAAGTAGGGAAAACAATGTTTGGGCTTGAGCAGACCTGCCGAGCATCCAACTCAATAGAACCACAAGGAGAAACTGACGCTTTTACCATCTTGTCATGTAAATATAGATCAATATTCAAAGTAGCAGCTTCTTCTGCCATTTTTGTGTCAATTAACAGGACAAAGTTGGAGTAGTTCTGGCCAACTTGATCGCAAACAAAACTTAACTTGAAGGCTTGAAGTTTGGCACTTCTATTTGATGACCAAGTGCCAGACATAGAGAGAACCCTGGTTGTACCATGCAGCTCTTTTCGTTTGGTTGTACCTTTTACAATGCAACAAAATACAGTCCTCAGAAATACAGAATGCCTTAGTCAAGTAGTAAATATAGAAATACTACTGCCATAAAAAAATAATGTATTTCTGAGCATTTATGTAATCAGCTCCACCATGCATGACAGTTACAACCAAGTAGTTGGTAGATAAATCTTTTTAGGAGTCAGCAATCAAGTACCTATGCCTGCATCAGATGTGCAGTTATTCGCCTTGCTTAAAATTTCGACTGGCGACTCTTCCATGGATGGAGAAAGGTGGTCACCACAAAGTTCTATCTCTTCTCTATCCAACGGAGAATATATCTGTCAAGTAAAAAGAAATGCAACAGATACTGTTCAAATGCTTTTATTGCTGTCAGCAGGGGAAGCCCCCACTGCAACAGACACTGTACAAATGTATGCTCCCACTGAGAATTATTCATTGTGCCTTATTATTTATTTATTTATTTATTTTTGACCTGAGATACAGCAGGGGAAGCCCCCACTGTTAGGATTTTATTATATTTAGAAGAAAAAAAGAACAAGAGGTTCAACTGTATAGCAACAGAAAAACAAAACAAGCCCAAGGTAGGCTTAAGCCTAATTACGCGCCTTATCATGTGAAGAAAAGCAGAGCCCGAAGAAAATTTTCTTATGGCTAATTGGTTATATCTGTAAGCCCCAATAGATACAGTAGAATAATGGGTTAATCTCAGCCAGTGTGTCCTTATGAAGCTCCAATAATGGGTTAGTCTGTAGTGTTAAATACAGCAGACGCGGCCCCGGCTGTGAAGTGATCAAGCTAGTTCGCTTCACATAAGCAGCAAATACAAAAAAAATATGATGTACCTTTGCATCTAAAAGGTTTTCCAGTTCAGAGAGCTGATTTTCACAATCCAAACCAGATGAGACCCCTGCAAAGATGACCAAGTAAAATAGCAAAACATCTGTGAAGAGTTTACAAATGAAGAAACAAAATCCATGGTATACACAAATGAATCATGAAGAACATTGACAGTAAATGATGCAAGTGAAAATAAAGGAAAAAAAAATTGACCAAAACTTCAGGTCAAAGAGAACTTGAACTTGGGTGGTCTGGGAATAGAACGTCCTTAACTGAGTAGCTATGGACCTTTGAAGTGCAACTAAAGATTTTATCCTTGGGGTTGTTCATGTATATGGAATCGATTTCACTTGAACATGAAAATTATTTCGTATGTGACTCAATGATTTCATTAGTATTCGTAAAGATACATTACTTTAGTTATTCTCCAATGTACATTTCTTCAACTACAGCCATGGCTGTTATATCTTCTGCAAACATCTTCAGCATCTCTCTCAGTAATGTTATCAGATACCATAATGATAAGTTTTAGCAACTGCAGCTTATATTTCATATCTCACATGTTATATGTCAGTTATCCATATGACCGAGAAAGTTTTAAAATCTAGGGACTTATATGATGCGTGCATGTATAACTAAAAGGAGATTTAAATACTTTTACATTGATCCTTGCCTTTCCTTAAAACAGGTGATGCTGTCATGCCGAACACATTTGGCTTATGCTCAGATCTGTGATAGAATTCCTGATTGGGAATTTACAAAATAACAAAAGCAACTACTTAAGGATCAAATAAAGAAAAACGGTTTATCCATATAGAACAAACTATCCATGATAACATGATTCTTTTTGCAATACCTTCATTATCCTCGAATATGGGTGGTTACCAGTTGCATGATGGCATTCATCAAATATTATGAGATTAACCATGTCCAAGATCAAGAAACCTTGGCATAGAGCATTTAGCAACACCTGAGGTGTCATGACCATGACCTGCAATTTTGTCATTGTAATTACAAAGCAAGTAACAGAAGCATCTCAAGTTAGGAACCAGGATTGTGCAACTTTGTTGCATAGTATTCGCATGGTTTAATCCAGAATATACATTTTTATTACCAAAATAATTGAAGATATAATGAAGGAAGATTAACCAGTAATATCTTAAAATAAGATAGGAAAACATAGGATTGGATAGACAAACAAAATATGGGTCAAAAATTCAGTCCAAATATCAGAAAGCTTCAACTTTGATGTAACTTATTAGAGTTTTTTTATGGTGCTTGGAAGGTACCTCTTCTTTTGAATTAATCCTACCCGTTGATATTAAAAATTTGGTACCGGGCCCACACATTTTGATACCGGTCTACCATTTTAAGTACCTTTTAGTAGGTACCTCCATATTCTTAATCATTAGATCTGATCAACTGAACGGTTGCTATTAATTCCAAGCACCATAACAACCTCAACTTATGAATATATCTACATCCTGCTGTTGCAATAGTCTGTACAGTACGTGCCGTGATCTGAAGTACAAGGCGATGTCATGATATTTGAAACACATATCGAAAAGGGGAAAAATTAACTGCTGTTATCTAATATATTCAAAGAAGACTGCAGAATACCACTTCAGCAAATTTGGGAAGATCAGTTCCTTTACAATGAACGAGGAATCTATGAGTCTGGAAAAAAGCTCGCCTGATACTTTGAGAGTTGCTCTTGCCAGTTAACAGCCTTCCATTCGTCAACCCTCTTTCCACCATGATAATGCACCACCTCAAAATCTGTGAAACTCTTAATCACATTGCATTGCTGTTAAAAAAAGTGAAAATATGTTAAATTTTAGTTAGAAATATCTGCCTACAGTTTTTACTCTTTAGTAGTACGACCTGTGTGACGAGTTGAACTGTTGGTGCGAGGAATATGATGAGCTTTTGGTCGTTACTTGCTCTGCTGATCTTTCCGTAATACTTGATGAGCATCACAGCAATCATCGTCTTTCCAGCCCCTGTGTCGAGCATCGCAATTGTGTTCTGACGCATCGCAACCTCATAAACATCCAGTTGATACCTGACCAGTTTTAATATCACAAAAGGACATTATACTTGTTTGTCCTGGACATATCACAAGGTACAGTGATCATCGCTTAAACAAATACTATACAGAACCTTCTGGGAGTGAAAACTTGACACTCCCTCTTCTGCCTTTTTATCTGGTCTGCTTCATCTTCTTGAGCAAATGACTCCGCTGGCCTCTTCACAGGATTCATATCAACTGTTGATGGAATGACGATTGATCAAGTGAGAGACGGACGGACCAATAGTGCAATGTAGGGCAGCCGCCCTACCAAATGGCAGCAAAGAGACCCTTCGCCTCCTAGAGATGAAAATTCCCTTCCCAATCCTCATCTAATCCTCGATTGGGATGAAAATTTTCCCGCCGCCGCCCCTGCACCGTGCAGGGATCGACCCCTCACCGCTACATCCAGCCTAAATGTGAACTACAGAAGAAGGAGGAGAGCTCGGCTCTCACCTGGAGGAGGCGGCGCTGGCCACACCACCTGAGGCGCCTGCGACCACCCTCCTTGACTGCTGCCCTGCGGTGCCTGTACTGTGTGCTCGGGGGACTGATATATTTGCCACCCGTAAAGTCTTACCGGGAATCACAGCACGCAGACGAGTCCAGCCTTTTTTTTTTTTTTACACCCAGACGAGTCCAGCTCTGAGGCTGTGTTCCTTGTCAAGTTCGTCCAGAGTCTCTCTGTTCTGCGTCCTTTTTCTTATGCGCACGCGTGCCTCTGCTAGATTTGATCAGTCCTGGTCGCGTTGGGTACTTGACTGCTTGCGCTTGCCGGGTGACCATCAGGGTTTGAGACACCAGATGAACTGGAAAAAACCAACGCTACCGGTTTTATCAAAAATTTAGAAAAACAATTGAAAACTGAACGAAATTTTAAAAATGAATTGACACGATTTTAAACGGTTTAGAATCGATAAACCATCTAGTTTTACCGATAAACTCATTATTTTTTGGTTTACAATGATTTTTCTTTGGACAGGTAAGACAACGAAAATTGTCTTTGGACAGTAAATATTATTCGAAAGTTTAGATATAATTGGGTAGTTTGAGGCCTGGCTTCGCCATCTCCACGACTAGGAGAGTGAGGAGGGCGAGGTCACATTCGACCCCGACTCCGCCGTCGAAGGAGTTGGAAGGTCCAAACAAACAGAAGAATCAGCAGGGACCAAGCCTTCGTTGGATTTCCCGGGATAAATCAACATGAATGCATGATTACGAAAGCAATGCTATTGTGAATGGAATTCTGTGATCCTGTCATCACCTCTCTCTTTCAGGACCAGCCTCTCAACTTCCCAAGGACTATCCGGTGCCCCTCCTCTCTAATCTTCCATGTGCAGAGCGAAAGAAAAGATGGCCTCAACCATACCCATTCACTTCCGTTTCCCAATCCATAGTACATAATAATATGAGTTACTGGTTCATGACATGGTAAAAAGGTCCACTGTCCCCGCAACAAAAAAAAAAAGGTCCACTGTAATAATGCAGTAGCAAATGTATGTTCCTAGCTCACTCGACCTTCCAAGCGTACAGAAACAGGCAAAAATCAGAATACTCATCAGTGTGGAAGTCAGGAGAGATTGAAGGCGACGAAGACAGAGATGGCGGGTCAGGCTTGAATATGAACAGGGCATGCCTCATCCCTGTGCCGAAGAGCCAATCGTGTGCATCCCAGTAAACCTGCACCTTGAGCTGATCGATCAAGATGCACTCGTTCCCTCTGAACTTCCACTGCAGGTGCCTGACCAGAACGTTCACGCAGCCATCGATCTTGATCACCATGTCGACGTCGACGCCGCCGTTAAGGTTGCTGCTGCTGCACTCGATGCTGATGTCGTGCAGCTTGCCCTTCTCGTGGAACCTGGCCCTGGTGAGGAACCTCTTCTTGCTGAAGACGTGCTCCTTCTTGCACACCAGGACCGCGTCCTGGAGCGACGGCCGTGCCCCGGTGCGCCGGAAGGCGTCCTTCTTGAGGTTGCCGAGGAGAAGGACGACCTCTTCGTCCGAGACCACAGCGACGTAGTAGTCAGACAGCGGCTCGGGCTCGTCGGAGAACCGGGCGTTCCTGAGGTCCCAGACGACGTCGACGGCCTTGCCGTCGACCTGGAACTGCTTGGCGCCGTACTTGCGCCAGAAGTGCCACGGCTGCATCTCCACCTTGCAGGCGGTGCTGGAGGAGCTTCCGCCGCCGCCGTCCGCGGTGCCAGCCTCGCCGCAGTCCCTGTCCCTGCTGCCGCTCCCGTCCTTGCCGCTGCCCGCCGACGATCCTTCGATCGACACGGACATGCCGTGCGTGAGCAGGTTCCGGCACCATGTCACGGTGACCAGGCGGTTGAGGCCGGCGATCCCCGCGCGGTAGACCAGCGTCACCGCGCTCTGCCCGGACCTGGCGGCGGCGGCCGCGGACGCCGCCGGGGCGTCAGGAAGCTTCTCGCCGGCCGAAAAACACGAAGGGACCGAGAACAGGTCCTGCATCATGTAGATAGACAGATGCCTTTGTGGAACAAACCTTATCTAATCAACAAGGTGTGTGTGTGTACCTTGACGACTAGCTACTAATAAGCAGAAAGAAGAAGGCTATACATAGGTGCCGGCCGGGAAGTGCCATGGCGGAAGAGCCATGCAAAGATACGGAGTTGAGCGAGCAGAGCGGACGATGAGGAGGAGACCATGAGTTAGCAAACCGAGCTGGAAAGGAAAGGAGGCCACGAAAGTGAGCTGTACATGAAAGTGATTACTACTAGATGAAACCCCGGCCTCGTGGGGTGCTTAAAACCGGAGGAGGAACCTTCTCTGCTTGCGTGGAATAAATGCTCCATCTTTCAGGGACCAACCTTGGCTTCCCTGCGCAGCATCGTACTCCCGCTGGTATTTTCTACTACTACCGCCAACTTTCACCACATGAGCTAGTACTATCAGGATCGCTCACACTGTCGAATCCTGCACCCTTCTGTCTTGCTACTTGCTCCTCCCTTCCCCTGCATCGAAGCTGGATCTCTTCGGGACCCTCAGGTCTCGGCAGCTGCAAGCAGGTGCATGTGGGCGACACTGCACGTTAAAGGATAGCAAGGCATGTGGAGAGCAGCCACAAGATTTTCTTGATTTCAGAGAGGAGCACAACTGTATGTATCGAGATGTGCAGGCAGGCAAGAGAGAGTTCGCCTAAGGAAGGGGTACTGGTAGGCGCAGTTGAGCTGGAAATTCGGCAGTTTGCGTTCACCGAGACAGCGACAGCTCTACTCTATGGAATGGACGGATGATGATGAAACGTTCACTGCAACTAATGGCAGAATCTGGCTGCTTTGTTTTGTGAGGGGAGCGAAAAGGAGATGTTTGTTGGTCCCAAGACAAAAATGTGGTCAATGAATCTATCAAACTGATGGCCTGTAGGCTGCGTGCCCGTTGGTGTTGTTAGAGTGACGGTGACGCTGATTGACAGGAGGAGGCCTCTTCTTCTTCTACTTCTCTACTAGTGCTACCACCGTTCCGTCCGTGGATAAGCCCGCGGACTTTCCTCTCATCCTCTGCCGCTGTCGTCGTCATATTCATAAGCAATCAGGTTGTAGTATATCTGATATTCTGAAATGGTCAGTGTCAGGAGCCCCCTTTTGGTATATATCCAGTCCGTCCAACACTTCCAACCCGCAGTGATGTATGAAGGCGACGTGAGGTGAGTTTGAGAGCTTCAATGTCTGGACTCGATCAAAGCGTTTTAGTGGCGGCGTATTCAACCTTCCGTGTTAGACTGGACCAGTGGCCGATAGTACAAGCTTTAATTAATTTGTTTATCCTTTCTAGGGCAATGCATAAAAGAAAGTTTCAGCTTTTGTTGATCAGAAGTTGTTTACTCCAGAAATTGGGCGACGACTAGTACTAGTAGCAAATATATACAAGCTCTCTTTATATATATAGTACAGTAGACATTACAGTCGTTGTGCTACTTGATTAGTACTGTACTATACTTATGGACGTTACAATAATACGTCCTGCTCCTCCCGTTTAAGAAAAACAAAAACTCATGTGCTCTCTGTTTTATAGCTCTAGCTTCTAACACTAGTTTTTCTTAGGGTGTTGACACTACAGTTTGAGCCAATGTTCATGCTACAACACTACTTAATAATTACTCAGGCACCAGTATCAAAACTCCTCAAACCGAACGCATATGATTGCATCCACTGCTGGAGCCCCGGCCGTTCTGCCTGTAACTGCTAGTCGTTGGACCCAGTGATCCCCCACCCTTTTTCTATTACGGCGTCGCGCATTAACCGGGTGCGCCGGGCCTGCCGAACTGGGGACTCGCCGTTTGATGATCGCCAGCGCGCGTGTCACGAGCCCTGTCGCCGGAGCAGAGCTCGATGGTCGTCTCCTCCCCCACAAGATTAGGAAGGAAGGAAGGAAGAAACTAATTAACCGGGCTGGACCGAACAAGTGAACCACCACAAAAAGGGGGCACGTGGCCGTGTCGCCGTGCCATGAATGGCCGGTGCCGGTACAGCGTTCGTGCGCCTGCCAAATGCCAACCCGGTGCGTGGATCGCATCTCAGTTTCGCAGGAATAAGCAAGCTTTTCATTCATTCATGTGCCCATGCCCTGCCAGCCCCAGACCAGACGTGCAGCCGGCCGGGCCGCCCGTGGAGAGGTTACGCTTATGGATATTGGATCGTATCCCACGACTCATAACAAGCACAAATCGATGGGCGCCATGGCATGCCATGTCTGTTTGCACGTACGAGTGGCCGTTGCGTCGTCGCGTGCGCTTGTCTCTGTCTCCCTTGCGGTTCTATTGAACTTGACGACGAACAACGACGGGCGCGCGGGCCAATTTTCCCCACGGCCGGGCTTCAAACGTGCCACGGTCAGTGGACCCAAATCGCCAAACGAGGGACCATACGAGCAGCCCGGTGAGTCGTCGGCCTTTTAGGCGACCTCCTTGATCAGTGAAGAGGAGGAGCAGAATAACGTCCTCCACTCCCTGTATTACTACTGCTAGTATTTATTCTCTCCCTCCTAATTTAATTATAGTTTTAAAGTCAGACACATGAATTAAGATGAACGAAAAAGGCATGTTACATGAAAAATTAAAAAAAAAGAGATAGAGATATATTAAGAAGAAAATATACGTATGAAGAAATGAGAATGACAAATAATGTAGAACAAATATAGAAGACTAAAATGAAAAACAATTTAAAACGGATGGAGCATAAATTTAAATACCTCACGTCAAAAAAAAAGAAAATTAAATCCCCCATAAATTAGATCACAAATAATAGTCAGCATCCTAAAGAGGACCTCCGTTTTGGTTGTGACATCGAATATTTGCAAAACGAACCGAAAAGTTTATTTCCAAGACGATCGACAAATTGTAGCTCTCCTCATTATTGGTGTCCACGGTGGTTAAGTTCCTTTGTTTGGCCTAAAACATCTGCTGGTTGCATATACTCCTGTCGTTTTTCAAATTGTTGATTCTAGAAACAACATTTCTAATTCAAAAATAAACTCAATTAAGTCGATATTCTAGCGACAACATTTCTAGAGGGATCCGTCAATATTGAAAAAGGCACTAAAATATATAGAACATATGCATGCGTAGTCATATTAGTATGATTATTATACAATATTATTTATTATTGTTATTATTATTACAGCATGGTGGATCGATACTCAACTAGAAACAACTTAGACTTTTACATATACTTTTTTTTATTAAGTTCTACTTTGCGTTTGTTTATCGGATGCTGCCACGCATCCACCATAAGTTACGTGTAGAATAGACGTACGGCCGGGCGAGTGCGACCACTATGATCCAGAGCGAGATCAGACGAAGCGGTGCCCCACGCCGAGATCCTCACGGCACTCGTCGTAGGGGCGCACGCCGCCGCCGTTCTTCTCCAGCTTGTACTCCTCGTAGCTCTGCAGGCGGCCGACATGGGCGGGGCGGGCGAGCGAGTGATCCAACGCCTCCTCATCGCAGTCGCTCTTGTCGTCGTCGCTCTCGCTCTCGTACGCCTCGTGGTGGTGCCCGCCGCCCGCCCCGCCATACCCTCCGGCGTTTTTCCTATACACCTCCTGCTTGTACACATGCTTGAGCACGGTGCTGCCAGGTGGTGCCCACCGCCGTACTCCGGCTTTTCAAATTGTTGATTTTAGCAACAACATTTCTAATTCAAAAATGAACTCAGTTAAGTCGATATTCTAGCGACAACATTTCTAGAGGGATCCATCAATATAGAAAAAGGCACCAAATATATAGAACATATGCATGCGTAGTCATATTAGTATGATTATTATACATTATTATTATTATTATTATTATTATTTATTATTATTACAGCATGGTGGATCGATACTCAACCAGAAACAACTTAGACTTTTACATATACTTTTTTTTATTAAGTTCTACTTTGCGTTTGTTTATCGGATGCTGCCACGCATCCACCATACGATACGTGTAGGATAGACGTACGGCCGGGCGAGTGCGACCAGCATGATCCAGAGCGAGATCAGACGAAGCGGTGCCCCACGCCGAGATCCTCACGGCACTCGTCGTAGGGGCGCACGCCGCCGCCGTTCTTCTCCCGCTTGTACTCCTCGTAGCTCTGCAGGCGGCCGACATGGGCGCGGCGGGCGAGCGGGTGATCCAACGCCTCCTCATCGCAGTCGCTCTTGTCGTCGTCGCTCTCGCTCTCGTACGCCTCGTGGTGGTGCCCGCCGCCCGCCCCACCATACCCTCCGGCGTTTTTCCCGTATACCTCCTGCTTGTACACATGCTTGAGCACGGTGCTGCCAGGATGGGCTCCGCCGCCGTACCCCGGCTTCTGCTTGTAGCCGCCGCCGTGCGCCTGGTGCATGGCGCCACCACCACCGTAGTTGTAAGCGCCAGCGCCGTATCCTGCGTCGGCCTCGTCGTACGCATGTTGCACGACACCGGTTATGGGGCCAGCGTACGCCGCCTGCTGTTTGTAAGCACAGTCGTCGGTCTGCAGCTGCTTGTTACCACCGTAGTAGTGGCCACCGCCATATCCGCCTGCGTGATCGGCCTTGGCGCCGTACGCATCCTTGTGGTAACCGCCGTACTTGTGCATGTCGCCGCCACCGTGGTGGGAGCCGTACGACCCTGCGCCGCCGTACGCCCCGCCGTGCTGGTAGCCGAGCTTATTCTTCACGGCGGCGGCGCCACCGTGCTGGAGAGGGTACCCTCCATCACAGGCTCCACCAAACACCTGCTCCTGATTGTGGTAACCGTGCTTCTGTACGGCGCCGCCAGCACCATTATTGTAGTAGTCGTTGTAGCCGCCTGCAGTGTAGCCGCCGTCCGCTTCGAACGCCTGGTGCTTGTTGTACTCGTGCTTCTTCAAGGCGGCGCCACCACCATGGTAGCTGTCCTTCTCTTCGACGAACTTGTACTCCTGCTTCTTCTTCACGGCGGCGGCGCCGTCGTACCCGCGGGTCTCCTCCTCGATCACCTCCTCCTTGCAGACCACGTCGCCGACGCCGCCACCATAGCTGGGCTTCTGGTTGACCGTCATACGGCTAATCTCCTTGATTACGGTGGTCACGCATTCGGGGTTTTGCTGGTGGTAGTTCACCTGATGGTGGGGCTTGCTGTAGCCACCACCGTAGCCGTCGTAATAGCCATTGCTGCCACGCTGCTTGACGATGGACATGTCTGCTGTCGCTCTAATTGCTCTGAACAAGTTCTTTTTGCTATATTGTGTCTGTGCTCTGCCTTATTTCGGAGGTCTATATGGTTTTATATATAGGCCTTTGCGAGCCTGTGAGAGGCCACATGACACCTGTTGTGAAAGCATTTGTGCTCCACCGACCAGAAGTTGCTTTGTAGCTAGGCTGGGGCAGGCGCTGGATATGTGCTACGCTTTATATCATGAATTTGTTCGATCGAACCAGACAAGGCCATATCTAGCTCCTTCCACAAATATTTAACAGTGTTAACATATTTAGACAAGACAAATGATCAAAGACAATGGGGTCAAATATTGGTGGAATGAGAGGGTATCTCTATAATTGAGGCATCTTACCGTGACGCAACACGCACGTACCATGATAATTGAGTAAAAAATGCAAGATCATATTCCGGTGGCACATTTGATGGCCTCTTTTCTTTCCCTTCCGGGTTCCGGCCTAACTAGCTAGCTAGAGTGCTTATATTTGTTTTACACTGGACCATAACGATTCCATGGGTTCTTAAGCTTATCTCACGTGATGGGTACACAAAATTTACTGCCACGTGGAATCTGATATGTAAGGCCCACTAACACGTGTGCTCCACTTTAGCTCAAAACCTCTAAAGTGATTCCAAATAGTTGAGTAAGCTTTTTTTTTTCTTTTTTACACAAAATTGAGTAAGCTAAGCTCTTTCGCAAAAGAAAAAGAGCAATAGGAATTGAAGTAAGCTAAATAGAACTACGAGGTTGAGCATTAATTGGCCCAATGCGGAAGAAGGAGAGTGACTATTCGGCCTTTCGAAAAGTTTGCTGCGGCCGAGCGCAGATCCTAAAGCAGAAATTACAGGATTTGGCGTACACGATCGTATAAAAATATGAGCGAACAAACCATATGTGTACAGCCTTAACGCGGCGGTGCGACGGTTACAATTTCCTCGCAAGTTACCCATGGATTTTTCATGTTGATAGTTCAGCATTTCGCTGCCGTTCACCATCGGCGATGATTTTGGGTTGGAGAATCTGGTTCAAGAGCAATTTGAGTGAAAAGAGAGGACTATGTAGACGCGTGCAGATTTCCCTGCAGCTACTCTATGTAATTCCCTTCTCATGTAGACGACGTCAACACGACATACTACAGGTTCTTTTTCTGTTCTCTTTCCGTGCGCCCCCCACAGCCAGCGGTGGATGCACGCACAGGGCGTCGTCTGCAGCGACGCGCTTCGCCTCGACGTCTGCGTGTCCGGTGGATTCCACGTGCGGGCGGTGGCGCCGCTCCGAGAGGGCGACCTGGTGGCCAAAATCCCGCGGCGTGCGTGCTTCACATACGCCACGCAACACAGGCAAGGCCGCTGATCGAGCTTGGCGTCTGCCTCGCTCTCGCCGTCGATGTCACGTACAAGCGAGAGCGCGGCAAAGACTCGCCGTGGTACGTGTACCTCCGTGCTTCCCGACTGCGAGTCAAAAATATAGCACACTGAAATGAGAACATTTGATTTAGATATGTCTGGATCGTCAGGTCACACATTATGTCTTACCTAGTTGCTGGCTAGCTAGCTAGTAGTACCTAGTTGTATTTAAAAAGGGTTAACAATTTAAAAACGGAGGTAGTATTAGTTTTGGATACTCTAGTTGCCTTTTTACTCTCACTGAAGCTTTGATCAGAATTCAGAAATAACATGTTATGACCTTTCCACAGGACGAACCACTGCACTGATCGTGGCTGGCCCATATTGAGGTGGATCTTAAGATCAAGGGTGAGCGAGGGCAGGACAAACCACTTAGCAAGTGCTTGCTTGGGATTGATGGTCGAGTAGCTACCCGGCTAAACATCGAAGCTATAAGCGTCTTTTGTCCTAGCAGGCTGAGCACCGTGAGGTGGAATATGCAGTTGTTAAGGAAGCAGTATGGAGGCCACTATTGAATTCAGAGTCATCAAGGGAGATTTCTTTGGTTAAATAACAGCTCACACGAGACCAGCATCGCCTATGAAATGCTCCTTTACAGCACCAAAAGAGGTGGTCTGGTGACATCTTCTGATGGTAATGGAACTATCCAACTTTGTCGCCGTGTCGTAGCTGTCTGTCTGGAGGAGATGTTGATATTTAAAGCCATTGTTACTCAATTTACCAATGATGCAGCTCAGAGTATACAAGTTACGAAGGAAATTGAATTTACGCTGCAACTCAATGATGCAGATGAATGTGACTTCATCCGTGGTGGGGTTGTGTTGTTTCACGTGAAGGTAACTTGGTCAATAATAAGTTGTGAAGACTAGTTCACGGATGCAATTGTCATCAATTTATCTATTATTGATGAAAATGGGAGTATTAAATTGTGCACTCCCTATGAGTATTAAATGGGAGTACTACTTTTGTGTCGGTTTATTTGTTGGGTCTTATTCGTCGATCATATACCACCTCTCGCGTGCGCGAGATCTTTTTAGTTAAGGTGAAAAACATTCTCCTCTCTCGAAAAAAATAAATAAAGTAATATGGAGCGTACGTGCAACCGTGCAACAACAAGCAGCTGATTTTTTATTTAGACCACACGATCTTATTCTCGTATATATAACATGGACACGTACGCATACACGCTGATGCTACTAACACATCACAAGTTAATGCGTACACGTTCTATGACCGTGCGCACACTCACAAAATACGTACACATATACAGCTGTCATCACGGAGAAGTTCACCCCAAGGACACACGGCGGGCGAGCTCAAGCATAGTACTTGCTCTCGCACGAGTCGTAGGGGCGCCCGCCGTAACCGTGGCCTTGGCCGTGCACATGCTCACTGTGGCCGCCGCCATAGTGCTCGCGGCATCCCTCCTCGTGGCCGCCGTTGTGGTGGTGGTGGCTGCCGCCGCCGTGCCCCAGGTGGCCGTGCCCGTTACCGTAGTGGCCTCTGCGGGCGCGTTCCACCTCGTCCTCGCACTCGTTGCGGACGGCGTAGCGCTCGCCGCCCTCGCCGTAGTAGCTCGGCCTGTGCCTGTTCATCTCCTCCCCGCAGTAGCCCGACTCCGAGTAGTGCGCCATTGTTGCCGGTGTGGCGTGTCTCCTTGCAGCTGTGAACGGCTACCTGAACTAACTTGGTGTGATGATGTGCAGTGCCGAGACCTCTGATGGATGCTGGATGTATATGAGGATCGGCCCTGCTTTTATAGCTAGTGCAGTGCATGCAAACCAACCGGCCGCGTCGTCTGGTTGGTTTGGTATAGCCGTGCATGGGTGGATCGAGTGGGGAATTTATTCTGCTAGATTAATTAGCCTACGCTTTCTGCCTAGCCGTGCCACCCCCCGGATGGGTCGAAGATTGAAGAGAAATCCAGATAAATTTTTACCATCTGATGTCTAGGAATATTTTGATTATTGAGGCAAACATGCTTGAGAGATGGGACACATATGTTCACAGCTGTGCAAAGTAGAATGTAAATGGAATAAGAAAAGGAACCAGATACTTTTTGGCTAGTCTTACAGGATATGTCGAAGATTGAAAAAAAAAAGGACCATCATAATTTGCTATATAATTTTATAAATTTTCAATAAAAAAATCAGGAGAAAAACAATTTAGAAGAAACTAAAAAAACACAAGTGGAGAAAAATTTGTACCGTCCAAAGTCCAGAAATGTTTTCGATTGAGATAAACTTGAAGGGAAGATGATAGACATATGTAAAAGTACAATGTCAATAGGAATAAAAAAAGGGCTCAATTTGCATTTTGTTGATTGTCTGGTCTTGCAAACATACGTGAAATCAGAAATAAATAGTTAGTTCATATGTTTGCTACTGTAACATCTGAAACTGACATAATCATGCATGAAATTTCAAGGTTTCCACCTGTTGCTTATTAGTCAATGTTAAACATTATTGCTTATCTGGGTCAGATTTTTCATTTGTAAAACCTTTTCTAAAGAGCTATAGTTACCATTTTTGAACCGACGACCTATAGCGACGCAAGGAAGGGAAACAAAACAAGCTTGCACTACAAAAATCACCTATGAGCAATGGTTTGTTCGTGAGAAGTAACAACAGTGCGTAATATCTGTGGATGACGAAAAATGCGCCTCCGAGTGCAGTTACCTCGCTAGGTACTCCAAGTCAGTTCAGCTCAAAGATGAATTTGCCATATATAGTAGTTCACATTCTGCTTTGGTTATATTATTATAGCCAAAAAATATTCAGATGAAGACACTTAAAAATATCCTGATCGCCTTTTCTCAAGTTGTGCTAAAACTGGGGACTGCACAGCAGGAAAAAAAAATCGAGACTGTATGAATGGAGACGTGGCAAGACCAACAAAATGATTGATTGTATATATGTAGCCCCAAACAATGGAATCAGTATTGCGGTTTCGTCGTGTACGCACAAAGTTCAGCAATCAGCAGAAGGCCTCTTGCGTAGCCACAAGAGTCAAGGCTCCTGGTTTTCATCATCTGTCCATTCTACCAGCGCCAGGGAATTCACTCGGCTTTTGCTACTAAAATTCAGAGTCAAGCAAAGCTCTAGTAGACTATTATCGGAGCGTGCATGATCTGTGGACACTAAACTGGCAGGCTATGAATTGTGGTGTATGAATATGGTCATAATCGTCGTCAGCCGTCATCATTAGAGATAACACTTAAAGAATATTATCCTTTTTTTCAAAGGAAAATTTCAAGAATGGTCATCTCCGATCCGTCATCAATTATCATAGATTAATTTATTCAAATTCTATTTTATAGTCGACTTGAATCCATTTAAACACGGCCCCTATAAGGGGAGCACAGTGGCGCGGAGCTCGGTGGCGTGGTGGCGGAGCCGGCGCTTGCGGGCAGTGCGGCGAGGCGCCGTGGAGGCGGATTAGCGTGGGCGGTGATGGAGCCAGAGTAGGTATAAGAGGGGTGGTGCGGCAGCGAGGACGTCACAGCGCCATGGGAGGTGGTTAGCACCGGCGGTGGCGGCGGTCGTCGGATTAGAGGTGGGGGGCTGTCCTTATTCTATTGCCGGTGGACATAGAGGAGCTTTGGGACGGGACGGCGCGACGCGGCGAGGCGACGGCGACAAGTGGTGGCGCAGCGGGAGGTTGAAGACGACGGATCACCGTTCTATGGCTATTGAACCATCGACTAAAATTGCCTCGAATTTCAGTCCACTGAAAATTAGAGGGACTCTAATTAATTGGTAGTGTACTGTATAGATGTGGGAATAACATCGATCGATAGATTCAAATTTAAGCAAGAGGGGCAATGCATGTACTCAGTATACGGAGAAGTTTTATTCAGGTCATGAGGTTATTATTTGGTACGCATACGCACACATATACATACATACGTATACAGCACTTAATGACCTTGCACACACTGCAGATACGCACGTACGAGTACGACGACGTGGAGCATTAAGCTCATATCATCACTTCATCAGTTCCTAACGAGGAAGTTCTCCTTGCGCTCGTGGAACTCGCCGGTGCCGGTGTTGATGTTCTCCTCGAACTTGGTCTCGCGTGCCTCGAAGTGGTTACCGAAGCCGCCGTGGCCATGGTGGCCGCGGTTGCCCTGGTGGTGGCCGTGGTTCCTGCCGCCGACATGTGGGACCTGGTCGACCTCCTCGAACGTCTCCTTGACGACGTACTGCCGGACGGCGCCGCCGTGGCCGTGGTTGCCGTGGCGATGGCCGTGGCCCACACGTGGGACTTGGTCGACCTCCTCGAACGTCTCCTTGACGACGTACTGCTGGACGCCGCCGACATTGCGGCCGAAGCCGACCGGGCTGGCCACCGACCTCACCTCCTCGGTGCAGTAGTCCACCTCCTTGTAGAGCGCCATGTCTGATGATGCTTGCCTGCCTTCGTAAATCTGGGTCTTCAAACTACTAGTACTAGGCGTGCTTGTGAAAGGACAATGCTGCTGTGCTGATGAAGCTTGAGCGCGCATTAGGTGCGTTTTTATAACGTGGAACTGCAAGACAGCAAGAGTGCAGTAAGGAATCTGCTCATGAGATGTACAGGACAGATACCTGTGTGCAAATTCTTTATGCCTTCTGCTCCTCGCTCCTTTTTTGCATCGATCTAGAAGTATGCTGCTGGCATTATCCGCCAGAACAAATGATTGATGGTTGGGCGCATTTTAATTCAAATGTAATTTTCGGTGTTGATTTATTTTTTTGAGAAATGAATTTTAGATGTCCCAAATCATCTGAAAATTACTAGTCTATAGAACTAATTCATCCTGACACGAGGAGCGCTCATAGGTCAACTCACGGTTGCCATCTCGTGGCTGTCATAAGCATGTGGACTGTAAATCCTAGTTCAGTAAGATAAAATGATATAACGACCATGTCGGCAATCAAATCATCTGAATTCTCGAGTCCTCGCAAGGTCACCTTCCAGAGAAGTCGCTGGTCAGGTAAGGATAAACTCATCCCTCGCGAAAAAAAGAGGTAAGAATAAACTTTTATATCACTAAAGTATGCTGGAATATATACTTTGAGTATCCGCCTGCACCACATCACTTCTACATGGTATGACGACTGGAAAACACCTTTACCCCGCACTGCATAAGGGTAAGAGTTCGTTCATGATGTGAAAACTTTCTAAGATTTCGAGATATAATTGAATGCCTCAGCCTAATTATTCAATTTATGTTGTGTTGCGACAGGTTCATCGAAAGGAAAGGAATCCAGCAGCAAAAAAAAAAAATGATAGGAACATAATTTAATGAAGCTTGTTACTTAAACCGTATATGGTGTACAATTCATTCTGATACATCAGCACAGATCAAAATTTTGATTTGTAGTTAGGATTGGACATCGTCACGTTGTGGGTGGAACTAAACGCTTCTCTACTTGGTGTTCTGGCGCTCTCACCTGCTTACCCTGCCGTCATGAGGCAAGTTTAAACACCACTGTCTCCTTGTCTCCGCCTAATGATATGCTGAAAGACTATCCAGACGTCAGAACTAATGCCTCTTCCTCTTCTTGCTTTTCTGGTGTGTCTTTCGTTTTCCAGTCTTGGTAGCATAGGGCTTGCTCGAACCACCATCATCTTCTTTATCTCCATCAAATAGCATGTTCATTCCAAGGTCAAAACCATCAGCTAGGCCTCGTAACCTGTTCAGAAAAGATATAAGTTTGTTGTTTAAGCTAGTTACAAAAAAGTTAAATGCTAAACAAAACCATAGCATAAAAGCTATACTTGTGGCATGGCAGACCAACACCAACCAACTAGTTCTATGCATTCAGGAAAATTAAACAGTGTAGCACAAGCAGACAAGCTCAAACTTATAAAATCTGAAATTTATGACATACCCATGCATTTGCCTCATCATCTGTTTTTCAATCTGCTTATCACGTTTCGTTATTGAAGCTCGAGTGAAGAGCTCCTCTTCTTGTTTCTCCTGCTGCTCTCTCTGTCGCTTATACCTCATAAACTCCTTGCTTTCATCACCCACCGTTTCCTTCCACTGTAGTAATGTATTCAGAGAACATTCAGCATGAAGCTAACTTACTAACACTTCCAATGCAAAATAGACAAACCTCTTCAGGTCTATCAGCCATATCATCTATCATTTCTTTAAGGTAAGGATTTTCTGTTGCCATTCGTGCCAGTGCCCTATCCCGCCTTGAAGACTGTTTATTGCGCTTATCCTCATCATCCATGGTGGAAGGCATAAATTTCGGAGGACGGTAAATGCCATCATTGTCCTGAAGCCAAGGAGATGTATATCAGAAAGGAAAATCAGTTACATAAACTGAACATGCAACAGGGCTTGTGAGATGAACAATTCTATTATCAAAAAAAGGAACATTAGAGTAAATCAATAAATGATAGTGAGAAAATGAATAAACAACAATGTAAAGATGAGCAATTTCATCCGATCCCAAATCAATGGAAACAACGAAAAATATCATGACACATGTTAAACAAGCTTTACAGGCTATTGTGCTTATCCTTATCATAGAGAAGCCTATATTGTCAACAAAGATGGGTACATTTGGTCCCAATGTTATATTTCAATATTTCAATTACAGATAAGAGAGTATAATTCGCAAGTAAAGTCCATGTAGGTTAGGCCGTACACAACAAATTACGAAGTGAATGTACAAGATCCTGATATTAGTTAGGGAGTTAAGAACATCACCTGCCCATCAGGAGCAGATTTTGTGTCCATCATATCTGGGTTTGGCCGAAACCTCAACAGGTCTTCATTATCTGAATGCTCTCCCTTCCCCTTTGCTGCATTTGCAGCCTTGTCTTGAGCAGCAGCACCGTCAGCAGCATTGGTAAGCTTCTGAATTTGGTACTCTGCCTTCTTGTCAATCGGACGTATCTACATCACCACATCAAGCCAAATAGCATGATTCATTAACCAACAGTACTTTTTTATAGGATTAACCAAAAGTACCAAGGCAGGAAACTTGGTAAACAACACTGAAAGCACAAATAAACCTTCTCTAGGAACAGTCTGATCTCGACAAGGCTCCGGACGACCGGGTGGCCGTCCACCGAGAGACCCTTGGCCTTGCGGAGAAGGTAATACACGATATCCTGGCAGTAACCCAGGAGCAAATGGTTCTTCGCCTCTAGGTATCCGATCCCATTTGCCGTCGGCAGCTGGTTCTCCTTGATCTATTCACGGACCAACAGAGAACAACGAACAGCGAACAAAGCTTAATTCCCTCATCGATCCGAGTTTCGGCTACGGGATGGGGAAGCTAAAAAAAGGGAAGGGATGAGTACCTTCAGTGTGAGGGCCTCGACCTTGCCTCTGACGAGGTCGAGCCCGTCCTTCATCTCCCTCAGAGCGGTGAGCAGCTTCGGCGCGTCATCGCTAAACGCAGCCATGGAAGGCGAACAGCAGGCGCATAAGCAGACGGCGGCGCTGGAGGTTTTATTAGGGCAGAACCGGGGGGGGGGTGTGGGTTAGTGTTGGGCCGAGCTGCACTGGTGAAATTACATTGAGCTTTTTTTTATTTTTGAGATAAGTCTACTCAATTATTATGTTTGTAAGTTATGTCCTTCAATTCTGAAACTGTTTAATTAGACTCCCTCAACTGTCAAATTTTGTTATTTCTCTTTAATAAGAGAAAAATATTGTGGGTCTCACTATGGCACATCAACGAAAACAATCATCAAAACCTATTAAGAAGGAAAAATGAACAGTTTTGCCAGATTGGGGGGGGGGGGGGGGGGGGGGGGGGATTGAGAGTGATAAATCAATTACAAACAATATTTGAGCAGCGAGGTAAATTGAACGTTTTCCTTTAGTTTTATGTGGCAAAGATTTAAAATAAATTTCAAAAACTATATTAAGAATTGGAGTACATGAGGAGTTATTTACAAACTTTCTAAATCAATCATCCAAGTGAAATTTTACATAATTATAGTTTGTGGCCTTACGACAGCACAAAGGTTCGTAGGCACAGTGGGCAGATTGTTAAGAGGCAAGGGCGACCCGCTCCCCGCAGCAAAGGTCCAAACACTTACAGCAAACAGAGGGTGAAACTAATCATTCAGCAGACCAAAGCTCTCCAGATACAAGTCGGCAGATCGTGAAGAGGCAAGGGCGACCCACAGCAAAGGTCGGAACACTTCAGGAAACAGGTGGTGAAAACTAATCAATCAGCAAACCAAAGCTCGCCGCGCAACATACAGCATCAACAGTCAACACAAAACCAAATGAGGCAAATGAAGCCAGTTCTAGTCATTTTCCAAAATGTCATCTGAATGCTCAATACATAGGCTAAACCAGTAGTAAGTGTTGATTGATAAAGATTTTAGTATATAAGTAAGAATTTTGCCTCAATTTTAGTTCTAGTAGCAAGGGGAATTTCATGGAAATTTCCTAAAGAATGCATTTAATGCCTAGTCGTATACAGATACAAGTGCATCGTTCCACTTCTGCAATCGTCAATATGGCCTCCTTCCTCCAAATGCAAAGGAATTTGATCCAGATTTCTGTCCCCGGTGACCAAACCCACCACGGCCTCTTGACCTGAAATTGCCTCCTGAACACAAAATGCAAACAGGTAATTACACGTGATATGATTCAAAACCATCACAATATTTGCAACCAATGGAACAAAAAATGGGAAGGCAAAACTTCATATACTTACCACCCATTACATTTGCAGACTTGGACATAGATTCTAGAGCAGGATTCACAACCTGGCCAGCTTCCCGCAAGATCTTGACAAGATTCCTTGAGAATTTTGCATTGGCGTGCGTGAAGAATGTAAAGGCAGTTCCTGTTGCACCAGCGCGTCCAGTACGACCTATTCTGTGAATATAATCCTCAATAGTTGTTGGAAAATCAAAATTTATCACACACTTTATATCCTTTACATCTGCAAACATAAAAAACTGATGAGTATGTAATTGATAAAATTGTCTTGTCCCAAAGACCATGTCAGACCACACTGGGACATCAACATCGTCGATCTCCATTGAAGGCAGCACATGGCTTAGACAAGTAGTACCAAGGTAGAAAATCCAATCCAAGCACTTCCGGATTCTAAGACTAATACAAGTCGAAGGGCCTGAAACTGAACCGATATCAAACACTGCTCGATGTGGAATTGATGGTGATTATGCTGTCAGCCATCTGATCAGAAAATGTTGAAGAGGAACATATGGCAGGCTTGAGTACTACTTTATCCAATAATGTAGCATCATCAATCGATATCTAGAACCCAACAAATCACCTCACCATGCCAATCCAACATAGGCTGCAATGCTTAAGGTGCCACATCAGAGGTCAACATCAGAATCCCACTGACAAGAATACTGAAACTCAAACCATCTTTGAACCAGCTGGCAGTGATACCAAAGATATAGGCCTTGAGAAATAGGATAAAACTCCAGATACTAATGAAACAAAAGCAAGGGAGATCCATGTATTTCTAAGATATTTATCTGCATGAATGCAATTCAAAGGTAGTTGTGCACGTGAAACTATGTTTGGAAGGATGTGCCTTCCAATGTTAATATAATCAACTTATAATACTGTTTTAACCTAAATTATGCCATGCCAAACACCACTATCAACCGATATTAAAAAGAGAGAAGCTGCTGCGAAAGAACACAGAAAGAATAAACCACTATCAACTTCAATATAGGCAAACATTAACAGACTATCAGGAAACACTATTTCTAGTTCTATTACTTACTACCTGCTCCTGGACATGGAATGCAAATTATATTTAACCATTATCAAATCCATCTGCTAGCTAAGCTAATTCGCCATTATGCAGCAGAATATAAGCATTTGAAATAGACTTTAAAGTGCACTGCAGATATACATAGGTGTCCTAGCTAAGGATCTCCCAAAAAAGTAAAAGGTTTGTAATCTACGAGGTGTAGTTTTTCCTGGACCACACTGAACGGGTAAGATCATCATGATAGTTTATAGGAAAAATGCCTTGGTAACACTGCCATTGCTTACGGCCAAATGAGGTAAACCAAGGGGAAAGATGATCTACCTTCGACATGATGGCACCTTGTCATACACCACCAATCCACAAGTTCAGTTCACTCAACCAAAAACAGCTGAACAGCCCTCCGACTTATCCCTGAGCACTTGAACTACTACCTAATCGCAATATTCAAATAAGTTATCATACCAAGACCACGTGCAGCTACATCTGTGGCGGCCATTATGGGGCTCTTGCCACTCTTAAACTCTGCAAGAACATAGTCTCTTTCAGATTGGGCTTTATCGCCATGTATCGATAATGCTGGCCATCCATCCATTCTAAGTTGCCGAGTGATCTTGTCACAGTCCTTTTTTGTTTGGAAAAATATCAGGATCCGGCTCCCATCCATTAGATCAGACAAGAGCCTACTGAGTCTGAGGGTGGAAAATGTGAATTCAAATAATGTCAATTTTCTGACAATAGATTATATGTGATACACTTTTTAATCAAAAGGATATTGATGGTACATACCTGGGATATTTTTCATGGTCAGATATAACTTCAACAATTTGTTGTATGGAATGGTTAGCTTTAAGATCAGGTGAACCTATAATTACCTGGATTACAGTACAAGCCAAATGAATATAAGCAGCAGCAGATAATATAGGTTAAACCAAAAAATAATAATAAGTTGTGCTCTGCAATTAGCACCTTATAAGGATTTTGTAGAAACTGTCTGGCCAAAGCCTCCACTTCTCTAGGCCATGTGGCACTCCAATACAAGGTTTGCCTGTCTGGACGGATCTATTGATAAGGGAATAAGGCATTAAACAGAAATTAGATGCTGATTCAAGGTAAGCATAATTACTTCAGTATTTGTTGAATGATCATACCTGTGCAATTATTTTGCGAATTTGAGGCTCAAAACCCATATCTAGCATTCGATCTGCCTCATCCAACACAAGGTAGGTCACTCTACGTAGATTTGTGTGGCCAGCTTCAAGCATATCAATCAACCGACCAGGTGTTGCGATTATAATTTCAACTCCTACAACAACACACAATGGGATTTATGTTTTAGAATCGACATGCATATTAATGATATATATAAGTGGAAGCGTCCAAATACCTCTCCTGAGGTCACGAATTTGTGGGCCCTTAGGTGCTCCCCCATAGATACATGTGCTTCTAGTTCTTGAAAATGATCCAAATTTTGTAGATTCTTCCTGTATTTGAACAGCAAGTTCCCTTGTTGGAGCGAGTATCAAGACTATCGGGCCATCACCTTGCCCTATGCCATTACAACAGTGAATCACCAGAACAAAGTTTCAACAAGGTTACTATGCATACACAGTCAATTACTGCATTAACACTATACATCAGAAGACAGTTGCTAACGAACCTAGAGGGGGCTGCGCACCAACATGAACCAAACCCGGTAGTAGATAAGACAGTGTTTTCCCTGAACCTGTTTGTGCTATACCAATCAGGTCCCTACCCTTCAGAGCCATAGGCCAACCTTGAGATTGAATAGGGGTTGGTTCAACGAATCCAGATTTGGCAATTGCTTGCATGCAGTAATCTGTTCAAACAAAGTAAAATATCAATATAGCGACAATATGCATTGAACTCTCTGACAAAAGCACTATATCTTCATTGGATGAGGCATGTATTCAATTTTGTTCAATTGGCGAGCAAGACCTATTAAGCTAAAACAAAACAAGATGAAAAATATTTGTCGCGACAAACCTGGGAAGTTGGCTTCGTGGAAGTACCGTACCGGTTTGGGTACATCATTGCCCTCGACAGTGATATCCCGGAAGCGGCGGTACTGCGCCACCTCTGTCTCAGACATGGCCTGCACGGAGGGGCTCTCCACGTAGAAGTTCTTCTCAAACGGTATGAGGCTTCGGAAGTCTGGCTTTGGCAGGGCAAGCGTGTCAAGCCCGTCCCTCCCGCGCCCACCTCTGCCACCACCTCCATATCCACCGCCGCCTCTGCCACTCCAACCGCCTCCTCCACGGCCTCTACCTCCCTGTCCAAAGCGCGGGTAGTCACCAACTCCAGTGGGAGCCGCCGGGGCCGGCGGATACGCGGCAGCGTAGGAGTTCGCCGCCGCTACAGGGACAGGCGGAGCAAACATAGGAGCCACGGCCAGGTCGCTGCGCAATCGATGGAAGAACTAGTTAGACCAAAATTCAGATCGGATCGGAGAAGACGTGGGTTACATGCGAAATCAAGCTACGGTTAGGGTTACCTGCGCCTGTCGTGGTAGGAGGAAGGGTCGGCGAAGCGGAGATCGTAGGGATTCATGGCTCCGGCGAGGATGTTGGCAGGAAGGGCGATGAGTCCCGAACGAGCGAGGGGGAGGACGCCGCCTTGCTCCAAGGTAGCGGGGAGGAGGCAAGAAAGGGGATGGATCTGCGGGTGGCGGCGGGGCGAGACGCGTTGTGTTTCGCTTTTGATGGGATGGTGGCGAGCGGGGCACGGATAGGTCGACCTGTGTGCCCCACCGTCAGCCTATGGGAGCTGCGCGGCGTGAGCACATTGAACAATGAACTTGTTTACCGTGACATGGGCGGATTGTTAGTCTTATTTGGGCTTCTGTTTTGGGGCTGTTCGGACGAGCTTATGGAGCAACTTTGGCTTTTTCACTTACTGTATATGCCGAAAACCCTGTCAAACCGGTTGAAATCCTGATGTAAAAGAAACTGGTTGGAATCCAAAACAATGTATCTTCATGTGAACAATTATAATCTATTTCTTTTTTTTGTATTGGAATTTTTTATGTAAAAAGGGTGGATTTTATTAGCCACAGAGGAGCTAGAGTAAGTTACTGGCTCCATAGCAATGTATTCTCCAGAGCATACAGCTAGACTTTTGTTATCGACTTCACACACGCCTTATTTGCTAACAAATGGCTAGTCTATTCTTTGATCTAACATAATTTGTATTAAAACTTATAAGCTGGTTTATAAGATCTTATGTGCATAATGTATTTAACATATATTATCATATGGGATAAAACAATATATCATATTTTCTTTTGTTAATAATCGGTGAAAAGCTGCTATTTGCATCTTCGGATTTATAGATTATAATTTGAAAAAACATATTGTTGGTGCCTATTAACATAATCAATTATGGGTTTTACGTGTTTGGTAGAGATTATGTAATCACCATCACAATTCGAAGCAAAAAACAGTTGCATAATCTATGAACACATGGGCTATGTAAAAATAAAAAAGTTTTATCTGAATTATCTATCAAAACAACCTTTGTGTTTTATACTAATTTGTTCTGCATAAATTGTTTTATTTTATGAAACTAATTGGTGAAACAATTTAGGTTCGCGCATATGTCACAATGTAATATGAAAAACTACTATCCTCAACTAATGATTCATAGAACAAACTGCCAAAAAAATATTACCGATTATGTATAATTCAGTTCAAATTTTATATGTTTTTTGGTATCGATTTTACCATAATAATTTACTATAGTTTAAAGCAGACGTTGTTCCACAAACCCAATCACAGGGCTTAACAAAATTTAGATAAGGTGTTGTAAAAAATTCAGCTCACAGCAAACAACTTCTCAAATCGACAATTCATGCATTTTTATCACAACGTTGAAAAAGCGGCGCCAATCTCAAAGCACAACTAACTCTTCTTCCTCGCCGTAGTGCGGACGTCGAGACAGAGGCCGGGCGGTTGAAATATTTCTTAGTCGTCGCCTTCTTTCAACCTTCAGATCTAGCCACTCACTCCCTCCACCCGGCCGTCCAGTCTCCTAAACCCTACTCATCTCTCGGCCGGGCCACGGTCACCGCCACCGCTATGGCCGGGAGGCGCCTAGTATCGGCCGCCCTCCTCACCCTCCTCCTTGCCATTTCCATTGCTCCCCTCTCCTCCGCTGTCCGCCCTGTCTCCGATGCGCACAGATCCGCTGCCGCCGAGCTCTTCGTCCCCTCCGCGGACGGATCCTTCGAGGAGTAAGTTCACTGACAACTCGCCAGCGCCTTTATCTTCCTGATCTCGTTTGCCGTCTGAGTTTGATGCAGATCGATCTGTGGCGGTTCCCTCCGGCTGGAATTCCCGAACTTATTTCGTTTATATGGTGGTTTTTTTGTTTGTGCTATGCAGTTTGGAGAGCACGTATGAGGCGGTGAGGACGTTCCAGATTCTCGGACTGGACAAGGACAGGGGTATCACTGGTAAGGTGTGCAAGTTTGCGGCGGAGAAGCTGGCTTCACCCACGTCGTCCCCTGCAAAAGATCTGTTCCATGCAGTCCGGATCAGCGGAGCTCTTGGATGCAGTGTTGATACTGGAGTTTATGATGTGAGTGTTAGCTTTAGAGATCTTGTTGTTGCGACCTGGATTGTCATGTTTGATGGTGTTTTGAGTTTCATTCCTTGTGGTAGGGTGTCGTGGCAAGGCTTAAGGCAGTGATCAAGGATACCAACTCCCTGTTGGAATTCTACTATTCTGTGGGAGGGCTGCTTAGCATAAAGGTTACTCCCTCAAATACAGTAATACGCTTTAAGTTACTCCTTGTTTTTTTGTCTGAATTCCATGTAGTTAAATAATTCGTTATGTTCCTTGTAGGAACAAGGCCACAGTGTCATTCTATCAGACGCAGGAAGCACATTCCATGCCATTAAGGTGATAACTGTTCATTACAATAATGCATTTTCATCCTCATTTTTTGCAGTCTAAACAATATATTTTTCTTTTCAAACTTATTGATACTTATCATTGTTCGTATAGGCACTTAGCCAAAGTGATGGGAGATGGCGTTATGACACAAACAGTGCTGAATCCAGCACGTTTGCTGCTGGTAATAGTTCTTTTTGTGCGGCTCAACTGGAATAGAATCTTATGAATTGACAATATTTGTGATAAACTCTAATTGCACTATGCATGCCTAGTTAGGACATACATTTTTTAAGCCTGTCACCCAGGAAATGTTTACTTGCAAAAGTAATTCATAGTTTCGGTCACCGATTTTTAATAATAATATACTGCCACAGGTATTGCACTAGAAGCATTGGCGGGAGTTGTTTCACTGGCTGACGCTGAGGTTGATCCGTCCATGGTATGTATGAGTCCTTTACTTGTTGTATCATGTAAATTTGCCGAACAGCTGTTGATCCCCCACTAAATGCCAATACAAATTATAACTTTTTTTTTTCAAATTCCAGAATCTAGAACATAATATATCTGACATGTTTTATGACTCATTGTTTGCAATGTGTCTTTGCAACTTCTTTTATGAAATTGTGATTTTTTTTTGTGAACTCATGATACTAGGTGCATGTTTTTGTGCAATTCTCTGCCTTCATTTTGCTTCATTTTCATGCAAGTTGCCTGTAAACAGTTCTTCCATGGTCTTAGGCTTCTTTCGTTCTGCATATGTTTCTGCCCTGATCCATTGCGTTGATGGTGGTTGATTTTAATGCCATCAGGTCGGTGTGGTTAAAAATGACATCGTGAAGCTTTTTGACACCATCAAGAACTACGGTATGTGGTCTGATGTTCCTTGTGCTTTGTGATACATTACATCTCAAAAGCTTAACAAAATAATGATAAAAATAGTTGGATTTTATTGTTATATGTATAGGAAAAAACCTCTCTACTCCCATATAATTTATCATCCTGTACCTGTATATGCTAGTCTCCAGGAGTCTAGGTGCCTTCTTGCCACCTTATAGGAACTTATGTTTATATATATCCTGTTTTGGAAGCAATATTACTTCTATGTTGCCAAATCGCTAAATACATGGCGTGCTGGATTACACATTTAGTTGGCTATATTACTCATTGGTGTATGAACCCTTTTTTATTGTATTGTTATTATGAATTTATGTCCAATTAAGCATGATCTTTACCTAGTGTATTTTGGTAGGTTTGCCTTTGCAAACTAGAATATTTATGTTGCTGAGTCACTGATATCTTCTGCTACCTATATTCAGATGATGGAACTTTCTACTTCGATGAGAAGCATGCTGATGCTAATGCATATAAGGGCCCTGTAGCGACATCTGCTTCAGTAGTTCGTGGTGTCATCTCGTTTGCAAGTGTGGCTTCTGGGAAATTGAATGTGAGTATCTTCGTTTCAATTCTGGCACTTGTTCTACACATTATTGTCTCTATAAGCACCATTCTTAGGTGATTACAACAAATCCACAGATCCCTGGTGAGAAAATACTGGGTTTGGCAAAGTTCTTCCTTGGTATAGGGCTCCCTGGTAGCCCAAAGGATTGCTTTAATCAGGTTGAGGCTCTATCATTTCTGGAGAACAATAGGTAAGCTTCCTTCATTATTGTTTTTTAGGAATGTGGGCCCCCTTTTCACTCTGACCAATGTAAAAAAATGTATCAGCTTCTCCTATGTTTGTAGGGTAGAGAATTTCATATTTCCTTTCTCTTTTTTTTTTTGGAAAAACAATATATTCTGTTTTGCAGGTTATTCGTCCCACTGATACTGTCACTTCCTTCCAAAGTATTTTCATTGACTTCCAAAGATCAGCTTAAGGTAATTACTGCATGTCGTTCTGTGTTAGTCTGTAGCTGCAGTTCTATGTAAATAATTGTTGCTCAAGAGGAATGTAGCTCAGTAATACTGAGAAGAAAGTGGAAAATAGCATTCAATGGGAGAATTTCCATTTCAGGACACGGAGTGTTATTATCCAATTTTCACACTTTATTAGTGCTACTGAGCAATTAGTCCCTTGCTAAATTAGTATGCATAGTTAACAGTACCATATCTTGCTGCAGTGGGGCTATATAATACTATTGATTTTAGTTTAGTTTACCTCAATGCAAGTTAACTCCTGTTTCCTCACTGCATATTCCTTTCAGGTTGAAGTCACAACTGTGTTTGGATCAGCGGCACCTCCACTCAAAGTGAATCTTGTTCAGGTGTTGGGCTCAGACTCCAAAGTCATCACCAGTGAGAACAAGGTATATTGTTGATTAGCATTTATGTGAGGGAACTGCCTTGCTATATAATTAGTCAGCTGTTACTTGTGTCCCTGGTCTACTTCTCTAATGTTCTCCCTTTTGTCTCAGGAACTTCAATTTGACCGTGATAACAATGTTCATTACTTGGACACTGCTCCATTGAAAATAGATGTTGGGAAGTACTCACTAGTTTTTGAGGTACTTGCACACTTTATTAGCTTGCTCTTCTTTATGCAAGAGTAGTTGATACACTCTGTTTTAACAACCATGGTCTTCTGTCTTTCAGATTTCACTTCAGGAACCAGAGCATGATACTGCTTATGCCACTGGAGGTAGAAACATCGAGAACGTATTCATCACAGGACTGATCAAAGTTGACAAGGCAGAGATAGGAGTTTCTGACAATGATGCTGGGACTGTGGAATCTGTTCAAAAGTAAGGTTCTAAAAGTGATTTGAGTTCATGCCATAAAACTGATCCTTTAAGTTCATGCCATTTAACATAAATGATCTGGCATTTGGAAGCAGGATTGTAAGATAAGCTAAAAAATTTGAAATACATAATTTATTTTCTTGTGTTGAATTAATTGGCAATTGACAAGTTTATATCATTTCTACTTCCGCGATGTGGTATTCAATCATACATTCCTATATACTTATACAAAACTTGAGTTTCATTCTGTAATAATGTTTTCCATGTGAAACAACTTATGTTACATGTTTCTCGTTGCTAATTTGCTTTATTTCAGGTTAGATCTTCTGAAACAAACGGAGGTGTCTCTTTCTGCAAACCATCTGCAGAAGTTGCGTTTATCTTTTCAACTAACCACACCGCTTGGGAAAACATTTAAGCCTCACCAGGTTATCATTCATTTTGATAATTCAACTCTCTGATAACTGTTCTTTTCCTGACTTAAGTGAGCAAATTTTTATTAGGTGTTCTTGAAGTTGAAGCATGAGAGTAAGGTTGAACACTTATTTGTGGTACCTGGTTCTGCAAGGCAGTTCAAAATTGTTCTAGTTGAGTATCTCCCCTTGCACAATTTTCACTTTATTAGTTTTCTATAGTCACTCTTTGTTCCTTGAATCAATCTCGGTATGGCCAATATTTTATTGTTGGAACAGTAAAAATGTGACAACTTTGCCTTTGACTTGGAATGGTTTTGCAATGCTCTTTTAATATGGGCAAAATCATGAAGGTCTAATAAATTTTAGTCACCCATTGAGCCATTTGAAGCAACAGTATTGCTATATAGGCTACAAACTGAAGCTTAAACAACTCAAAAGATAATTGTTGACTTTATTCATTTTGATATAATGGTGTGGAGTGGGAAGTGTAGCACATTTACTTGACTTCACGCTTCTACTAAATCGGTTAAATCTTCTGAAGCCAACTCATATTCGATATTGACATTATGATTTTATTTTATATGCTTGTGCAATATCCTGTAGGACTTCCTAGGTTTGGTGGAGAAATTTTACTACCTCTCCGGAAGATATGACCTTGAACTTGCAGTTGGTGATTCTGTGATGGTATGTAATCATATAATGCTTAACCTACGGTCCCAATTAGGTAACGCTGCTGATGCCCTTTATTTTCTCAGGAAAATTCATTTTTACGAGCTCTTGGCCATTTGGAGTTGGACTTGCCGGAAGCCCCAGAAAAAGCCCCACGCCCTCCTGCACAAGCTGTTGACCCGTTCTCAAAGTTTGGGCCAAAGGCCGAAATATCACACATTTTCCGTGCACCAGAGAAGAGGCCACCCAAGGAACTCTCGCTTGCATTCACGGGTCTTACACTTCTGCCTTTCATCGGATTCTTAATCGGGGTGAGTAAAATCTCAGGCAATTTCTCGTGTTTCTTTACTTGTCTGTTGTTATTAATACAATTGATTGATGGCTTTCTCATTTAGCTCATGCGCCTCGGAGTGAACTTGAAGAACTTTCCGTCCTCGCCAGGGCTGGCTGCATTTGCGTCGCTCTTCCATGCTGGAATTGGAGCTGTCCTGTTGCTATATGTTCTCTTCTGGGTTAAGGTTTGTGTCTTCCCTGTGCTAACATATTCACGTTGAGAAAAACAACTGCTCATTCATTGTTTTTTTTATTGGAAACAGCTGGATCTTTTCACGACTTTGAAGTACCTAGGTTTCCTCAGCATCTTCCTTGTATTTGTGGGGCATAGAGCCCTGTCTTACCTGTCTTCAGTGTCAGCAAAACAGAAGACTGCTTGACCGGACAATGCAAACATACCTTCCACAATCATCAGTTTCGGAGGGTTGCCATTGTTGTCGCTTGGTCTATGCCCTTGCCTGATACTTTGACCACCCAAGATTTTTCTCGAGGAATTTGAGTTTTGAGGGACATTTCAAAGGATTTCAAGAGTCCCGATACTAGAAAAGTAGGACCTCACTTGCTTGTATGATGATGCACTGATGATTTATGAATAGATTTTGATGCTTAATCATAGAGTTAATATGATAATTCGTGTTACTGATGGAGTTCAAAGAGGCAGCTTGTCGTTCACCGGAATCTGGCCTCGTGCAGGCATGAGTCTGATGCGAATATTTACTACCTCCGAATTTTATTTCCTGACGTTTCGACCCTTGACGGTCGGCTTCCCACCGCGACTGCATTGCGGGGGCCACCAACGAGGAGAGAGGTGCGGTGAAGACGGCTAGAGGTCCTGGAGGCTTGGCCGGAATCTGGAGTAGGGATCGGGATAACACAAGCAGCTACAGGAGGCTTCGTAGTCGGAGAGGTAACTGAGCGTGTGGTCACCGTGGCGTGGGATAATGCCATAATGGGAGCGGAGACGAGTGAGTGACGCGGGCCTATGTGGGCCCATGTTGACGGAATGGGTATTAATGAAATGAGAAACAAATTTGAGACGTCAATTTTATTTGCTACAATAGCTAGGATTTGTGATTCTCTCTCCTCTAGCGTCTCCTCAATCTATTTCTACTCGTCGCATCAGATCTCAAAGCCGTCGTCATAGCTGATGGCTCCAGCAACCACTGTCTTGGGTGACTCACTGGAAGAGAGCCGTAGTATGCACGATTGACCTTGACATCTAGAAGGTCTAAAACGAGATTACGTTTGAGGGTCCCTCTTATAGTTACTAAAAATAATATAGTTAATTTATATTTTATAAATAAATACTAAAAATGATAATATTTATTATGTTAATATATTGCTATAGTTTTAAAAAATATTAGCTAATTTTATGTGTTTTTGCTACGGCAGTAAGAGAATATTACGAGACATCAAAACATAGAACAAAAACTAAAAAACACAAAATTTAAAGATGTAGGAAAGCATAAATTTTAAACGTTCATAAATGGAAGACGCTATACGAAAGAATACGCTTTCAATCTCATCTTTTGCCCCTCCCTCTTCCACTCCCTCCCCTCCCTGTCTCGCGTACGGAGTACTCGCGTGCCTCTTCCCCCCGTTTGCCGGCGCCAACCAGCTCCGAGGCGAGACCCGAGGTCGAGCCGTCGAGCCCGGGGCAGGTCGAGGCGAGACGCGAAGGTCTCCACTGCGTCCACTCGCTCTCCCACGTGTCTTCCACTGCCATCGCCGCCGGCACGAAGATCCGGGTGCGGGGAAGGCTAGCGCCGCCGTTGTTGTTTCATCCCAGCCGGGGCCCCAAAGTTTCAGAGGCCCGGTGCGGGCGCACCGTCCGCACTGGCTCAGGGCCGACATTGGTAGTATGAGGTTCGCTGGTTGGTACCTCAAGATCGCGGCGGTCGGGTCCTCGATAGGCGCCAGCATGGAGCTCTTCATGATCCACACAGGCTTCTGTACGTCTCTCCATCCCTACCTTGCTCCACATCCATCAAATCATCCAACCCATCCCATTATGAAATTTTTTTTAGCTATCTGGTAAGAAGGAGTTAAAAGAATCATATCTTTACTTCGATGGTCGCGCCTTCCATTTTGCTCAGGGAAAATCGCCAAATTGATACGTGGGGTAGCTTTTATGTCGCCAATTCTTAATGTAGATTTTCCAAATGGAGAATTTCCACTCTCCTGCTATGGCCAATCTGTATGTTGTACCCTGCAATCCAAATCAGCATCTAGGTCTAGCATTAAAAGTAGCTGGTTCAAAATGAAATTGATAAGGTTGGTTAAATCGCGCGTCGCTTCATATGATTCCTCCAATTTACCGTAAGCAACCTAATATGCTGGACTGTTTTAATTCTTATTCCCATCTTGAACAATCAGAATATCAGATTTCTTACATAGCTACACAACCATTTTAGAGTACCTAGTACCATTCACCCTGTCAAGTTCATATTGTTTATTGTTCACTGGTCATGCTGCATGGAATGAATCTTATATTTTCTCTATGGTTCTATACTGCAGATGAGAAGGTAACTGTCTTGGAGTCAGAAAAACGAGCATGGGAAAGCAGCCCAGAGGCCCAAGCTATGAGAGAAGCCTTGAACCCGTGGCGCAAGCATGACGAACAGCAGGAGAAATAATCATTGCCTTATGGCTCTTGTCAAATATTTGCATTCGCGTATGCGATCTGTGTACCCTTGAATGAGGTAATATGAATGACAATTTTTGCAGTTGGTCAATAAGCTGTCTTGCTTCTCTAAAATTGCTCAATAACAGCTTCTGACCTTTATAGGCGACAGCTGAATATTATAAAAATGTATGACGGCAATATTAATTTGTTTAAAGAGGTAAAAGAGATATAGTTCCATGCATGATAATTGAATGCTCGTTAAAATGCACTTCTCTTTCAATTACACATCACTGTAATAGCCATCTAATCCAATTTCCTTTTCTTTTCATTTTGGATACAACTTCATTCGACCAGCAACAAACACTCAACCCTGTTTATGTACAATCTTGGTCTGCTGTGTTAGTGCCCTGAAAAATGGAATACTGATTCTGTAGCCTATATACCAGCTGCTATGTTGATAGTTCACTATAGTCTTGATGACTGTTGTTGCTATATTCATTCATATGCTGTATCTACACAACTAAACTAAAACCTATAAAAGTTCATCGGATTTTGAAGCAATATGGAACTGATAAGGAGTTTCTCTGTCAACTTGAAATTTGGTGAAAGTGTTTACAACTGGACCGACCAGCAGCAGTAGCGTAAGCTGGCCTTGTTCTCAAGAAAAGGGCTATGCTTGACATCAACCCTAGCAATGTGATGCAACCCCACACAAAGAATGTGTTCGAATAGCACTTAGAGCGCATGCACACAACCATTGTATCAGTTATGCCCGTGTGGTTATCCTTTACCGTCATCCTTTGGTCATTTGCATCGTACACCAGGGCGGCAATCTGCCCATATAGGAGGTTGGAGTACCTAGGCTTCCTCGGCATCTTCCTTGTATTTGTGGGCCATAGAGCCCTGTCTTACCTGTCTTCAGTCTCAGCAAAACAGAAGACTGCTTGACTGGACAATGCAAGCATACCTTCCACAATCATCAGTTTTGGAGGGTTGCCATTGTTGTCTCTTGGTCTATGTCCTTGCCTGATACTTTGACCACCCAAGATTTTTCTCGAGGAACTTGAGTTTTGAGGGACATTTTAAAGGATTTCAAGAGTCCCGATACTAGAAAAGTAAGACCTCACTTGCTTGTATGATGATGCACTGATGATTTATGAATAGAGATTTTGATGCTTAATCATAGAGTTAATATGATAATTCGTGTACTGATGGAGCCTCTTCAAAATGGTAGCTTGTTGTTCACCGGAATCTGGCCTCGTGCAGGCAAAGAGTCATGCAAATATTTACTACATTCAAAATTCTATTTCCTGATGTTCCGACAGCATTGGTAAGTCAAATTTGTATTGTGCTTGATGTCTAGAGGACATCAAAAAAAAATTTGGAGGGAGTGCTTTGCAACTTAAAGTGAAATGATGTACCAGAACAATTCGGATTTTCTACTCTGGTGTTCTTTCCCCTATAACCTCTTCACGTAGCATGTCCCTAACGTGGTTCCTTGCTGAACAGATCGCTTCAGAATTGTACAAACCATTGTCATTACATTTAAAGAATGGAGTATCTCGTAACGTTGGTTAGTCTTTCGATGTTGTTGCCTTCCTGTGCCAAACTAATGAATGCTACAGTATAGGTTAAAAAGTTTTGCACGTGTTGCATTCTAAATGAAATTCACAACTGAAAAAAAAAAATGAAATTCACAACTGAGGTATATTTGTGGCAAAATTGAAGTATGTTCTCCTTCATAATCTAGTTACAGAGTTTCCATTGGTAACGCCAATATGCCAGTACATTTAATTATGCTGCATCTAACAGAGAACTTCGTGAACTGGATCGCTTCCCACGGCTGCCCTGTCACATATTCACATGTTTGACTTTTGCTTTCCTCTTCGTATGGGTAAAAAAAAAATAGCCTGATTACTTGCAACATGCTTTGGTTTGTGGAGAAAATTGTTGTAATCCTTTTTGACCTCCCAGGTCCAGATTAGTCCTGGTAAAGAATACACCAATGATGGACGGCTCTCGTTACCTACCATTCCACTGAAAAAAGGGCGCGGAATAAACCAGTTTGTGATTTTCAGGGCTATTTGAGATCGTCATTTTGTCGCCTAGCTAGTCTTGAATACAAACCATTGGTCTTAATAAGCTCGCTATGTTTACCATCCTGCACAACCATACAAAGGAACCTGTAATTATGAAACTGTAATACCGAATCCATAAAGGACGTTGTAGATTGCTGCAGTTGCTTCATCATGAGAAAATAAGTGAAGCAATCATGTTTCTCTGATAGATCGCCCTAACCCCACAAGTCTACATTCTGAGCAATAACGATGCAATAGTGGAAAAACGTACCTCCACAATGCTACCATTTTCCATGACAATAATTCTATCAGCTGATTGAATCGTAGATAACCTAGTGGAAACATGTGAACGGCTCAGTTATCTCACATGTTTAAAATCCAAGATACATTTATTTCTGAGCCAAGAGTACGTTACCTGTGTGCTATGATGATCACTGTTCTTTTAGCCTTTGAGTCACTACTGACTTTTGTAATGACACTCTAGAGAGACAAAGATGAAATCAATAAGATGTTCTTAGGCCCATTTAATTTATATGCATGATTTCTTACCTTCACATAATGTTCACTCTCAGCATCAAGTGCACTAGTAGCTTCATCAAGTAGTAAGATCGATGGGTTCCTCAGGAGGGCCCTGGCAATCGCTACCCGTTGTTTTTGACCTCCACTAAGAAGAGCATCATCAACAACGGTGTTATATCCGTCAGGCAGAGACATTATGAAATCATGAGCATATGCCTGCTTTGCTGCCCACATCACTTCTTCGTGACTAACTTCTCTGGGGCAACCATACTTAATATTAGAGCTAATATCCATTCGGAATAAGCGTGGTTCCTGCATATAACAAACATAAATGGTCGTTTAATACGCCATAAGTTCTGTATGATCGCAGACTAAACAGGGAGTTGATTAATTCTGACCTGTCCAACAAAACCAATGTTTTCCCTGAACCATCTGACATCAATCTCATTGAGAGGGACACCATCAACCAGTATCTACATCAACACACAAGACTTTCATGAGTGAGTTATACATGCGACGAAATCATTCCTCATGAATTTTAAGTAGGTTGACATCACAGTTATAAATAGCTTACCTGCCCATTTGTAGGTTCGTATAGCCGAAGTAGCAAATTGACTATAGTGCTCTTGCCACTTCCACTAAGTCCAACCTATCAAGTACATCAAACAAGATGTTAAATGATAATTATAACAACTGCACACTTTATGTAAATCCAAACATTATCAAAAGAGCTCATGCATGTCTTACGATTGCAACTACTTCATTCGGATTCAACGTGAGATTCAATCTTCCCAAAATGGGTACCTGTTGACAGAAAGAGATTCATACGTACGCCAAATGACACAATAAAAAACATCTGCTTACATCATTAGTGACAAAACACCTATAACCAGGGACATTCTGATTTAGATGCTTGTTAAACATATAAAAAGGTAGTTATCCATATTAAACCGTAGCACAAGCATACCGTAGGTCTTGATGGATACGAAAATGACACATCAGCATACTGAACCCGTCCTTCCAACTTCTCTAATTTGAGTCCTACATAATGAAAAGCTGTGTCACTAGACAATCTTGCTTCTTGATCCAAAAGAGATGATCCAAATGGACAGAGAATCATAAACCAGACAGCAAACTAGAATAATAAGTTTCACTTTCTTGCCTTTGGAGGTAAGTTGCTTGCTCGGTAGAAGATCCATCAAACGAAATACTTTTTCACTTGCTCCAACAGACTGCATCAAGGAGGACCAGTTGTCTCCGATCCACCATGTAGATAAGATCAGCCACTCAGCATATAGTATGAATTTTGTCAATTGCTCAGCAGTTAACTTCCCAGACATGATAGCTATTCCTCCAATCACCACTGCAATGACCTACGGCAAAGCTTATTTGCAGGAATACTTCATCAATAGTAAATGCAATGTCCATCTAAGTCCAACTTTAATTTTTTTTTAAAAAAAAAAGAACATTGTTTCACTGTATTTAATGTCAAATGGTCTCTGAACAACAGCAATATTAGAGGTACCTGAGCAGCATGATAAAGATAGTTCAAGCTCAAGCTCCACCCTCCATAAGCCACCGTCTGCCGAAAACTCACATCATACAGTTTATCAAGCCACTTTGCGTACCTGTCACGATCTCAAAGTACATGGTATTACGATAACATCGGAGTGTTAACTACAGTAGCCATAAGAGACAAAAAACAGAAACAGAGAAATTGCCTGATGAATTCCTGCTTTTCTGTTCCATAGACACGCACTGTTCTAACCAAAGTTATCACCTCTTGGGCAACCTGATAAACATTAATATATAAAAAAAAACATAAGTGATTCATGGAATATGGATTTGATTTTGTCAAATAGCTTACTTATTAAGTATGCAAACTTACATTATTGGCATTTGCAGTGAACTCCTGCGCAAATTTAGCTGCTCTTTTCTGAAACCTACCAATTAAGTTATAATTGTGAATTTGTGATATATAGATTTCTCTCACACGCAACAAGGATTCAACAACAAATGAAAAAAAACATGACTTGTAGATGTTCTATATTTTATTAGAGTTGCAACAACAGTGAGACAAAAGGAAAAGACAAACTAGAAGAACAAAGGGAATGTTATACCTTCCATGAACCAGCATAATTGTTGATAATGTTGCACAAATAAGCATCGTGCACAATCCAAGAGGCCAAGATAAAATTAGCAGATAAATCAATGCACCTGCACCCTGAGATACATTAATGAAATGAGACATGAAGCTTTCTGATTCTGAGAGCTAGCCTGTGGTTCAAGAGAACTCTAAACAAAAATGATCACCTGAAGTAAATTGCGCGAGATCAGGTTAAGATCATTGCCAATAACACGTGACACTTGCTGGCAGTCAGAACCAAGCCTACTTGTCAGATCACCAACAGTTTCTTCATCGAAAAAGGAAATATCCTGAAAATACAGTACCAACAATGTTTATATGCATGAACTAAAATATCATTCAGAAACCACATTCTCCCTGTCTTTACCTGAGAAAGAATGGAATCAAATAGCATTTCTCTCATCCGTTTGACCTATGTAAAATCCAATGATATAATTAGACACTCATTAACGGAAGAGTAATGTGAAATAAAACTTGGCAGGACATGAGGAATCTAACATGGTTTTACCAAAATCATGTTTGCAACACCAAAACAGCAGCTTCGTAAACCACTGCAAAGGGAGTACCAGCTAGATAAGAACCTCATTTATTTCACAAAACCATACGGAAGGGAATAATCAATGAACGCATATGATGAGACGTTCTCTGTTTTGTGTGTGTGAACTTGTTTGATGTGTGTGCATTTTCCATGATGCTCAGTAAAATGTTCAAGTTTGAATCTCCCCATGATTTCACCATTCGTGTACCTTTTTAGCATATAATTTGTATACCTTTTTTTTGCGACATAACTTGTATTCCTGGCACCCCTGCCGTGCTAATTCTAGCTTCGCCCCTGATTTCAGTTGATGACAACCTTGATAATTTTCAGTTTTGTCGAACCAGATATTTCCAATTATGCCTCCAACATCAAAACTAAAAAATATAATAAAGCCATTTCCAAGTAACAGTAAACACAACATTATCTGCAGCAAAAGACTTTTCGCAGATATAAACAGCAACATCTAAGGCCAGCTACATCGAATGTGACCATATAGCACAATTGTGCAGCAAAATGTGTAAATGCATCATGAACCTTTTGTTTGGTTTAACCTATAATCCCCAACAGAATAGGAGGATGGTTGGAGCAAACGATAACTAACCTTAACACTCCAGAAACTAGACAAAGTATAACAAGAAGCTTGGCATTTCGGTAGAACACCGCCCCTCCATTCTGCGCAGAGAAAATGGACGCCGCGAGTAGATGGGGTATAGCGATCTCTGCAAGCTGCAACCACAACCCCAGCACTAGAAGCATCAACAGACACCAAAAGGTAGCCAAACGACGAAGTCAACCATCCACGCTGTCATGGAAGCTCGCATTACCGCAGCGCCGACGAGGGATGCGAAGCCGGCGTAGACTACCCACCGGTCGGCGGCGACGAAGCCCCACATCCTCTTGAGCGCGGAGACCGCCGTGGTCCCGCTTCCCTCGGCGCGGCCGCCGCCGTCCCCGGCCTCGTCACCGTCCTCGAGGCGCCACCAGCTGCCGCCGGGCAGCACGTTGCGCAGCCGCTCGATGAACTCCCCCGCGACGACGCGGCGCCGGCCAAGGCCGCCGAACTCGCCCCCGATCGCGGCGGCAGCGCGGATCCTCGCCGGCCGGAGCGCCCGGCCCTTGCGTAGCGCTCGGAGTGGCGCCCACCTCGGGGCCAGGATCGCGGTCGCGGTTGAGCCAGGTGCCACGGTGAGGAGCATCGGCGCGGGAGGCGGCATTTCGCACCCCGTGTTACGCGCGGCTCGATCCGGATGTATTCCGATACTCTGGAACGCTCGCGACTTCAAATAGCGTGGCTGCGAAGGAGAAGATCACGGGGGCCGCCGGAGTCGGGTTGGGTTGCCGTGCCCGCCACTGCCACGGCGACGCCTGCGCTCGTCTTCTCCGGCTGTCTCGCCGTTTTTTTCCTTCTCAATTTCAGCCTCCCTTTCTTGTCTTTTCTTGATTTTTCGCGTGCTCTTTTCTGTTTATTGCTAGTCTTTCATTGGGCGAAAATCCACGCGCGTGTTTTGTACTGCGGGGAGAGAGTGGTGGCGTGGTGCTGGAAATTCTGAAGATTTTCTTATTAAAATTTTTGTATGGCCGTGATTAATTCTTCGGGGGTTTGGATTGGCTTTGGTTACGCGGGGAAGGAACGATGGGGGGAGAAGGGACGTGGACCTCGTGTTGCCCTTGCCCGCCGCCGCCTTGCCCTTGCGGGCGTCGCGATGTACTTGGGCCGTGGAAGTGGCCCGTGGTGGTTATTCGGAAGCGGCTCCTTTTTTTTCTTTTCTTTCTTGCCACCACGGCGCCACTTCACAGTTGCAGTGTGGAATCTTCAGTTCCATTTTTAACGGTGTGTTTGATTGCATAGCCAGGGATTCTGTCACCTTCTCGTTGAATAAGGTAGAAAGCTAGGGAACCTCGAAAACAGACCGATGGAGTGAAACTTGTGTTAAATGTTAGTAGTGCTCACCTTTTCATACCAGTTTAAATTCTCGTGTAACTTGTTGATAGAGTAATAGCTTAATATTATCACGGTCGGAAGATAATTTTGAATCATAGTGGGTGTATATTTATTGAAATAGATTGTAGCCACCTCACATCATTGGACATTTAGTAGTAGGGTGTAAAAGAAAATAAACAAAGGCCCATTACACATGTGATCCTAAATGTATTTTTAATCCTAATTAGTTTAAGAAAATAAACAAAGTTTTCCAAAAAAATCCCTAATTCTAAAGAATTAGTTTATTTTTTGAACTAACAACTAAACAGCCAATCAAAGAGTATTTTAAGGTGCATCTTTTTACACCACACTGAAGAACTAAGAATTATATTTTTATAAAATTGTTCGTCAACATTTTTTATCAGGATGCTTTTTTTTAAAAAAAAAAGAGCAACCTAGCGATCATTGTTTTCTATTAAGAGGAAGGAAAAGTAATCCACAAATATTTGGTGCCCTAATCAGGATTTGATCCGTGGCAGACAGCCTCGGAGTTGTGTCCCTTTGCCACGGGACTATGGCTGCCTTGACACAAAATGCTTTCATGCTTGTGATAACAAGGAAACAAAAGGAAGATAAAAAAACATTGACGTATCATATATAGTTGTCCACTATATATAGTGTATATAGTACTCACACATTAAAAAAAAGGCCCATTTTTTCTCTTTTTTTAATTGATAACTAGACTCGTAAACTCCTTAAGCAGTTGCACTTCCAACTGTTGAGATTTATTATTGTTGGCTTTTGCGCATGGAATTTTATATGCCTTTTCTGTTTTTTTTAAATATCATGACGCAAAAGATACAAGCGCGGACTTCAATGATAACTTCAATGGTTATATGGCATGAATATTTGTTTATAATTGGGGGGTGAAACTCAAAATCATTATCACAAAATTTAACATGAAATTTGAACAGTTCAAAAGTTACAATGAATATTACATATTTTATACTAATTTACTTTATCTTTTATTGCACTATGACTTACTTATAATTTTGTATATTTTACCTATTTTTAAATGATCAAAAAGGTCATTATAATAACAAACGACAATAAGTTAATATAAAAAAGTATTATTCTGGACTTATAAGTATATACTAGTTGCTATCCCCACACGATTGCCGCAGAATTTTAAGTGTAGTTTTATATTATTATAGAATATGGATGCAAAAAAAAGTTTTTATTCATATGAAAATATATAATATAAATTAGTCATTTGAAACAACCTTTTAACCATGTTTTAGTTTTTTTGCGGGGAACAATGTTTTTAGTTTTAATCTAAATAGATAAGAGATGATAATCTAGTGGTAAGTGAATTAGTTTATTTCTTAGATTAGAGGTTGTCAGTTCAATTCTTCATATAGCATATTTTTGTACTATTTATCAAATTAATAGTGTAGAATGTTCAATCTAATTAGACAGTTGTGATATGTTAATAATGCTAATCTGATGGCTATTTGTGTCGATGATGTTAATCGGATGTAAGAGAATTGGTATAATAGGCAATGTATATTATATAAAGATAGATAAACATTTATTTTCCCAATACGAATTTAAGCTGTACCCCGCTTCTCGTCTCATCCGTCCGTGCGCGGGCCGCCGGATCTTGCTAGTACAGTCTTCTTGGAGTCTCTACTACTAATATAGGGTACGCACATCTCTTCTAGCTGGCGCGCGCTCAGACGTCACCAATTTCGGACTGGAGCTCACCGAACGACGCACACCATTGCCTTATCCTTCACGAACACACACCTGACACCTTTTTCTCGTCATTTTCTCTCTATCTAAAAATGATTTATCTGACAAAGAGAGGGGAAGAATAAAATACAACACGCCCTCGCACATCTGGTCGTCCGTTTGGGCGCGATCCATGAGCAAATACCACAAAATTTCGGATTAGATATGCGCTGGGGAGAGAGAGAGAGAGAGATAGCCCCATGAACCTGCAATGCTGCTGATGAGTGGTGACTGCCTGATCGGTGTCCTTTACTACCTATAGTAGTTTATGATATCAGCCCCGGCGAAACCGAGGACGCCATAACGTCATGTTGCCACGCCAACGCCGCACATGCCGACGAATACAGCCTGGGTTTCGATGCGCCATATGAGAGATCGTCATCGTCGTCACACCAGAAAAGGCACCATACATGCTAAAAAAAAAAACTTATATATGTGCACGCCGCACACGAGCGTGTCCCATCCAAAAAAACACCCTTGTCAAGTTCCAGAGATGAAGAATCTAGTAGAGACGCATTATCAATCAGGAACCCAAACCCCACGTCATACATAAAAAACACAGGCGGAGCACCGTGAGACCGCCTTAACTATCATCTACGCAAATTCAGGTAGTATGCCGATATTGCACACATGCATGCATGTACTACAGATAATTACTAACTGGTTCGAGAAACCAAACTAAACCAGACACTCTCTCTTACCGTCACAAGTGACTCTAGCTACTACATACTACCTCCGATCATTTTTTTTTTGTCGTCCGTTAGTGCAAATAACACTTGAGCAGCATCAATAAAAAAAGTCTGAGGGAGTAGTAGGTTGTAGAGGTTGATACCAACATCAACCCCTAGCACACACGTACACTACATGCTGTTTAAAACTTCGTCTTTACACGACGGGGAACAGCTGATATGATCATCTATCACCAGGTGTTTGTACTTTGTACTACAGAGCTTTAGCTATAGCTAGCTAGTTCCAACAATGGTGGACGACGTACGGCCTGGGAGGCTATATATCCCTCAGATGCTCACGGCCATTTGGCCCATGGCGGCGGCCTCCTGACGAGCCCGCCGCACGGCGGCGTGAGGCGACTTACCCTTGCAGGCGCCGTCGACTCCACCGCCGTCTTCCTGCAGGCCCGAAGCACCGGCTCTATCTGGACACCCGTGCTTGTGCTTGCCTAGAACACCGGAACCTCTGGCTTGCTCATGCGCCTGCCGTACCTTCACCCCCCGTATAAGCTGTACATTAATCGGTGCAACGAAAAGATATATCAGCTAGTTAACACACGTTGAAACCAAGTTCCCACAAAAACAAACTGGTATGCAAATTATTCTAGTACACGCCTAGCAAGCTTGAAAACAAGCACACAAATGCAGTATCAAGATCCTAGCTGGTAAGCTAAATGTGAAATTGTAAAGTAAGATTAAGAAAAAAGGTGTAGCGAACATTACATATTTTCCCGACTTCACATCAGAGTAGATCACGATGAAATCCCCCTCTTGAAGCTCATTGGAGCGGACAAAATCACCTGCACGCATCGGTGAAAGCAGCCAGCAATAATGTTTGAGACAAAATGTTATATATACAGTATGTCAAGCAAGATTTACATGATAGTTCACATATTAACCACATTTTCCTCTTCACCTGTGTTCTCTAGGAGATACATCCTGCTCTTGTTGTTGGGCCAAAACCTGCGTGCATGCAGATATAGAGAATTAAGACACACTCATGTCGCTGTCTCAGGAGTCAATTATGGTATTTTGCACGAGGTGAGAGCTGCCACTTTAAGAACAAACAAATGATACGTGTTCGTAAGCTACTATTGCACTAGCTAGACATACATGCAGCACGTTCAATACTAAAACAAGTTGTTGTAAACATGCTTATCGTTTTGCATTACGTAGGACACGAGAGAGTGCATGCCACTATTTGCTCCCAGATTCCCAGCGTACGTATTCTTATATGACCCACTTGCCCAAATGGGAAAGGGACCAATCCCACAAGTGTTGCCATCTGTACTCATTATCATTTACTACTACTTCTGGCCCAGTGGTGCTATCTCTCTGCCCCCACCCCCTCGATTAATTAACCGAAACGAACGGAACGGTCTGGAAACTTCGATTAAAAAGGAAAAGGAAAAAGAAGGAGAGGACCAAGAACAAGTCGCTCGATTTCTAATATAAATTTAACCAGTAGGGGATAATCCCCTCCTGTTTCGTCAAAAAAAAAAAAGAAAAGAAGTCGCTCGATTTTGCCCAAATCCCTTTGCTACAGCTCACCTGTACCGCATGTTCCAAACCCGCGATGTGCCGATGTCCTCCATCGGGATAGAGATGCCATCCCTCGTCTTCAGCTCCGGCAGGTGAATCTCCGCTTCCTTCTGAAATCGTCCCAAAAAAAGAACAGTTTTTAGCACCATTATTTATTGATGAAGAACAAGAACCTCAACAAAATGATGGCGAATTTAGCATGGCAAGAACGCATGTGCAGAGCGGATGCATTATGCGTGCAGCGATTGCGCACAACTTGCTGGGCGAAATTTGTATGTGTGCAAGTGGGGTATAGACGTCGATGTGGAAGCGCGGTCTCACTTTGGGGAGCACGATGCGACCGAGGCTCCCGACGTCGCTCTGCTTCAGCACCTTCTGCAGCAGGAACCGCAGGTTCTTGTCCGCCTTCCCGGCGCTCTGCATGCAAATACACATGTGTTCATCAGACGCGCAAGAACTCCGGCGGTGGAAACACGGATCGATCCGTACGCAAAACCATACAGACTCGCGCGTGCATGTTCTAGTATCAAGTAGTACAGTACTATTTCTGGAAAGCGATGTGCGTTTTTTTAGCTGATTTTTGGAGAAACAGAAGAGATCGTTTCAGATCTCGTGCTACAAAGCGATGGCAACAAGCTCTTCATTCATGGACCTGATGGCGCTTATCGGATGCTGATGCTGCAGCGCGCTGGGGACTCTCCTCCTGACGTGCGGAGGACGACGACGGCGCCGCCGCCGGCTCCGGTGAGGACACCTGCAGCACCGGCGTCGTCGAGGAATTGGACTGTGAGAGCGGGTTACGGATCTGCTGGCAGCTCGACGGCCAGAACCAGCCACCAGCTGAGGGCGTGACGGGCGTCGAGTGCGCCGCGCGTGGGGAGGGCTCCTGCTGCTGGAGGACCGTTGCGCCTTGGATCTGGCCTAGGTTCAGCTGCTGGCTGCGCTGCTGCTGCAGACACGACAGCCGCCGCTGCCGCGCCATGCGCTTCTTCCGGGCCTCCTTGGTGGCCGAGGCAGGCTCGACGCCGGCCATGCGCTGGGAACCCATGGTGGGGTACGGTCCGCTGGCGAATCCGGCGGTGAAGGGCGGCGGAACGACGCGCGGCGGCATAGGGTACGAGCCCGTTGTGGAAGCGCCAGGGAACTGCACGTACTGTTGCGGCCACGAGACGTTCCCCCCGTGCATGTCGCCCACCGCCGGCGGGGAGAACGGCTGGCTGTTCACGACCACGCTGCTCGTGGCGCAGCTCTGCTGGTGGAACGTGTACTGTTGCCCTGCGCCGCCGCTCGGGCATACCGTACTCTCGCCACCGTAAGCCGGTGGCGTGAAGGACGACTGCTGGTAGGGCGCCCAGGACGTTCCGGCCATGTCCTGTCCACCGGTTGGGAACTCGTAGCCAGGGTTGGCGCCAGGACTCGAGAGCTGGCCACCGTGGCCATGCTGCGAGTGCGAGGCCGCCCCCTCCTCCGTCGCGCCGTGAGGACGCTTCTTCTGGAGGTGGTGGTTCTGCACCCATGTTAGGATGAGCTTCAGTAGCTGCATGGTGCCCTGGCGTCCGCCACCGAGCCGGGCAGCAGCAGCCTCGATGGTGGACCGCCGGAGGCGTATTCCGCGGAGATCCTCAGCCGAGATGCTCTCACGGTTGCTTGTGAGCCACTCCATGAAGAACCGCGGCAGGTCGTCCCCCGCCGCCGTAGCATCCATGCAAGCCTCCTCCTCTCCCCCTGTCCCTTCCAGCAAGGCCTTACCCTGGCCTCTGCCGGTCGGGACGTCGCCCACTGGGTGCGGCGGCGCGGACATGGCGCCCTCTATCATCATGCCCAAGTCAGGGAACAACGGCTCCGAGTCCCAGGGCACGGAGAGAGATGAGAAGTCAAGGATCTGGTCCATGTCCGCGAGCGCATCGAATCCCTCCCCGCCTGAGGCCGGTGGCTCGGAGGCTTCCCTGGCGACGCCATCAGCCCCGCCGCCGCCACCAGACCTTCCTCCGGCGTTGGTGTAGGTGCTGGAGGAGTTGGAGGAGGACGAGGACGAGTAGGTTGAGCTGCTGGACGGCGACGAAAGGCAGGGGAAATCCGGGAGGGAAGGGAACGTGTCGTCGGCGAAAATGAACTCATCCGCCGCCTCCCCGCCGCCGATCTCCTCCGCTAGTTCCTTCCCCCGGCCGCCACCGTGCCTGGCCGGGTTCTCTTGGGAGTGCCGTGGCGATGAGCCGGCGGAAGCGTCCATGCAGAGGGACACGGCGATAGAGAGAGGGCGCCGGCGACTCGATGTGCAGGTGTGGAGGTGGGTGCAGTTACTGAGGAAATGAACAGGGGAAGCAGGAGGTGGAGGGGGAGGAGAGAGGAGGGAGCCGAGATGCGGCAGCGGGACACACGTGGCGGGCGCCGGGACCCGTGTGGGGCGCCACGCCGCCCACGCTAGCCGCTCCTTGGTGACCTTTTACTTCAAACCCCCGTCGCACACCCAACAACTATCCCTGAGTACGAGGCCGCTGGTGTTAATGGCCCACCCGTCATCGAGGTACTTTTCACAAGAGTGCGTAAGGTTTCTCTATGCCGCTTCCGGTCAATGACAACCGGCCCGCGCTGGTCTGACCCACATGTCAGTTTCTGTTTCTGGTACGCCCGTTGAACGGAAGGCTGCGCGGCGCGTCCTAATTTGACCGTTATGGAAAGAATGCCATATGGTTTGCCTCTGCCAATGAGACGTAGGACCCACTTGTCAATACGGCGCGGGCAAAACATCGTGCGTGCATAGCTGCTTCCGGCGCCGTAGGATATCCGTGTCCCCAGGCCGCCGACTGGGGCTGCGCATGAGAACGATCCGTGAACGTCAGATACAAACTCTATATGATCAACGCTCGAGGATTCCCGGCACCACAGGGTTTGTCTGCGTAGACGGAACAATTTCTCTATGCGCACGCGGGACATATAGACGGTAGCTGACCTGTGTGTGGGGTTCGATGGTCAGGACGAGGTGGACTGCTGCCATTGGGCATTGGCTGTCGCGTCCGTATGGGAGACATCAGCGCCAGCTCATGTCAGCCTGAAAAACACGTCTGCACCTGTAGTGCGGGGCGTTGCGTGTTGATGGAGAGCTTGTTGGAAGCTGCGTTTCCCGTTGAGATAATATTTTACGAAGTTTCTTTCATAAAAAAGAAAAACCTTATTCGTAAGGGATTTATTGTGAGGGCAAAAAAAATTCTTTTCTACTACAAAGACATGACTTGTAGAGGTTCTATTAAAAAAGAATGATGAATATCTATCTATTAAGTAAGGAGTAAGGTCCTATTTAGTTGTAATTTTTGGAGGTGTAACTTTTTTTTAAAAAGTTCAAAAGCCAATCAAAAAGAGTCCTGTTTCACAACAGCTTTGACTGAACGCAAGTGAGCAGTTTTTGCCAAATCTCGATCGAACTCTCTACTCGTACGACCATTGAATACGAAATATACAACACTCTCTCGCTCTCTTCTTTCGAATTCCTCACAAATCCCAACCAAGATCGACAGATGTAGGTGCATTATAGAAATTTCTTTATTAAAGCTACAGTCACAGCTGTTTCAACCAAACAACTTTCAGCTTTCAACACAGTTCAGACTTCACAGCCGCTTTTTCCACAACCACATCCCACAGCCAAATTTTTCACAGCTACAGCTCAACCAAACAGGGCCTAATTGCATAACTAGCTTGTACGTCACCTAGATTTTGATATTCTCAATATTAGTTTTTTTTAGCAAACTTCATTGTTTTACTAAAATTTGTTGGAAAAAATCCTTTAATTTCCACCCTGCTTAATCTATTCAACCCATTGTCATTTATTTTGAAGCACCTAGCGGCAGTGACGGACCTGACGCTCGGTCCACATAGGCCGTGGCCCGAGTCGTCGACCCAATTGACAGGCTTAAATCTGTTAATTTTGCATGTGCCACCGTATTTCCTGACCCTGCTCAACGTAAGTGGTCCGAGTCTGCACCATTAGGCTGGGTCTTCTACTGCCTTGGCGGGGTCATTGTAGAGTATACTATGCATGCAACTTAGAGAAATTATGTAAAAGGAACATCCAATGAAGATTACATGTTGTTTCATAAAAATTAGAGGAAAGTTTAATTTATTCTCCTCAAGTATAGATAAAGTCTAGATAACCCATTAAACTATTATTTAGTTCACTTTATTCCTAAACTTATGTCATTTGTTCCAATTTACCCCTAATACAATTTCTCTTTTTTATTTCTTTATATATAAATGACGTTATAAGTAAAAAGTTTACGTGAAGGTTATTGACATCTAACACATTTTAGAAAAATACTTCACAAAACTTTTATAATTATTTTGATAGAGAAGGAGATTTAATAGTAAAATAATCAACATGATGCAAATTTATATAAAATATAATGTTAAAAATTATACTTTATTTTTAAAAATATATTATGATAACCACTACAACCCTACAAAATGTGGAATTAAAATCGGGAAAAAAAAGACAGATTATAGTAGAAGGTAAATTAAATCAAATGACATAAGTTTGGGACTAAACTAAACCAAAAAATAGTTTAGTGGGTCATTTAGACCTTGTCGATACTTGAGGGGAGTAAATTGGATTTTTTTCTAAAATTACTATCTAAATATTATTTGAACATATACTTTTATCGATCTCATCAAAGCACTTGCTAACATAAGTCAACAAAACGTACTTGGTGGGTGGGTATTTACAATAAAAGTCTTATAGGTGGTAATCTCAAGCTTATGACGTATGAGATCCATTATAAAATCTTCTGTAAATCTAATAAATACAATGTCATAACTTTATCATGTATATAGAATACTAGCAGTTGGAATTTTTTTTTTGAATTGCACGGGTAAGTGCAGTCCTAAATAAACTATAAAACTCTACTACTTATTAATTACGTAACAATTGTCCTTGCAACGTTATTCCGCTCATTCCTGCATGCTGCTGGCTCCCGAAAAGAAAGGAAAAAGCACGCGCCCACCGTAAGGAAAACAGAGTAGGACTGCCGTGACTTCCCTGAAGGAAAAAAGAGTAGAACCAAAATCAATATCTATCCCCTCGAATCTAGATCCGAGCAATTCACGCCGCGGCGTCGGAGATCTCGGTAAGGGGAGAGAGGGAGAGAGAGAGAGAGAGAGAGAGAGAGAGAGAGAGAGAAAGGTCTTGAGTGCCAGAGGGGCCATCCTCGATCCGAATGGACAGAGGCATCTCAGCCTTCACCGATGCGGCCTCAGACCACATCACCGACGCGGCGACGTGCCCTCGAGCCCATCACCAGAACTCAGGATGAGGGAGGTTGACAACGGTGGCACCAAGCGCCGCAACGAGCGGTGGCGATGACACGCGCGGCATGGTGCGCGGTGCCAAACTGCCAAGAGCTGCAGCTCCGGACGTGGTGAGCGATGCTAATGGCAGCATCTCTGAGCTGCCATGCGACACAAAGTGAACGCCAAGCGAAGTGGATGAATGGTTGATGCAGCGACGAGGCTATACTGGCAGAAGGTGGAGCACTGGAGCAGCACATGTGATGGATATGGGCCATCTGCTTCGCTTGTGTGCGTGGGGAAAACTAAAAATCCGACGAGTTCAGTAGTGGACTCGGCCTGCGTACTTCAAAGGAGGGAGAGGAGATCGTGGCGCGTCAGTTTATGGTGGAGCCGAGCTTGGAGATGGAGAATGAGGTAAACTCAGCTTGAGCTTCATTGCCATGCCATGACGCTGGGAGGGAACAGGGAGATAAGAGAGAACGAGGGCAATGACTGATGGAGAAAGACCCACGTTTTGTTATGGGTAACCACCATCGTGGGACAGGGGACCAATTTTTTGGTGGGCATTTTGTTGAGTCTATGCGAAATATGGAATGTTGCCTCATTTGCTAATCTTTAGTAGCATCATTTTAATTTTGTTGTTCGGTATGGGATCTCTTGTAAAGATAAAGTTAAAAGATAATGGTTATAGCCTAAGAAGATAAAACTATTTTTTTGTCGAATTTCTTATTCTCCAATTCATGAAACTTTAATGACAACAATAATGGGTTATTAGGATTCGTTGAAGGGCTTTTGAATGTTAAATCGGTCCAGTGGTGGTGGCGTAAGAAAAGACAAAGGCAAAGGCACCGTCTCAACAGGAGATGGCGATTGGGGCAAACGACAGCACAACGAGGAGTAGCTGTAGACCTGACAGCGAGAACAGCCGAAGGAGGGGATAGGCAGGGGCGAGCATTGAGTTTATGATGAAAGAGAAAGAGCGTTGAAAGGTAGAATATGATTTTTTAATTATTTGATGAAAATCCAAAAACTCTTAATTAGTGTTTAAATGAGTGATATTTTTTTAAATATACTGATAATTAATATCTCGTTGCAACGCACGGTCATTATACTAGTTTTCATCGTAAAAAAGAGACCCCAAACGTCACATGCAGCAGTTTGTGATATTTTTCTTTAGGAGGTGATCTTCTGATTTTTACCATGATGTAATGCGATCTTCTCTGAAGAGATGCGGCCAATTTGAAGAGGCGCCACGTGATTGATGTTTGTGCCGATGGATCCCCGGACGAGCATCGAGCGAAACCAAACTGTCAACCCAGGCAGGCCAGGCTGCCAGATGCGTCCCCTTGAAACCATCAAGTGCAGGTCACCAGCGATCGACCGCGACGACGCAACAACAGGCAGGAAACTCAAAACCGGTCGGACTCCACGGCGACGCGACCCACCCAAGCGGAGCCGGGGAGGAGCAGCGTAACACGCACCAAAAAAGGATACTACAGCAGCAACGGAGGAGGAGGTGCTCGGCAGGCGGTCCAAACGCTCGGGGGCCGAGCGGGATTTGGAGGCAGCGCGCATCCCAAATCCCCAATTCGACCCCGACCCCGATCCCGTCGCCAGATCTCGCGCCCCCTCCCCGGGGCTCGATCGAACCGGCGGCAGCGCAGACCGGCGAGTTCGGGGGGATCCCGCCGAGATTCGGGTTGGACGGGGCTGGTGGTGGGAGCCGAGGAGGCCATGGCATCGGCGCCGGCGTCCTCCGCCGCGTCGTCGCGCAAGGAGCACCTCGAGGCCGGGAAGAAGCGGGTAGGTCCGTTGGTACCTGATGCTTGCGAGAAATGTAGTCGTCAGCTGCCCGCAATCGCGGATTAAGCAATCTGTGTGGGTAACAGCGTAGAGCAAGTAGGGGCATTCAGCTTGCTGTAGAGAAGCCAAATGCTATCAAATTTAGCCTGATCGTTTAGCTTGGCGTAGCAAAGCCAAATGCCATCGATGCCACATTTTATCAGGCTCAGTTTTGAGCTGTTGAAATTTCGCTGTTTAGACTTTGTTATGCTGTGAGCTGATCTTGAATGCTTACTCTGCACAGTTTTGACTAGAAGGTTGGCTTTAGGATAACAGTCTTATTTCTGTGATCCAGCTCGAGCAGTTCCGAAAGAAGAAGGCGGCGAAGAAGTCTGCTGCTGCTGTAGAACAGATGAAACCGTCGGTTCCTGATGTAGTGGAGAAAACCCCTCCAACTGCCAGTACTGCTAGCTCCGGAAACGGGCTGGTGTCTGATGCGGAGCAGCCAAGCGTGTCAAGTTCATCTTCTGTGCCATCTGCTAAATATGAGGATGTCCCAATAAATTCTTCCCGGGTTGCAGAATTCCAGTCAAATGGTCCTTCTGTTGTAAGTGCTTCTTCTGGGATTAGTAATATTAGTCCCCAACAAGATGCTGTTAATGATGGTGGAAATAAGTTCTATGGGAACTTGAGCTTCTCTGACCTTGTTAATGGTCATCATGAGAATTGGAGAGGCGACACTGCCCTTAGAAAGGATCAGCCGAGCCCTGAGAAAGAGGTGCAATCAACATTGCCAAGTTTAGGCCCACCTTCTGCCGACACATTGCCAAGTTGGAGGAGAGATTTTTTATCAGGTCAAGTGCCTGATACCGAGCAATCTAGTTCATACACATCCAATACCATTTTTGGAAGATCTGAAAGCACTCACACTCAGGATTACCCCACGAACAACGATGTCTTTGGTCGGTTTCGAGGTAAATTTGAGGCTTTTCTTTTCTACCCATAGATTATGATATCAAATAATTAACATTATCTTGAATCTCTTTTACCTTTCATTTGTCCTATGCAGCTACCTCCAAAGAATCTTCACAAGTGGAGCAATCTGTGTACGCCAACAGCCGAGAATATGGTAGCACCTTCAATAGTTCTAGGATCGGTGACACTGTAGATCATAATACGAATTCTGAAATAAATCGGAAGGCAGAAAATTTCACTCCTGTTAGTTTTGAGAAACAGGATCCTTTTCTGTCAGCTGGTAATCCAACTACATACACTCGATCAAGACCATCTTTTCTTGATTCTATTGGTGTACAAAGAGTACCCCCAACAACTCAAGTGTCATATGGGGAGCCTGCAAAGGAAAATCAACTATCGAGCAATTCAAATTATCAGAGTTTATTTTTACAGCAATCAAATCAACAATCCACAGGAAGGAGTGCTGTGGATAATTCAATTAGCTTTGGAAGCCAGAGATATAATCATCAAAATGAATCACATGGCAATTCAATCTCTCCTGATTTTTCAGTTTCCAAAGAAGAAAGAAATCTGCAGCATGGTAATCAAACATTCCAAAACTTTACAACGCATGAGAAAGATGATGATTTTGCTGCACTAGAGCAGGTGATGAATGCTAAACCTTTTTCAAATATGAACATGTATTTCTTGAGGATATAATGTTATTATATTGAATTGAGCTGTCATCTCAATATCAAACTGCACAGTGGCCATAATATTTTCAGTATTTGACATGTCCAATTTGATGCCGACCATACATGAAGCGGTAGTTGGTGATGAAATAGGCTGCTAACCAGTTGATTGTTTTTGTTACTAACCAATGTTATGTAAAAGAAAGTTCCACTATCAATTCTAAAGGCTCTCTTTAGTGAATGACACTTCCGAATTTTGATGTAATAACTTCTTTCTCTTGTATTATGGGCCCAACGACTGTTTTCTTAGTTTTTTGTGACGCTATCACCTCATGTAATTATATATGCAAACTTTTGATGGTACACCACATGCCAATATTTTGATGCATATAACCAGTTTCTCATCTGAATGCTTTGACATCATTTGGAAATTAGAAACTTGATGTTTAATATGATGTGGTTCATTTAGTTTGTTATAAGCTCTTCACAGACTGCTAATACCTCCTCTTGTTTGGTTGCCAGCTCATTGAAGATTTGACAAAAGAGAAATTCTCCTTACAACGCACTCTTGAGAAATCTCAAGAGTTGGCGGAAACACTGGCCACAGATAACTCAGCATTGACTGATAAGTTCAACCAACAGGTACATACAAGTTTCCTTGATGACATTACTGGAATATTTGGAAGTTGAACATGGTATAATGGTGGAATTTTCACTGATGGCAGTTATAAATTCACAGCAGAGGGATGTCCCCCCATATTGTTAGTAACAAACAAAGCAGCATTTTTATTTTTGCTTAACTTTTGAAATCTGTCTCTTCCATAAAGGCAAAATCCAGTCCCGCTCACTAAAATCCATAGGATGTCATGTTCTCAATTACTGTATGATTTCGGTAGAATATTAAACATGCAAAAATTCAGTTGAACTTAGAAATAGCGGTTTTGTCAAGAAAACAAGAACCTCAGGCAGAGGTGCTAAGTGATTTAATACGCTTGTATTAGGGCATTTTGTCTTGGGTACAAAATAGGTCATTATAAATAGATTGACCTTTACTTTCTCTCACCACATAATTTGTCGCTAAAATGAAAAATCATATTATACTTTGATATACGAATCTATTGACAGAGTAACTTCTGTATACTAAAAGACAAATTTTGACTCCAAATAAACACTGTCACTGTATACTAATGGACAGGGTGTATTAAACAATAAAACTGTTATCTCCACTCTCGATCAATGTTTAAATTTATTATATGATTTATAGCTTTTGTTTATGGGTTGGAATGAATTCTGATTAAACATGTGTTTCTTGTACTTATTACAATATTACTTACTAATCAGTATACTGTAGTATTCTTTTCACCATTTAAAAGATTTATTCTCTGAGTTATAGCTTAGTTTATGGGGTTGGAATAAATTCTGATTAGACATGTGCTTCTAGCAGTTATGAATTACCAATACCAGTATAATGCATGATTACTTTTTCACCATTTACAAATATCAGGCACACGTTATCAGCCAGTTGACATCTGACATGGAGAGATTACAGGACGAAATTCAAGCTCAACTGGTGAGGCCCTCCTTTATGCACTTACAGTTTGAAATGTGAAAGCATTCTGAGACTTAGATTATGTAAATACTTTTAAACCCTGTGCACACACAACATCATTGATGTTGATTTCAGTTGTAGTATATGCTATGCTCTACAAAAATGTGATTTTCCCACAACTACTGTCTGAAGGCACAACGAACAGAAACATACAATTATGTTCTGTGTAAATATTGAAATTTGAAAACCTAGTGGGAAGGATTTATTGTATCTACAATTCAAACATTGAAGGAGTCTTTTGATCACATAGTATACACATGCAAACTGTTTTTGTGCATAGCTGTTTTTTTTGGTACTTTGCATGGTCAGAAGCTGTAGTGCAACCACAACTGGGTCTCTACCAGTCAATTATCACTTTTTACTATGTTATTTTGTGTTTGACATTCCAATGACGCCTCTGTTTGGGAGTAAAAGGCTTGGTTGTTGTTGTTGTATTCCAATGACGTCTCTGTTACTTTAAACATTATCTTCACAATTAATTCTGTTAAATGTCACTACTTAGTTACCATCTTTTCGGTACAATCCTTGTCTTCATATGCTATTTGAATCCCTATCGGTAGCTGCCTTACTAACCGAATTTGTGCAACAGCTGGCGCTTGAGTCTGTCAGGACTGAATATGCTAATGCACAACTAGAATGCAGTGCTGCGGATGAGAGGGCCAAAGTACTTGCTGCTGAAGTTATTCTACTAGAAGATAAGGTGATTTGTTATCTTTTTTTACTTATTGTCCATTATAATCACCCCCAACAACATGGTGGGTTATTTAGAGTATGTTATGTATGTTAAATATGTAAACCTTAGTGATGTTGGAACAAATCCAAATAGCAAGTAACATCTCATCCAGATTAGTACATGCATTAAACCTATAAATGCAATCGTTGGCAAAACAACTCTAGTTCATTGTACCCTATTATAAAGGACACAGTATTCCTTTTTCCTTTTGTTTTGTCATCGAGAATTCTTATGGTTGCTGGATGCTGGTGTTACATCCATTCCTTATGCTACTAGCAATTATGATTCTTATTTGGTTTTATGCTCATTAGCCAGTATGCTTTAGCATTTAGTTTATCTGTAACCTAATATTTTGTAGAAGTTTGAGCATTAGCTCATGGCAGTTTGGTAATCTATTTTTTCTTAGGCTCTGAAATTGAGGTCAAGTGAGCTAAAACTTGAAAAGCAAGTTGAGGATTTGCATTCTGAGATTTCTTCATACAGGTGAAGTTGATCTGACTTGCCTTGCTAAGCCACATCTGCAACTGTTTCAGTCTTCTTTTTTCTCTGAACCGTATAAGGATATAGACTGGATAAATCTATGGTTTCAAAGTGAAATGACCCCTTCTGGTTCTTATTTTTCATATTATCCAGGCGCAAAGTTTCTAGTCTAGAGAAGGAGAGCCAACATCTTCAATCAACTGTTGAAGCTCTTCAAGAAGGTACTTTCTTTCGCCCCAGTTCCCTTCTGAAAATTATTTTCGGTTAATCATAGAGAATTAGGGTGTCCTCACAGATGCACCCATTTATGTTTCTCACTCTACGTGGACAGAAAAAAAGCTCCTATACTCTAAATTGAGGAATATTCCTGTTAATGAGAAGGTAAACATCATAGAGAAGTCTTCAGCTGATAAGAGAGATGCATCAACTGCGACAGAGGATTTAGGTGATTAGTAGAACTCTATTTAGTATTTAGCTATCAATGCATATCAATATTTTTCTGGCTAATTTCAAATGTTATTCAGATACCGGGGAAATCAGCTCTTCAGAGACCCTGGCCAGCACTGTCGACACACTAGAAGATGCTGGAACGTCTGTTTTACGGTCCAATGTCACGATTGATTTTGCTTCTCTTGAAGAGGTCTCGATTAGCATTCCAGGTGATCAACTTAGAATGATTGACAACATCAACTCCTTGATGTCAGAGGTACTCCCTTCGATATGCAAAAATCTAGTATATGCAAAAAAAAAAAAAACCCTACAGGTACCTTGATTTTTGTGTTAAATGATGTGGTTATTATTCACAGTTAGCAGTGGAGAGAGAAGAACTGCTACGAGCACTGAGAATTGAGTCATCCAATTGCTCAAAGCTGAAGGTATTGTTTATCTCTTATGTAGCATTACTAATTGAGGGTATGCGTGTTTGGATCGAACTACTACCCTGGGTTCAGTCAAATCAAGCTTCTACTTGTTGGAGAACATGTTTGCGTGTCAATGCTTGAATCAAGATCTTCCTTGTATTGTTGTTGTAGTGCTGCATCTACATCTACTCATGCAATTTACTCTTGTAACCTGAAGGAATTGAATAAAGACCTAACACAAAAGCTGGAGATTCAGACGCAAAGGCTCGAGCTATTGAGTTCTCAAAGGATGGCTAATGAGAATGTCCTAGCAAAACCAGCTGACCCACGCTCCATCAATGATGCAACAATGTATGCTGATGAAGGAGATGAGGTAAGTGTCTTTCATCAATTATCTAGTGGAAGATTGATAGACCCTATCACATAATTCTCAGTATAAATGTTTCTTTGAGTTGTTAGCTTATTTTTTACTCTACTTTTTTTTTAAGAACATATCCTCTATACTTTTTTGTTACAGGTTATGATTCCAGAATTTCTTTTTATTCTTTTCAATATGATAAGAGTTTAACTATGCAAAACGAACTTAAGTTGTTAGCATCCAGGAGCTTATGTGCATTATATTCATGTTACCCTGAAAAGTTTCTTCGTAGATGCCTGACCCAGAATGTTTCCCAGGTTGTTGAACGAGTGCTTGGCTGGATAATTAAGCTCTTCCCAGGAGGGCAAAAACGGCGTACCAGCAAACTTCTGTAATGGAAACAGAGATATTAGTATACCTGATGTTTCTTTCATTTAAGGCCTGTTTAGAAGAGGGATTGCTTCTCAAGTTCTATAGTAGGCCGTATATGATTTTTTGTCCGTTTTGATGATAGCATGGTGAGAAGTGTATATTGGAGCCATTTGATGTAACCATTCTTTCTCTACAGAAAAGGAAATGTACGTTGACTTCTATGCAGTATGGAGCTGCAACCTTGTATTGGCAATGAAAAGAATAGCCTCAAAGAATAAATCCTTCCCCAGTGTCTTCTGTATCAGCACTTTTGGCTGCGGACTTGCAAACTGATTTATTTGTAACCCTTCATTCAGGTTGCACTACTTTTGACGGAACTGGTAATATTTGCACGGATCCTATTCTACTAACCATATTTCCATATGGGAAAGGATGGTACAATACAGTCGGTGACTAAAATCACTTCAATGTACGGGATATAGTTGTATATATCATTGCTGTTCATTCTTCTTTCCCTTATCAGCAAATGACGTAATAAACCTTTGTCAGAATCAGAACAAAGGAAAATGATTAAACAAATTGCAAACTGAAAAAAAGAGGGCCCTTCGTAAAGATGGCCATCTTGAATTCACCGTGCTGTCTAATATACTCAGTGTGGTGCTAGCGTGTTTGACCAACGAACAGAAGCGGCAGCAGCAAAATAGTACTACTTCCTATTATGGGTAGGGACGCTCAGATAGAACTTTGTGTTCTTGAAATCGTCAAGAAGTGGGTTGTATCCATCTTTTGTCCTCGTCTTCAATGGCATGCCAAACTCTTCCATGAATGCTGCACTATCCAACTACAATGTGCACGAAAGTGAACTTAGAGATATATGCATACCTGAATTGCTAATTTAAGGTTAGGTGCAAAATGAAATGGAGCGGCAAAGTTAGCCTTAACAGGATATAATAAACTTACTATGATTGTCCTCCTTTTCTTTACTGGTTTAAATGCACCACGGTTCTTCTGTTCTTTAGAGAAGCCAGAGCAGTTATGGTCGATCTGCTCCAAGAGCTGGAAATCGGTTGGAAAGAAGATATCTGCATCACCCTGGAGAGTAAATACAATCAAGTTTGATGGGTCATATACAGCACCAAGTAGTGTCCAGAGCAGTTTATGGTCAATCTACTTCTACTCAAACACTAGAAATTGGGTGGAAAGAAAAACATATCTGCATCACCTAGGACTCGTAACCCACATGAAGTAGCGTAACAATTCTTTGCTAAAGGCTCACTTTGCGAAACATTCACAGTACTGATCCAAGAAGATATCATCTCAACTAACAAATAGGAATACATCCAAAGGTCTGAAAAAAAGTAAGTGCTTTTGAAAAGTCACAGGGATGTCGATCTTAGACAACTAAGGCTGATAGATTGTCTGAGTATGACACACACAAGATCGATCTAACTTATGAATAAGAGAGGGTGTTCCAAAAAAAAAAAAAAAAAAGATAACACCACACATACCTGAGCATCAAGGTAGTTGCCATGATCTAATGTTTTGCCATCCTTCTACAAGGACAAAAAAAGCTCAATAAGATATTATAAGCAAAGCCCACAATCCTTGGTTGGACAAAAAAAAAAGGTAATTGCATTATCACCCTCACAAGAAATTAACAATCATTCTAACCAAATATGATAAGAAAACCTTGCAGACTAGCTCGAATGCATCATGCAGTCAGGAAACAGGGCATCACACAATTGATAAAGTAACGATCAGTCAGGATGTGCTACCTTTGATGAAACTAATGGAGCTCTGTCACCAGGTATGCTAACGTCCGGAAGATAGCTAAAATCTGACGCAATAAGGGACATGCTTGGTAATGCTTGATGTAAAGTATCCATTAGTTGCTGCATAAGAATCAAAAAAGAGGGTAAAACTCTCATCACATCCATCAAGAAATTTAATTGTAATATCTTAACAGTGTTACAGTGTAACTCAGTGACATACCAAGCATCCAGTTGGCAACCAAGCTCTCCGAGGCTTTGGGGATACTTTTGACATGATTCTTTTTGCAGCAAAAGATAATTTTTCACTGACAGATGTTTTATCTTCATTCATGCCGATAATATCAATGCAGCGAGAAATCAATGGGTCTTGTAATGGTTTGTAAACCTCAGAGATTTGTGAGCTTTCTTCAGAAAAACATGCACATCATATTAATGCAAGATAATACAAAGTGAAAAGTTTTTAACAGGAGAGAAGAGGTTTACCCTCAATAATAGCACTTAACAAAAAAATTGCAATATTTTAAGTCACCAAATTGTAGACAAAGCACAGGGATGGCACTTGTATTCTATTACAAGGGAAATGAAAGCAACCCTCCAACAACAATATCAACTAATCCCCCCATTCTTTTTTATTGGCATTGGTTAGTTCAGTGAACTAACCAACGTCAATAAAAAAGGAACCGGGGTAGTAATATAAATCAAATGCAAAAAGTAGGATTCCATGTGAATACTCTAGGAAGATGTGTAATCATTTAAAAAGAACCGTCCCCCACCAAACTGAACAATCATCAGTCAATGGACAAATATGAATAAAGAGTCAGTTAAATGGTTTGATCAAAGGATCTGCTAAATATCAGCAGTGAGCAGCAATAAGCATGTTTGTTTCATCATATTTCCCTGAGTGCAGGATTTTCAACTGAGTCCACTTAGGACCTGTTTGGTAGAGCTTTGCGAGAATCAGATTCTCCGAAAGAAGTGATTGTGACTGAAAGTGATTATCTACGATTCTCTTGGATAAACTTTCACAATCAGGATAGAGAATCACTTCACAGAATTAGGCCTTTCAGCTCCCCTCTAAGTTCATTTCAGAGAGTCAGCCTGATTCACTCCTTCTGAAAAACACTGTTTGCCATAGCTCCCCTGATTCTGCCTAAGCATCAGCGCCATGGAGCACTGCCAAATTGCCAAAGGGGCCCTTACCCCTTAGCATCCCACATAAAAACGAATTTAGGAGAGACCTGATCTGGTGAATAGAAGTTACAAACCTGCCATTTACTTTATTAATCCACACTTCCATCCATGGAGAGACTTGATCTGGTGAATAGACAAGATCATGTGGTAGATTGTCAAGTACCTGATATTCCATAGAAAGAAAATTAATGTGGGAGCTGCTGCTGAGAATTTTCTTAAATACCATCTCCCTTGAAATGCAATATTTGCTTTACAGTATCATAACCACAAAGGGATAACAGCCGTATACACATTCAGAATTACAACGTGCTAGCTATAACTGGTTCAGCAAGTAGTTATAATTCCTCCTATGTCATAGTGTATTTTGTCATAGCATCCTAGATTTTTCTGCTCCCAGGTTAACAGGGAAGATGCCAAATTAATATTGTGCCCTTCACATAATAAGCACCACAAGAAAACTGATAAGAAAGTTATTGTAGAATATACCTCAAGCATAAGCACCCAACATGGGCGAGGATCCTTGCGGCCTGCATATAGAAAACAGAGTATTATATCCAAGCGTCAGGGATACAAGAAATGCTGGAATTAAGCATCTAAACTTCAGTCACAATTGTGACTGTTATTGAGTGACACTCCTATGTATGATAGTTTAAACCACATACTTTCATGTAGACATAATAGCAATGCACCAAATTTATTATCATGATACTTCTGTAGCATATGAGTTGGCCCAAGAAAAAATAATGGGAGAAGGATTATCCAATCTCACATAACTGATTTAGAATAAGGTAAGATTTTAATGTGGATTGGCTTTCATAACAGCAGGGAACAGCTTACCCCATCCAGACCTGTTAGTTGCATCACGATGCTCAACCGTAAACTTTGATAAGTGGCTTCGTACTTCACCGACAGTTTCCAACTGCTTCTCAGCAAGAGAGGAGCTAATCTCTACTGAGCTAGCAAATGAAGATAAAAGCAAGGTCAAATCTGTACTGAGCACATGAGATAAAAATGATAGAATTCTGAAATCTGAATGCATTGCAACACGAAAAAAAAACCCTTCCAGAACCATCTCTATGTGACATGAAAAATGAACCATATTATTTTGTTTGTCCAAACAGTTCAAAAAGAAACATTCGGCAGAGGAAAGGAAGAATAAATGAAGAAACATATGCTTACATGTATTTCATATCATTGTAGACTTTCGGTGGTGCGTTCAACATCATATAATCAAGTATGCACTTTGCACATGTTCCAGAACCACCACCAATTTCATATATCTGAACAGGTCAAGAATCCATGGCTATACTTAAATGCAACATAGATGAAGAATGCTCCTGATATTCATGAAATGGCGCACACTTCTAACAGCAAACATCTTGATTGAGGAACAGAACAAATGAAAAGGAACCTTAAGAACATACCTTCAATGGAACTGAAAGATTGGCTGTACGCAGAATTGATGCTGCTATTGCATAGGCATACCATGGCTGCATCAGTGGTGAAAGGCACATCAATATCTGACTGAAAGAACCTCATTCTGTTGAACAAATGAAGCAAGAAAAGTACCTTGAAGAGTTCTACAGGAGTAAACCAAGCGATATCATGCTTTTTATACAATTTGTCAAGATGTTGCATATATGCACTCCTCCCTGCATATAGCATTAAAACAAATTATTTTTCAGACCAAAGACATAGAAAGAAAACTATCCAAAATCCTCAATCAGATGCCGGACAGTCAGACATACAGCACAGCATGGCATGGAACTACCATCTGATGATCAGCAGCGGAGTTTATGTCCAGGAATGGACAGCTAGTCCCAAATGTCACACGCACACCACTTGTTGGTTGAAATGCCGCCCCGAAAAACAAACAAAGGAACAAGCCCCATTTGCCCGGTTCGACGCCGAAACACACACCAATATTCATCTTCGATGATGTGTTCCAGTTTAAGAAAAAGTGTGAAAATAAACTGGACAAAGGAGACCACCTTCCAGCTGGCTGAAGCGGATGCTGGAGTCGAGCACGCCCACCGGACCCGCTCTCTTGGAGAAATAGCCGTGGTTGGGGTCGTAGAGCGCCGACCTCACGAAATCGCGCACCTGCAGAGTTCCCCTGTTATTCCCACCTCGACACCCGCCATGATCACTGCTGTAGGGAGATCTCCCTGTGATAAGGGAGAGCCGCAATAATTACCAAAATGGGGTTGTCGCTGCCCACGATCCCCGACGAGAGCAGCGCCGCCGGAACCCACCGCGCGCGCAACGCCGCGTGTCCGAATGCGGGGATCCGTGCTGCAAACAGCGGCGCCATTGGGGCGGCGGCGGCGGCGGCGGCGTGAGTTTCCCTTTCCCTCCCAAAACAAGTGCGGTGTGCGTTCCTTCGAGTCCGACTCGAGTCAGGTACTGAAAGGAATAGAAAGTGAGTCGAACCCGAACTGAGGACCCGAACCAGAGTTCCGCACGCCCCCTCGCCGTGCGCGGCGGATATGTCATACTAATAATTTTGGCAACATTGGTACCCCCCAGTCGTCCCAGTGCCGCAAGTATTCCCCACGCGCCGCCGCAAGTCAGGGGACTGGGAGACAGGGAAGTCGGGGGACTGGGAGACAAGGAAGGAGAGGGAGAAATGCCTCGCGCCATGGATGCTATCAGCGCCAGGTTGGGCAAGCGCGTGAAGACGCTGACGAAGAAGGCCAGAGAGCTCGCGACGCTGTGCAACATAGACATCGCGGTGATCTGCGCGGCCCGCGCCAGCCTTAGCCTGATGTGGCCGTCGAAGCAGGCGGCCTTGGCGACGGTGAGCCGGTTCAACGCGCTCCCGCTGGAGGAGCGCGCGAGCCTCAAGGAGGACCACGCCGACCACTTCGCGCGCCGGCTCGCGGAGGAGCGCCAGAAGTTAGTCAGGGCGCAGGAGGGCGGCGTGGCCGGCGCGCTCGGGTCATGGGATGGCGCGCTCGAGGACATGGCCGAGGAGCAGCTCCGCGAGCTGCTCGCCTCCATCGAGGGCTCCCTGGTGGCGGCGAAGAGCAGGACCTTGAAGCCACAGCTGCAGAGCGGCGGCGCGTCCGATTGCGCCAGAAGGGTCCCACAGGGTCCCTTGCACGCGGATGAGGCCACGGCCGAGACCTCCGTATCCGTGACGGCGAGGAACGCGAGCGAAGGGGCGCGTCGGCGGCTGGGCAAGGCCGACGCTGGCGGCCCTGTGTCGGGTCTGGCTCTAGAAGCAAGCCCTACCAAAGCGCCCAATGCAGCTCCCTTGGTCGCCGACCAGGTGACGTCGGAGAACTCGGAATCCTCGACGGTGCGGGCCGGGGGGAACGAGTTGCACCGGCCGCTGTTCGAGGTCGACGCCCTGGAACTTCCCCTGGAAGCCAACTCCCGAAGGCCCCATAATGCCGCTCCGCCGGTCTCCCACGGTGCCGTGGAGGGCGACGACGAAAGCGAGGATGCGCAGATTCTACTGGTGAAGGGCGACGCCGACGATGCGGAGTGGATGCGGGACTTGGTAGAGGCTCTCAAGAAAATTCCCCAGCCGTCCAATGCCGCTCCGAACTACGACGAAACGGAGTATTTGCACATCGGCGGATACGCGATAGAGCTCGACGCCTACGACTACATCTGCTTCGACCTCGGGATGCTGCCGCCGTACATCGGAGTAGGACCCGACTCGCCGGGTTCGGGCGACGACCAGCCGCTTAAGCTGTGGTCGTGGGAATAGTTCGGGGATTCCTCCCACAATGGCTCTGCTAGTAGACTTGTCCGGCCTTCGCCGCCGCCATTTTCGACCTCCCCGAATTTGTTGGGTGATGCCTTCGTTGGACTCCGATCGCCGCCGTCACCAAAGCACATTTTGTGAAAGAAACAGTTCATCGTTGCTATGTTCTGTTAGGTTGGATCTGTAATAGATCAAATGACATGTATCATTGTATAAATCGAAGAATGCTGCAGTTCGTCCAAATGATTGACTGCGGTACCCTGTCGAACGCGGATCGGGAATTCGGCATACCGTGAATTTAACTGTGGAAAGGAAACCTTTATTACTCCATTAGCCTAGCTACAGTGACAAAGATCAAGCAGTATTTTTTTTTTGAGACAAAAGATCAAGCAGTATAAGCGTGAAACGAAACACTATACATGGAAGGAGTACATAGAAGTCCACAATTTAAAACAACCTCTTTCACTACCTGACTTAGTCGGCACAACTTATTATCGACCAAGTTACCTTCACATGAAACAAAACCCCAGCACAGTAACAGTCGTATTCATCTGCATCACTGAGTTGTGGCGTGAATCCAATTTGCCGCGTGAATTTGATTTCCTGAGATGCATCGTTGCAACGCTGAATAACGTCGATTTTAATATCAGCATCTCGTTCAAACAGACAGCTACGACACGGCGCCAAAGTTGGATAGTTCCAGCACCATCAGATGTCACCATACCACCCTTTTTGCTACTGTAAAGTATCATATCACAGGGGATGCTGGACCTGCAAGCTCTTATTTCACCAAAAAAAATCAACCATGATGACTCTAAATTCAATAGTGGCTTCTACTGCTTTCTTAACAACTGCATATTCCACCTCAACAGTGCTGAGCCTGGCAGCCTGCTAGCACAAGAGGGAACTGGGTCACCTCAATTAGTGAAGAAAATTCACGGTTGATACTGTAGCTGCAATTTTGTTCAAACCAAATCGTTGGATTAAAAACGGACGCACCAGATTTATTGACAGTAGCATAAGCAGTACACATGGAACAGTAGTTCAACAGTAGCACTGACGGTGAACAGTGTTCCAATGCATGCTACTGTAACGCCTCTCACATTTCACTATTTAGATAGCTACAGTACCTTGAATTTTGTTCAGTAATTGAGGGGACCCGATTCCGCGCAAGACACCCTCCAAGCCTCAATGTTTTGCCGGGTAGCCACCACCGTCAATCTCAAACAAACACTTGCTAAGTGGTTTGCCCCATCCTAGCTCACCCTTGATCTTAAGATCCACCTCAAGAAATATAAAAGCTAGTAAGATCAATCCCCGAGATGGGCCAGTCACGATCAGTGATTCATCCTGTGGAAAGGTCACAATTAACATGCTATTTCTGTTCAACGCTTCAGTGAGAGAAAAAAAGGCACTACCAAAAACCATTAACTAGGTAAGATATAATGTGCGACCTGATCGAAACATAGCTAAACCGACTCGGAATGTCTTGACTCTTGACAACCGGTAAGCGCCGCCGTCGATGGAACCCTGATGAATGATTACCGGCGATCGCGATCGCGAAGTCTGCTCGCGCTGGTTGGGCCATGACGAAGGAAATGTGGTGTGGTCCGTTGCTCGTTTTTGTTTTCCACTGCAAAAATGGGCCAAGGCCACGCGGGGCCGAAAGGACCGGAGTCCACAGCTCGTAACGAGAGGCCGTGGCGCTCCGCGGCCTTATCCGCAGCGATCAATCCCGCGCCTCTTCACGCCGTCCGCTCCATGGGCGGCCACCAATGGCCACGTCCACCGCCGCCGCGCTCTCCTGCTCCTGCCGCCCGTCCCCGTCCCAATCCTCCTCCTCCTCCGCGCCCATCTTCCGCTGCCGGAACATCCCCTCTGTCTCTGCCGTCGTCCTTCCTCTGCGCCGCCGCCGCCGTCTCCGCCTCGCGCCGTTGAATGGTACTAGTAAAGCTTGAAGAACAAAGTGTACTTCCCTGTGCATTCCATGAAGATTGCCGTCTGTCTGTGTTTCCCCTAATTATGTCGTGCCGTGCTACCTCCGCAGCTGTCGATGACTCCAAGGAAGTGGCCAGCGCAGATCGTCCAGAGGAGAGGTCTCGGACTGACGAACTGGTGGACGGCATGGACTTCGGAGAGCTCTGCAACGAGTTCGAGTGCATAAGCAGCCCCTACGTGGAGGCCACCGCGAGGCAGCTCGCGCGGGACATACTCGAGCTTCGCGAAGACAACCGTGCGTTCAACTGTTATGCCGTCTCCGTCAAATACAAGGTGACGAAATGCTGATGCTAATAATGTGATGTGATCTCATTTAATCATTCTACAGAAGCGATCTTCAACTTCGCCCCTAGTTTGGTATCCTGAATTTTTTTTTCCATTTTAATATTTGGGGAAATGGGAACTGAAGTCTTTTTTTTTTTTTTTGACTGAAATGGGAACTGAAGGTTCATGGTTCAAATATGCAACACGTACACCAGTTCGCTGGTTTATTGGATTTTCTCGGTTGAAACTTGGATGGTTCAAATATTCAACGAACTTTGACATTGGAGATTTTGGGTACCATATCATTCGTTAATTAGGCAATTGTTTAACAACTCATGATCTTTACTGTACTGCAAATGCGCTGAGAAATAGCTTCGATGGTATCCACATGTTGAATTGATTTCAATTTATCGCCGGATAAGTTTGAACATACACAGTTGGAACTTGGAAAACAGGCATACCTGAATTTTTTTCCATTTATGCTTGTCATTTCTGTTGAAGAAAAGAGTTACACGCTTGGATGTGTCTGAGTGTCTCTCAATTCGTATTTTCTTTTTCAGGACCCTCTCAGGACATTTGTTGGGCGTGAGAAGTACATGAGGCCATTGTGGATCACCAAGGCACTGGAAAAACCTGTAGTGGTAAGAATTGATTAAGTTGCAATGGTGTAGTGATATTGCTTTCATATATACCGCACTATGGAGTTGATACTTCGACTCATCAAGATCTTAGCCTAAACTGCATGGTGCACGACATGTAATTCTGCCACCTGTTTCCAGTATGATTCCTCTCCGGAATTCAGTTTGTATCTAATCGACACTCTTGTTATTGCGTCAGACAGTCCAGGAAATGTCAATGCAGTCAACAAGCACACTGAACATCAAATGGGCGTTCAGGGGGAAGCCTAAAAACCCATTTTTCGCAACCATTGGAGGAGATGTTATAGTCCGCGTTGACTCGCGGTTCGTCTTGAACCAGATTAGTGGCCAAGTTGTCGAGCAGGTTGACTCCTGGGACCTTTCTGCCTCGTCTCTTCCTGCTCAAGCCTATTTCTGGTTATCCAGAAGGGTTTACTCCACTGTTGAATCCGGGAAGGATACAATGGAAGCTGCTAAGAGCACGGCGTCTGGGTTATCCACAAAGAAAGATCAGGATATAGAAGCTTACCCAGATCCTTCAGGGGATCCCACGAAGGTATAGCTGCTATGTCAACTTGTTTAATTTCTAATATTTTCTCAAAATATATTTTTTTGGACAATAGTTCTCAAAATGTTGATCGGTATAGTTGGTTCTTAATTCAACTGTGCTTTGGTATGATGCAGTTCTTTCAAAGGCCGGACGACGGATTGAACCAAGATGTATATCAGATTGCACTTTTACTGGCACTTATCTACTTCATTGTACAGTTTTTGAAAACGATTCTGTGATTTCACCAGCTTCATCGCAATCTGTCTTGAGTCTACCGTCAGATCTGTGTGTATATGTGTGTATACATCTGCATGTATATATGTACGTCGAAATAAAATATGCCATATATGCATGACACCACCTGATAATAATGAGCAAGAGGAAAAACTTCACAACGGTTGATAATAAATTCTCATATTAGTTTAATATACCTTTTTCGTCCTTGCGAAAATAGTTCTATGTATCCAACATGTTCAAAAAAATTGTCGTTCAGTTTTTTTTTTTTGTTCTATCTTTGAACGAAAAGTTTTGTGTTTTCCTTCTGTAGAAGCAAACAGAGCAGATTCTTTTCTGCAGAAATATTCGAGAGCTGCTTGTATTCTGAAGAATGTTTAGACCAGCTTGCTCTGTCTGAGAAGCAGATATGAGACATCGGAGATCACTGCGCATTTTACCTTCCTTGTTGCGATCGCCGCGGATAGGCTATCTGGTTCGCCGCGAGGATATCAGAACTCTCAAGTACTCTCGATCTGTTTTCACCAAGAATTCGACGCGCTCGGGTGTCGGGCCACAATATTGCGCAGTCGTCGTAGATACACAAAGCTGTAACCTGTAATATGTGTTTTGAATGACTTCGCCTGTCAGGCAGCACAGAAATTCTACAACGTGTAGTGTAGGTACTCGAGGACTTTGCAGTTCCGGACTTGGCCTTTGCTGTAAATATCATCGGTTGCTTTCCTTCCGGCTGATTGCGCGAGCGATCGATTGGACGGAGTTTGATTGTCTCCTGCGTTCTGTGCCAAGTGGCGTGTCAGATTGTTGAACTTTCGTTTACTTGGTTCAGCGTAACTTGCTTCCTGTAAGAGATATCGTGAGAAAAGAAAAGGAGGTCAGGTACAGTTAGATGACTTCAATTGGTTTTTGGACAGTTCATCCATCAAACTACAAAAAAATATTGTGAAGCAAATTGGAGACTAACTTGCACTAGGTTTATTTTATTTTGCATACAAAAACGTTTGCTCAAATTGTCAATGGAGGTTAGTGTCCAGGACAATCAAGAAGACAGAAGTAACAGTGTTACGTGTAGGTGTAAAAGGATCTGCTATGTATGATGCTGATTCCATGCCAAGTGTCAGAACCACATGTCCTCCGTAAAGCTTGAGAGAGCTGAACAGGCAACCACACAATCTGATCGTCCAGATACCGAAAATGCACTCCAGCACAGAACGCTGTGGGAAGCATCGTCGCGCTGTCACCACAAAAGTGCATAAATTGCCGGGGACAACAGTGTCATTTCCGAAAACAGGAACTCTCTCGTTGAAAGCGGATAAATACCACCAAGCAATCCAGGATATATCCTTCAATCTCACCCACTCGTCTGTTGGCGCTCCTGCTGCAAACGCCTTTTCTTTCAAGGCAACCTGCACTCTTAAACTGTAGCATACAATGGCGTTACGCCTTTCCATCTCCTCATCTCACGGGCCGGCCACCTCGTCGGCAATCTCCTCATGCCGGCCGGCCACCTGCGGGCGCTTCCCAACCTCGCTCAGCAGCACTGTAGCGGCCCAGAAGAAGAGCCTGTTTGTGACGACAAGGGGACTGGCCCCGGTGAAGTCAAGCAGCTTGGAGACGACCTCGGTGGGTATTGAGGCCAAAGCAGTGACCGGACAGGTGACGGAGGTGACCAAGGACACCTTCTGGCCTATTGTCAAGGCGGCAGGAGAGAAACTTGTCGTTCTTGACATGTACACTGAATGGTATCTTATCATGGAGCTCCATCGATCTCATCTTCGTTTCAGGCTTTTACCAATATGAGAATAGGAGCAGATCTCACCCCGCTGCATAGTCTGGTGAATGACTGGTACTCTTGTTTGCAGGTGCGGCCCTTGCAAGATCATAGCACCAAAATTTAAGGAGATGTCAGAGAAGGACCTAGATGTTGTGTTCCTCAAGCTCGATTGCAACCAGGATAACAGGGTCGATTTTAATTAGTTTGCTGTCCCTTGTGTAGGTACTAATTGGTGTTCCATGAAAGTTGTCATCCTGAACTTCTTGGTGCTTGCTACTTGCAGCCTCTTGCAAAGGAGCTGGGAATCAGGGTTGTACCAACATTCAAGATTCTCAAGGATGGGAAGGTGGTCAAGGAGGTCACTGGAGCTAAGATAGAAGAACTGGTTCAAGCAATTGAGACATTGAAGGCCAGTTGAGAAAATGCCCTGAAAAAAGACACACACATCAGTAGCATGCTATGTACACTGGGATGAACCATCCCTTTGTAGAACTGGATTACCAGCGCCCAGAAAACTGAAGAAAACAGGCTTATTCTAGTTCTGCTTGTGTTCTACCAATCACTCTCATTCAGAACACTATACATCCAACTATATAAGTTTATGATGTAAATAATCATTCTGTTTCGGTCTTATCTTAGAAATCTGTAGTTGCGCTTAGTCCTGTTCTAACTAAGGGCATAGAACACAAATGTTATACATTATGCTCTGCTACCTCAATTCATTGGAAGTTAATAGCATTTACTATGTACAAAAGCAATTTGATCAGTAACCATATATAGACAGATAGCATCATCGTGGAACGTTAAAGATATGGCATGAGCTGCACAAAAATGAAAATACCTTGCTGACAAGCTACATAGATCCTGATTTGCTGGCTGTTAAAATCAGCTGTTTTAAGTGTGACTAACGTCTGTTGTGTCCAAAAGAATAGTAGTGCCTCTAATGGTTTTCAGTCCCTCACAGATATCTTAGTACGCTCCTTCTGTTGATACTCAACCCAACTAGACCCTGCCTTCTTGAAAGGCAGTTTTGTTCTCATCAGCGATCGAATTCTTTCCGCCTCCTCCCATAGCTCTTTTGCTGCATATATACTGGACAGCAGTATATAGTTCCCAGTGTTGCAAGGTTCCAACTCAAAAAGCTTGTTTGCAACAATTTCGGCAATCTCAACATTTTCATATGTCTTGCAGGCACTCAGCAGTGCACCAAGAGCCCCTTGGTGTGGCCCCATTGGCATTGTTCGCACCATCTGATACGCCTCCTCGAGCCTCCCAGCTCGTCCAAGCATGTCAACAACACAGGCATAGTGATCTGGGCGGCGCTCAACTCCATAGTCCTTCACCATTGCCTCCCAATATTGCAGTCCCTTGTCGACAAGCCCTGTATGGCTGCACGCAGTTAGCACACCGACAAAAGTGATCGGGTCAGGCTTGATAGCCTGAGCCTCCATCCTTTCGAACACTTGAAGGGCCAGCTCAGCATGTCCATGTGTCGCCAGCCCACTAATAAGTGCAGTGTATGGGTAGGCATCCGGCTTTGGGATCTCCCTAAAAGCACTCAGAGCCTGCTCAACATTGCCGCACTTGGCATGCATATCTACTAGTGCTGTTAGCACCTTCTCGTTCCTCTCGATCCTCTTCCTGTCAACATAAGCTCCAATCCACCGAGTCAACTCTGTGCTGCTCATCTGTGAAGCCGCAGAAATAACCCCAACCATGGTGGCTGCGTCAGGCTCAATCCGGGCAGCCTCCAGTTCCCTGAACAACGCAAGTGCTGCCTTTGGCCGTCCAGTCTGTGCATAACCATTAATCATCGCTGTCCATGCGATGAGATTCTTTGCCGGCATTTTGTCAAACAACTCACGCGCATTCTTCATTGACCCGCACTTGCAATACCCTACGATGAGTACCGACCACGATGCAGAGTCCCTTGTAGGCATTTCATCAAACACGCGACGAGCAGACGCGAGGTCACCGGCATTGACGTAGGCGACCACCATAGCGTTCCAGGAGACCTGGGTCCTGCTTGGCATGGAGGTGAAGAGGGACTCGGCGGCAGGCACAGAGGCGAGGCGTGCGTGTGCGCAGAGTAGAGAGTTGAACGACACCGCGTCGGGGACAGAGATGTCCGCAAGCGCGGCGTGGGCGGCGGGGAGGTCCTCGCACTTGGCGTAGAGGTCGACGAGCGCGTTGGCGACGGGCAGACGGAGCGGTAGGAGCGCGAGGCGAAGGGCGAAGGCGTGGAGGGATGCGCCGAGCGGGAGGAGACGGAGCGACGCCGCGGCGTTGAGCGCGAAGGGGATGGAGAAGTGGTCGGGGGAGACGGGCAGGCGCGGCATGAGGAGGAGCAGTCGGAGCGCGGCGCGCGGGCGCGGCTTGGAGAGGCGGCGGATGGCGCCGTTGAGGAGCGAGCGAAGAAGCGCGGGAGGGAGAGCGGGGTGCGCGCGCAGGAGGTGGGCGTGCAGCGCGGCCGGCGACGGGGGCGGGTGGTCGGAGGCGAGCGCGCGGGCGAGCCGGTCGAGGCGCGGCCTGCCGATGGGCTGGGCCGCCATCTCGTGGCGTGTGGTGCCGCTGCTGCGTCTTACAGTAGCTCCTGAGTTTATACCCCCTCCACGTGGGCTGATAACGGCCCCATTGTTGTTTTACGAGAGACGGCCCAGCACTTTCTTGCTTTAACATTCGGGCAATCTTTTTCTTTTTTTGCAAGGAACATTTGGGCAATCTGGTGAAGCAGAAGAAAAAAACAGAGAGAGAGAGAGAGAGAGAGAGAGAGAGAGAGAGAGAGAGAGAGAGAGCGCTCAAACGCGTGTTTTTGTCACCTACTAATATTTCGAATCTGTGGTAAAAAAAAAACTAGTATTTCGAATCTGCTCAACACTACAAGGAGACATGAAGCGACCTGATTCCACCAAGTGACGATCCTTGGATAGCTCTTTACGTCACGTACTGATCCATTGCATCGAATCCGCGTCACCACAGGCCACCCAAGCGATGAAGCGTTGCCATGCAACCAACGTAATCCCCAGGCAGACTGAACCCGACGACTCTTGTCCACCTCTCTATCCTAGTAGTAGTCTCGACCACCTAATCCACAGGCCAGATAGAGATAGAAAGAGAGCCAAGACGGCCAGGGAGGAAGGAGGAGGACCCCGCAGGTGGCCAGGTGTTGGTGCTTGATGGCGAATTTACCCTGGGCATCCCACCTACTGCACCAAACCAAACCCGGCAGCAGCCAAGGCGGGCGGGCGGGCGGACGGAGGCTGGCTCTGCTGCTCTTCTGTTGATAATACGCTTGTCTGTTTCCCATCATTAGCTCTCTCGCACATGGCCTCGGCTAATCGATCGACTCGACCGCGTCGCTGTTGTCCGTGACCTGTCGCTCCCCCCCCCACTACTGGTGGAGACGAGACGACGTCGGAGTCTCGTTTCCAACAGATTCTTGTGCTGGATCATCCCCACAAAAACATACCCACTGACAGTAACCTGAAAACCCGTACTATTATTCTTTTATTATTTCTCGGTGAAGATGCTCTACTACTAGTAGTATTTTTCTATGGTGAAAATTTGACAGTATTCAGCACTACTTTGGTTAGCTGTTCTTGGAGTACTACTTAAAATAAAAAAAGGGGTCAAAATTTTGATAGTGACTGACTAAAAATAGCACAGCTACCCTACCACATGCACCGAGGAGGACGTTACTGTAGTAGTACTCGAATGAAGTAGTTTGCGCCGTTCCAGGGGATCCAGGTGCTGCTGAGCTGTTGGTCGAAACGGGGCTCTAGGGAGAGATAGGCAGAGCCAGAGCCAGGGGGGCGCGGCGTCTCCACTCTCCACCGGAAGCGAGCGCATCATCCTGTGTCTGCTTGTGACGACGCCGACCCCGCCGCGTTCTGCTCTGCTCTGCCCTCGGAAAATTATTGGGGATCCAGGCCCGGCCGGAATGGACTCCCCGCACATGTGCGAGCCATTCAATCATGTCGTATCGTGTTCCACTGTTCTTGTACCACTCTGATCGACGGTCACACACATGAACAGCCTTTAGGCTGGCCTGGCTTCGTCCGACCGTTGTACGTCGGACGAGGCCCGAGCTCGACTGAACCGCATAAATCCTAAAAGGCTCTTCTTCCCTGGCAGGGTTAGTTAGTGAAGTTAATGGTGGTGGTAAGCACTGTTTCACGGATCTCATTTTGGCTCCTGCAGAGCCAGAGAGAGGATTGAGTCTGTCTGGTGCGGTGACTGGTCCATCCAATCTCCCAAAGCCAGCGCACTTTTGGTGAGACACATCAGATCAGCAAAGCAGCCTATGGCGAGGAGGGCAGGCGGAAAACACTAGCAACTAGGGTCGTCGCGACCAAGGAAGGAAGGACGGACGTACGGCGGCACGAACCGCGAGGCGCGCTCATTCTTGTCGCTGCCACCACCACCAAGATCGGCCTCGGATCTTCTTCCCTCAGTCCACACTCCACGAGGGATGGATTAGATGCCAGCGCCACGAGACGGATGGGACGACGTCCGTGGCTGGAGACAACGACGGTGCTGCTCTGCTCTGCGACGGCAAGGCTGATTGATTACTGCGGAAACCAGACGCAGAGGAGAAAAAAAAAATGCATCGCAATTCAACATGAAGTCACGAACCATGCCCGACCCGAAGAAAAACCAACGCGAGCAACGAGTGTAGTGTGAAACATGTACAGGAGTCAGGAATCATCCATTACCGCAAAAAATGATCGCCCGCACCGGAATCGGACATGAAGGACAAGAAGAACAGAGAGATGAGACGACGAGCGGTACTCCTCCAGCTCCAGCTCATAGCAGTAGTATAGTACAGCAAAGAAAACGAATGTCCGCGCGCTATCTTCTTCAAGTAGTATCTGCACAATACGGTGGATGGCGAACTCCTCTCAAAACTGCGATTCTCTTGTTCCGGCTCCATCATTGCGACGCCGTGGCGAGGGTGACCAATCCGTCGACGTCCCTGAAGAGCCGCTGCAGCGCCTAAGAAAGAAAGAAAGAACGGTTGGTTAGAGCGTGTTAAGCAATGGCTGCGGTTGCTGCTGACACGAGAGATGGATGGATCATGGATGGATGGATGGATATATATGCTACCTGCGGTGCCGTTCGGAGGATCGGATCGGGCGTGCATGGCGGCGGCGCGTCGAATACGGATAGCGGGAAGTGCTTGAAGACGACGCCGACGTCGAAGTAGATGACGCCCGTGGACGGGATGTCGACGTGGATGCCGCGCACTGGGAACCACATGAACAGGTCCTTGGCGTCGACGCCGGAGATGGCCGCGATCCGGCCCGCGCTGACGACCCCCGTGACGGTGACGTTGTAGCGCAGCCCGACCTCGGAGCGCGCGGTGCAGGGCGCCTCCAGCACGGCCTCGAACCGCCCGCTGGCCGCGTCGTGCGCGAACGCCGCGATCCCGGTCGGCAGCAGCCCGCGCGGCAGCTGGTTCGCCGCCAGCACCGCGTGCACCGCCTCCTCCGCCGCGGTCGCCGCCGCCGTCCCAGCCTCCCCCGGCGCCGTCGCGGCCGCTGCTGCCGCGACGAGGACCAGCAGCAGCGTCCGCAGCGCCGCCACCGCCATTCCCGACGCCAGGGCCGGTACGGAGAGGAACGAAGAAGCTGGTGGTGGACGGAGGTAGCGGGGGCAGAGGCCGCAGAGGCAGAGGAGGGCCAATAATTGAGGTGGGAAAATGGGAGGGAGGCGAGAACGGGACGAGATGGAAATAGGAGGAAGGAAGAAGGCGAGAGCGAAGGGATGGGGACGGGCCGGTGGTGGTGACCAGGCAGACCAGCAGCCGCGCTCGATTAGCGGCCGCGTAAAGCGCGGCTTGGTTGGCCTAATGGCCTGGCCGTCCTTGCTCCGTTTTAGTTATGCTGGATTATCGTGTGCCTGCCTGCGCGTTTTACGGCTTGTGCTGCTTGCTCTTCCTTCCCTTCGTGTTGCTTCTTTTCTTGCGTCGGCTCGGCCGTCGGCAGTCGGCACACACAGTTCTTTTCAGTTCGCCGTAGCCGCAGCGGCGGGGTGAAAATGATTTTCTCTTCTTTCCAAAAAGAAAAAAAGAGAGAGAGAGGGAAACGGCATGGGCTAATGCTACCGTCGCCGTACCGGTAGCTGTCGTGCATGTGACTAACTACAGAAGAAGAGGAGTAAAAACTCTCGCTGGTGGTCTTTGGACGACGAGGTCAGGTCAATCAAGAGAAGATGGGGGGAGGGAAAAGAGACAGAAGGGAACCCGAGGCCGAGATCGCCGGGAACCCGTGGTGCGACAGTGCTGCTCACGGTGGCGTGGCGAGCGACGAGCGTGTTTGTCTCCTCGGCGGCGTTGGGTGTTGGGGTTATTACTCCGGCTTCGCCCGGCCGAGCATTAACAAAGGACCCAAGGCATCTCTCTATCTCCACGTCTACGTGCGGATTAATTCGTCAGCTCCCCGTGCGTGGTGTAAATGCAGTCGTTGCCGTCGTTGCGCATACTACTGTATCTGGAATCCGGCCGGCAGCTGTCCTGAAGGCATGTGCGCCTCTCCATACTCATTCCGACGTGTGTGAGTGTAGCACTACAGTAGTAGTAGTAGTAGTATCTGGCCCGGCTGGCCGCCGAGTATATTCGCGCGGGGTACTCGCTCAGTCGAACGAACGGCGGAATTCATAGCTAGTAGCGTGTGTTCTGCTCTCCGCTCCGCTCCGCTCCGATCTCCTTTTCTCCATAGTGAAATGCAAATCCTCGTACCGCAATGAACGCGGCCCGTAAAGTGTCGTTGTTAGTTAATCATGGGTCAGGACCACTGATTAAGCTTCTTAACCACCAAGGAGTTCTCATCATGTGCAATCCGGCAAAGAGGAGACTCGAGTGAGCGGGTGTGAAGCAGCAGAGATTACTGCAACTGTTGCAAGGTTTCAGACTCTCGTCGTCTGCTGGCCCCCTGATGCGCCCAACCTGTCGGGGGAAGCAGCATAATAACAGTGGGGATCATCCTGGTATGGAAGAAAAAACACATCTGATACGGGATTCACACGCCAACAATTAAAGGATCCATCGGCCGGCGGTAGAGATTTTTCTCTTTTTTACTATCCCTGCGCATACTTTTTCATTTCTTTTTTTTTCCCCATCGGTTCTCTATGAGCGACCAAAAGCTTTATGCCTCATATATCCTTGTATGATGCCCCGTTCGTTTGATATCTCACAAGAGTTGAAAAGAGAACCACCTCGAGGAGCAACCAAAACCAAAAGAGAAAAAAAATAATCTCCAGGTTCGGTTGACGGGTGCCTTTTTTGGCTTTTGCTCATCACATCAACTTGCGTGCATGAATGATTTTGGTGCAAAAGGAACAAGAATCATCGATTGTGTACAAATAAGCTATACTACTCTACAGCCGTCTTTCTCTTCCTGCTGTGCTCATCATGCCTGCACCAGAACCGGACAACCTGGATGGCGTAATTGGACCCATGTACGCATCCTCGTAGAGAAATGGGACATCGGATTGTCGTCATGGTTGAAAACCGTTGTAAACAGCTCCGGTTTTTTCGGTTTTTTACAAAAATCGGTCCAAGCAGTTTTTACAAATAATCGATTATAGATTCAAAATTTTTAAATTTTTAAATTTATTTTTTAAAAAAATTTTATAAATCATTAAAACAGTTCGGTAAACCGCAAAGAAACACTGGTAAACCATAAAACCGTTTGATAGACCGTTATATAAATTGCAAAATACAGACAAGCCAACAAAAACGGTTAAAACCGAGTGATAATTTACAAAAACCGTTCGATTTTTGTTTCAATTTTGTTTAAATTCATATTTCGTTGTTCGAAACTGTTTTAGAGCGGTATACACAGTTTTCCTAAAATAGGTCATGAATGGTTTCTGCGGTTCAAATGGTTTTGTGAACGGCGCCATCAGGGGAGGAGGATGATGAGTAGCGTCATGAAGCGGAGCTTTGCTGCCTGATTTATGGGAAAAATCACAAACCGAAGGTGCCTGCCCATGAAGGCATGCTCTTCGAGCCTTTGGTTTCTTCTTGATATTTGTGTAACTGGACCTTAGATCTTGTAAATATAGCTGGAGATAGCAGGTTGAAAGAATTTGGAGGTCGTGCCTTCCCCGGAAGGCATAGTTGTAATTTTAACACTTTGATTTATGCTATTATCCTAGTATCCTTGTATTTCTGTTGGTGCAAGTGTCCCAATCGTCATCTTATGACATCTTATTAGGGGGTGTTTCAAACCTCTAGAGATAGTTGGTAGCTAACTATTAGTAAATTGTTAGTGAGATGAAAGCAACTAATAAAAAAGTTGTTAGCTAGCTAGGCATTAGATAGTCGTTATCTACACTATTAGGTAGACATCTTCCAAACCACTAGAGATAATTGTAGTAGCTAACAATTATCCCCTTGATCAAGGTATATCCTTGTACAATGTTTGTGGTCGGTTGCTGCACACATAAATGTTTCTTCTGGTGCTTTTCCTAGTCCTAGATCATGTTATTGATCGATTTGACCGCTAACCAAACTACACTTTTGGGATTTATTAATTTGGTTTATTCCGCATAAAGTTTGTTGGTAGAACATGCTTAATTACTGAGAACCGGGTTCATGTCACATCAGGGTTGTTGGGTGATTCAGCGCTAGACGTACGTACGGACAATGCAGCAAGGCCAAGGAGGACGGGGATCGATCGACGTACACCAAGCTGTGTGCGAGCAATGATCATGTCGACCGGTCGAGGGCCAACAAGGCAACAACCACACACTGGCACACGGCTCGTTCCCTCGTAGCCGCCGGCGCACAGCGAATGATGATGCAGGTGGCGAAAACTTTCTGCATGCATGAATTGGTCGCCATCGAGAGCGACGACCCAAATCAATGTCTCTTAATGATAGTATATAGTATACATATTACATCGAATTTGGATGCCTTTTTTTTTTCTTGTCATGTCTTCCTCTTAATCGAAAAAAAAATCATCTAACTCATCCTAGGTTGATATCGCAGAATTGTCCTAAACCTTTTTTTGCAACCCAATTTTTTTTTTGTGAGTCAGTATTCAACTTCTTTTTTTCTTTTTCTCCGTTCTTCTTTTTTTTTTTAACGCACTGAGGTTGTAGTCAACTTTTTTGATTTTATTTAGGATGTGTTTGGCGGGGATTATAAAACTGAATATATGTCATAAGTGATTTTGTGTGTCCAAACATCTAAAACTCATAAGTGATTATAGTCACAATCATCCATGAGCTACTTTTAAATTATAAATACTTGATAGTCATAGCACTTTATAGAATATAATCAATTTGCATAAGCTTAATATATAATCTCTGGCAAATACATCCTTATACTTTCATACAGTAGTTTGGAACTTTGATCACTCGGAGACTTTTGTCTCCCCTACCCAATCTTGGGCCATAAACGTGAACATTAATTTGCTGTCCGTATCATATCAAAGTTGGATATGAAAGAAACATCACTCTATCTCGCGCACGTCCACTACGAGTCTAGAACCAGAATCAGCAAACAGCTCTAGCCGCCCAGAACCACAGAATCATCAAACAGCTCGAGCCGCCCATGCCTCCAACAGAACGCATGGAAGGCACTACAGCACGACACGCAAGCAAAATGCGCGCCTTTATGAACGACGACGATGCTGGTGCGTCGGAAACCATATCGAGGTATCGGATGAGGAATACCAGTAAGTAGCAAGCTGACGGTTCGGAGAGAGATGGCTGCAGAAGGGGCGGAGGGGTATCAGAACAACCGCACCACTGAGCCAGCGGTGATCGGGACGACGACGAAGAAGCCACTTGGTTGGAAGTCCATACCCTTCATCCTAGGTTCGGTTCAGTTTTTTTTATTTTTCACAATATGTTGGATAGCCCTCTTATCTAGCACTGATAGTCTATCTCTTCATTTGCAGCAAATGAGACATTCGAAAAGGCTGCTTCGTTTGGAGTGGCAGCAAGCCTGACAACGTACCTTGTAAAACGATTCAACATCGGACAACTGAGGGCAGCAAACATAACCAACATCTTCTTCGCGACGCTCAACTTGACCCACTGATAGGCGTATTCATCTCGGGTTCCTACTTGGGAAGGTACAAAACCCAAGCCTATGGGTGCTTCGCAACGTTCCTGGTACGTCCCCGTCCCTGTCAGTCAGTCCACGCTAAAACCACCAAGCCTTGCTTCTCTCATTGATCTCGTCTCACCTGGTCATAAACACACAAAATAGGAACAGTTGTCATTGTTACCATCAAGACGCATCAAACGAATGAAATCAAGATTGCCTCATGTGTGAAATTAAATGGAATGGAAATCAAGGGTCCAAGGCAAAGATTACTACTAAAGTAATTTACAAAACTTGTTAGTAACTTATGGAATGGTTTCTCTTTTCCTTTTTTTCTGCTTCAAGCTATGCAAGTAATTACATCCACAGAAGACCGTACTTCCGATTAAGGTCCAGTTATCATGCAGCAGTCTACAATGCTTCATGTGGCCTACGCATGACACACACGGATCAACACCAAGATTGCAATTGTATCGAGCAGTATTTTGGATATTAAAATACCACCATAAAAAAAAGCAGTTAAAGTTGAGAGCAAGAATGAACACATAGATCACAAGTTCACAATTGCACTAAATTTTCTACAAAATGCAAATAATGTATATATATAAAAAAATTGGACTGTGAATCACTTCAGAGTTTAGTATAGTACATCAAGAGGGAGCTTCATCTAGTCTGCTTATTTTTATCCTACAACAGGGGATGCTGGGATTGACTTTGTCTGCATCACTTCCAGCTCTCAGACCAACAATCTGCAATCAAATATCCCAACTGGATGGATATAGCAGTAAGCCATCAACACTACAGTTGAGTGTGCTGTACCTTTCCCTTGGGCTTGCCATTTGGAGTAGACCAATTTGACAAAACTGATGAAGAAAGTCAAAAGAGCCTAAACAGCTATTATAACTGGTACTACGGCACAAGACTGCTGCACTTGTGTTCTCTACTACTATTCTCATCTACATCCAGAACAACTTCAGTTGGGCAATAGGATTTGGCATACCCACAGTTTTGATGTTTCTGGCAATTATCTTCTACTTTTCTGGTAAAAGATTTTATGTCCATGTGCCACCAGAGGGAAGCATCTTCTCTGGAATTGCACAAGTTTTTGTGGCATCTTTAATAAGAGAAGACTCATGCTTCCATGTCCACATGATATTAAACAACAAGATTTGATGCTCTACAACCCGAGTCCCATCCGTATTTTTACACTGCCACTTACATCTCAGTTCAGGTAAATCAACTTCTGTTTCCACTATGCATGAAATATTTCCAAAAGGAATATCCAAAAATGAAGAAACACACATCTGAAAATATGTTCCACTAAGATATTGCCAAAAGCAATATGATTTTCTCGGGCAAAATTAAGTTAGGGCCTAATCAGACCAGTCATCTGCTGTCTGCTCACAAGCTCCACTAACTAGATGTAGACTTCTACAGCAGGATTTTTAACATCTTAACTACCGATTTTTAACATACTGACATGAAACAATTTTAATAACCATTTACTAGCAAATTACACATAGGAGGTAAAGTCGGTAGACACTGTCATACATGCAATATATATGAAGTGAAGAGGTAAAGTCGGTAGACACTGTCATACATGCAATATATATGAAGTGAAGAGCAGTAATTGGAATATATATATTTTGGGATTCTTCTGTGGATTTCCATTCATTCTCAGGTTTCTGAACAAAGGTGCAATTGTGCGGGATGGCGATGTAAATGCTGATGGTTCTGCATAAAATTCATGGGAACTTAGCAGTATCCAGCAGACAGAGGAAGTTAAATGTTTGATAAGAATTGTGCCAATTTGTTTCTCTGGCATCCTATGTTTCGTCGCAATGGCTCAACAGTTCACTTTTATTATATTGCAAGCATTTACCATGGACTGTCACCTTGGGCCACATTTCAAAATTCCGGAAGCCACTGTTGTATCCATATCACTGATGGCCCTGACTGTGTTCATCCCCATTTATGACCGAATTATGGTACCATTTGCTAGAAAGTTCACTGGGCTTGACGGTGGAATTACACTTCTACAGAGACAGGGTGTAGGACTAGTGATTTCTCCCATTTCTATGGTTGTGGCCGGACTTGTTGAACATAAAAGGAGGAATTCAGCCTTGTCTAATGGAGGGATATCACCTATGACAGTCTTGTGGCTTGCACCCCAATTGGTTTTTTAATGGGTATTGCTGAGGCCTTCAACATAATTGGACAAATAGAATTCTACAATAAACAGTTCCCAGAGCATATGCAAACACTAGCAGGATCCTTATTGTTTTGTACTATTGCAGGAGCAAACTACTTGAGTACTGCACTGGCAAACATCACCAGAAAGGTTACTGCCGGACATGGTCACAGAAATTGGTTAACAGACAATATTAACAATGGCAAACTTGACTACTATTACTATTTTATTGCCATCTTAGGAGTATTAAACCTTCTCTACTTCCTCATATGCTCCCACTTCTATCGGTACAAGACGATGTCACCCCATGTTGAAGGGTCCATCAAAATTGATGCCAAGGACAAGGCAGTTACAGAGATCAACATTGACACATAGGCTCTTAGGTCCTGGCAAATAAATATTGCCAAAGGGCAACTTTGTTTTTAACAAAGAAAGGGCAGTTTTCCTGCCTAGACATGGTGGCATATTGGGATTCAGTTTTCAAAATGACATATAGTGACCTGTCTTTTAGAATTTCTTGCTATCTTACCAAAATGACAGTTGCACAAGAACTTTAACAGAAGGCACATTTCTGTTTCGAGAAAGGGAATGAAATCATAAAATGTCAGCTGTTAAATTTTCCCCACCGTAGAAAGTCGAGGAACAATGACTGGTGCACCACGGACTTTGTCAAGAGCAAAACTTATCCGCAGCGGCCGGCCCAGCATTACCTGTAGAATCAAAAGAGGTTAATTTATTTGTTAAGTTATGTCCTAACTGTGTTGAGTATAGCCTTTAGAGCCGTACCTTTCCATCCATCGCATTCTTGGCAGACTTAGCGTCATGATCATTTGCAAAATGAACAAATCCAAAACCTCTTGATCTTCCAGAGTTTTTGTCATACATTATTCTAACTGCAAAAGCAATAAAATCCCAATATAACTCTGCAAATTTATTCAAACCCAAAAAATGTAAAATAGCTAAAAGTTTGTAGAGCAAAAGTAACAATTCCATCTCTATCTCACAATTGTAATACAACAAATACCCACGTTAAAACTTTAAAATAGGATCTGAGAAATAAGATGCAAGCCAGGGTGGAAATACTTGCATATTGCACTAATCTGATGCACAGCATATCTAATCAAGTAATTACAAGTACAATTGACCTCGTCTTTCTCTGCAACTGCATATTGTGTTATGCCATAAGTACTACATATGAACGATACATCTAAACAAGTACGATCTCAGCTTCACCCTAAATACTGTCCAAACATAAGTATTTGAGATAGCTAGTGTCTCAGGCATTGTGCTAACACTTCCCAATGAAGTATGGAGCATATATTTAATCATTCCAAGTTCAATAAATGCATGTATTCGAAGATTCATAAGCATAGATGGTGACATTTTTTTTCCTGGAACATAGACGGTGACATTGATATAGGTCATATCCTAGTGGTTAGCATTGTTGAGCTCTCCAAAAGTAATAAATGGTGAACTACAAGGCATTAAGGCAATCATAGTAAGATAAGAAAGAAAAAAAAGGACTGCAATACATCTGACCCATCTGTATGACTGCACGACCGGAGATACAATGGTTTAATTCACTTACATTACGATTCACTTGGCTTGTAACCATCAGATCTCTGGTTGAAACATGCTGTCATACAAATGAGTCATATGTGGAGCATTTTCCCCAATGGAAATGTACTTAACATGTCTTCTATTGGGTCAGGTACCCCCAGATGATTCCATATTTGCAAGATGAACATCAACTGCGCCTTCAAAACCTCATGCCCGTGTGTCCCTTTCATTTACATGGGCCAAGGCCATTTGATAAGAATAAAACGCTATCACGATCCCTACACCCAAAATAGTTCCCAATGGGGTATATCTTTTCCTTGTATCGGGAGAAGTACAGTAGTGCTATCTTGTACATGGTGTTGGTGGCATGACCTCAATGGAGCTAATACCCCGAATTTTCTTTTTGGTAAGTTTCGAATAGCAGGATCTGATAGATTCAGCAGCATTATATTTACCACCTGATGCATAAGCATTAGAAAGTAATACCACATGCCCATAATCAAATGTGTTCATCTTCAGCACATTCTCAGCGGCAACTTTAGTTAACTCCATGTCACAATGTAGATGCCCCCCTCCCATCAAAGCCATCCAAGCATTTGCCCCTTCTTTGCGAGCCAAGCTTACCACTTCTGTAGCTTCATCCAAGCGACCAGCTCTCGCCAACATATCCACAAGACATCCAATGTGCTCCTGAGATGGATTTACGAGCTTTTCATTAATCATTTTCCTAAATATGATCAATCCATCGTCAACCATTCCAGAATGGCTGCATGCCAGCAATGCGTTCAAGTATGTTACACTGTCTCTGTCCTCACCAGATTCTGCCATCGCATCATAGATTGCTATTGCCTGATCACCTTGGCCATTTATACCATAGGATAATATCATAGTATTCCACGCGACAACATCTCTATAAATCATTTCATCAAATACTTTACGGGCTAAGCTGACATACCCACACTTGCCATAAACTGCCATGAGGGTATTAAGGACAGTTCTATACAAACACAAACCAGACTTAAGGCTATACCCATGAAGTTCAACACATAGGTCAAACTTAGAAATCTCATAGCAACCAACCAATAAGCTGACTAGTGTGACAGAATCAATTGCAAAATTATCTTCACACCTCATCCTACCAAATAGATGCATCCCTCAAGAGGTTTTCCAGTTCCTATATACCCCGATACCATTGCCGTCCATGAAACCAAGCTCTTCTCTATGATACTGTCAAACAATACTCTAGCAGAACTTAAATCATCACATTTGGAATACATTGTGATTAAGGAATTGGCAGCAGGAAGCTCTCTGCCAAATCCACGAATAACAATTTGGTTATGAACCAATTTTCCTCTCCTAACATCACCCAACAGTGCACAAGCCTGTACCAAACTGACCATTGCTACGCTGTCAGGCATTATGCTATTTGACCTCATCTGAACAAAAGCACGTATAACTTCACTGGCATATGCCTTCTCAAGAAGGAAATTCATTATCATTGTCCATGTAACAACATCGCTAACAGCAATCTTCCTGAAAATCTCCCTTCCAATCTCAAGATCACCAAAACTCAAGTACATACCAAGTATCGAGTTTGCCACCGAGACATTTAAATCAAGCCCAATCTTTACCGCATAAGCATGTGCACTTCTGCACATTCCAACATCACTGAATCCAGCGTAAGCTTGAGCAATGCTAACCATAGTCACAACATTACAAACTGGCCCAAATGAATAGCGTAACCTTTTAAACATCAGCACCGCTTCCTCAAACAAATCATTACGCACAAGCCCCGATATCATTGCATTCCAGGAAACTAAACTGGGATCCCTCATTTCACCAAAAAATGTCAATGCCTTCATGGGGGACCGGCATTTCGCGTACGCATCAACCAGCGCGGTTGCAACAAAAAGATTGGATTCCAACAGGCTCTTAATAGCCCGCCCATGAATACACTCAGCAAGCACATTGTCACCCAACCCAGCCACCGCAAGCAACACGCCAACTAAGGTGAACGAATTCGGGCACACTCCTGTCCTCACCATGTCAGTAAACAGAATAAGCGCCTCATAGAACGACCCAGTCCTCGCATATCGGTAGATCGCTGATGAGTAGGCGACCACGTCTCTAAGAGCCTTTCCTCCAAACAATTCGCGGGGCTGGGCGGGGTCGAGACGCTCAAGGCCTCTGAGACATTCTGTCGAACACCAACCTCGCACACCTTCTGTACTCAAATCGCCAGCAACAAAACCCAACCATGGAGAGAGATTACAACCACACCCAAACTGAACCTTTCTTATAAGTTACAAGTAACATTCATTCAAGGTGCGAACGTATTTCGTACCTTCGGTGACGGTGCCAAAAGAGGAGAAGGCGTCCTTGAGGGAGCGCTCGTCAGCAGACCACGACAACCCTGCGCCCAATCGGAGAGGATCGCGAGAAAAAGTAAGGTGAGTGCTATGAATCACCCGATAACTGGATGTGACATGGGAGCAGGATCGGTAGGACGGCGGGAGAGCAGAGTGGTACCGGCGACGAAGAGTCTTGAGTTGGAAGGCGGCGGCGGGGCACCGCGAGACGACTCGTCTGGTGGTGGAGCGGCAGCGGAGAGAAAGCGGCCAAGGCTATGGTGATGGAGGAGAGGGGCAAGACGGAGGCACGAGAGCAGCGAGCGAGGCGCCATGCGACGGTGCGGTCACCCGCCGCGGCGGGTTAACTGCGACTCTGCGGCGGGTCAGAGTGGCGCGGCGGTTTCGTTTGGGCCAGGGTAGTGGCCCATAATTTGGGTTTAGTTTAGAAGAGTTTCGGAACAGAAAAGGTTATCAAGAGAAAATTCCATCTATAATACACTGTTGAAAATGATGTATATGTGTCATTGAAAAATTTCATTCCCCTTAAGTACTCTTGAAAAAATGCGATTGCACCACTGATCAGTCTGTGATCCATTTCTTTTGCGAGTGAGTCTGTGATCCATTCACATTAACAATCATGTTCCCTCAAGTTAAACCAAACATCACTCTAGTTTCATTTGCTTTGTTAGAAAAAATTGATGTATGCAAATTCTAATTCATTCGATGGAGTTTTGAAAAAAATGAAAACTTTGAATTCATAATAACCATCGTTATTCTGTTATGGGATACCTACCCTGCTTTGCTCCAACGAAAAAAAAAAAAACCTCTTCTCTTCCCCCGGCCCTTTTGTCACGTTTTCTTTGTTTCTCACGTTTGATCCCTCTATAATGCATGTACTTTGATCCACCACTACTGTCAGCAATAATTAAGGAAAATGATTCACTTATGCACGTTTGTTCAATTATTTATTCCAACTAGGTCGTTTTCTGTTCTTTCGATTGATATCTATATAACTACCAAGTGATTTCCATTCGATCTCCTCTTCACGTCGTAAGGAAGTCTAACAAATACATACAGTTCAAAAAAAATGTAACAAATGAGTCGCTCGTATAATAATGCTCATAGATTAACTATTGACATACCCGTAAAAAAAACTATTTAAGTGGTTGCTTGATGACGATTTGGGTGGCAATATATTGACGAATGGAGCGTATTGTGATTACAACGAAATGAAGGCAGCAACTCCAAAAAGCGTCTTCTAAATAACGTACCACTACTAGGCAAGTACTCCTCCATTTTTCTATGCTTGTCGTCCGGACCAGTTTTTTTTGACTTATGGCTAGTGCAAATGTGTTGTCCGAAATGACACGAATATAAAAGCAGATGAGTATAAGATTTTTGGTCATTCAGAAGTGAGCGAAAAGTCAATCTTTAAGCTAAGCTTTATGCTTAGTTTTCCGAAACGGCGAAATGTAAGGCAGTATGGCAGCACCAGTAGTACCACAGCAACACAGGCTGAATCATTACTTATACAAGTCGTTGCCAAATCGTAGCTTTCGAACAATCTGGTTGCATAGGTGGTAGGATTGCTAAGCTCTGTAACAAGCGTAAGCTGTTGCGTCGTCAACCTTTCATCCTGAACAAGGAATGACTTTGCATTGCCCCAGCACCAACTGCACAAACTACTCTAACAGCAGCCACTTAGAACGATGCTAAGTGCAAAACCAGCTTAACATACAAGCAAAAATCCCTGACCTGACAGAAAGGTTTCATTATGAAGGCACACATGAGCCACGACCGCATTTTAACTGTCAAATGCGTTCAGGCTGCAAGAAGCCAAGAATCAACAACCAACAGTTCTGAATAAAGTGCTAACCACAGTACACACAAAGATAGAGCAACAGGTGAATAAAGGGTGTTTCAAAGAAACATGAAGTTCATCAGTAGAAAAATAATCTGAGCATCTCCATACAGGATTATATAACGTGAATAAGCAATATTATGTTGTGAACAGTGTAAAAATGACAAACTGAAAACAAATTAAATGGCTGTTGTTAAGGTCGACGACGCAACGAATGTTCTAAAGCAGTAGCACATCTTTCTGCTTTGGCTTAGCTATGAGCTAACATGTTCAACAGGTCGGCCCGGTTCCAAATCATTGGGTCGTTGGCCATTCCTTCCTAATCTCAAAGTAGTAACTCATCTCCAAGTAGACCTTGCCATCATCGTCGACAAACTGCAAAACAATAAATCATGGTTGTGGCTTATGGAACAAATGATCTTGAAACATAAAAAGAAATAATGTACAAGTTGTATATACCTTTAGTTTAGCAGAATAGGAACCTCTTGCAAAAATGCCAGCAGGTGTCGTCTCTTCTTCTCCCTCATAGACGTAGGGCTCTAGCTGGGGACTGAATGTCCCCAGCATCATTTTCTGGTTCTCCACTGCAAGAAAGGAAAATATGTCAACTTCTTCAAAAGGGTAACCAGAGAAAGCTGAATTCGTACTCCTGGATCAGATGGTGGTCTTGTTATTATTGTTTTGGTCTCCAAGTTAAGGATTGCATGATCACTTGATGCGCATCAGGTCATATATAAAGATATTTTTTTTCCAAATGTCATTGAAGTTGCAAATTACGTACAGTGAAACTTAAGAGGATTTGATAGAACAATGCTATCATGCATGGTCCTACCAATGTTTAATGTAACTGTAAAGTGGATGATAAATCGCATGATCCTTTATCTGATCTAAATATAATGTATAACCGTATCCATCGTCAAATCCGATGAACAATGCCGAACGAATGTTGAACGGACAGAGCAATCAGATATAATCATGTTGAGAGCTATAGTAATCATGAACGGGTGTGTATGTTGTCGTCACCTCTTACTCCAGTCTTCCAGACGGTGTTGGTGTACTTGAGGCCCGACACGATGTTGTTGGAGACGATGAATGAGAATCGGAAGCTGTACGGGCTGCCGTCCTTGAGCGCGAACGCGTAGCCCTTCTCGTCTGCCTGGAACGGGATCGGAAGGACCAGGTCCGGCCGCCCCGGCGACAGGATGGTCAGGTTCAGCACCTTCACCTCCGGCTCGGCGGTTTCTGCATCAGAATTTTTGATCGAAAGGAAAACACGCCGTCAGTTTATATCCTCTGTGCCATGGCGAGATCTATATGAACTCGATGAAAAAAAATGGTGAAGAAGCAGAGGGCTACATAATCACCTCCGAGCTGCTCTGTGTCGACTTGCCCCAGGAGCTGCTCCTTCCACCTCCTCAGGCTCTCATCATCCTACGCGCGGAAGCAGAAGGGATCGCAGAAATTCATGGTCGTATAATCAGTATGTGATCCCGGAATTAACGCGGTGGCCAAGAGATCAACGAGATCGCGAGGCAAAGCGCGCCGAACCATATGCGATCGAGAACGTACCTTGTCGAGCTCGAGCTGCTCCTTCAGCGGGACCTGGGGGCCGAGTACGACAGTTCGCTTGTTCCCCTCCTCGTCCTCCTCCTCTTCCTCGCCCTCGGTCCCGTCGTGCTTCTTCTCCTCCTTCTCCTTCACCTTCTCCCTATCGTCCATGGAGATACGTCCACGAGCGCGCGCAGCTCTCTCGCTGGGTGATCCCGACGCGGCGGTCGGCGGCGGCTGCCGGACCGAGCGAGCGAGCGGCGCAGCAACTGGCGAGAGGGCACGGCCGAGTGGGGGCACTCAAAGTTTTGGGAGCAGGCGCGCTCTGTATGTATGGTGGTATATGCGAGCGTGCTTCCGCGGGGAGATGATGGCGGTGGCGGTGGAGGGGGAAGAAAGGGTCGTGGCGTGCAAGAGAGCCGGCCGCGGGAGGGGCGCCAGGTGGGCGCTCGGCCGGGCGTCGCGCGCGCGCCTCCGCCGGGGAGCCGGGGAGCCAGCCGTTGCGCTGGATCGTTCGTTCCTGGTTGCCGCGCCTTCTGCGGCTCATTTCCTCTTGCCTTTTATGTCCTTCATTACTCATTTTTTTTTTAACTGTGATCTTATTTGTTTCCAAATGGCCACTGCAGGATCCCTGAAAATTGATACTGTATGTTTCTCTGCTAACATTTTCACTTTGGTAAAAAAGAAAAATAATTTTGTGAACAAAATTCTGTGAAATTTTTTGTGAAGTTCTGGCGTACCCAAAAGGCCTTAGATCGGGCTGACAAAAGAAGATTTGCCTTTGGGCCGTGAAAATAAGCATGGGCCAACACAGCAGCACTAAGGCCGAGAAGTTTCGGCTTCGTGGGACGAAAAAGCGGCTATGGTCGGCACGCCGGTGCGGTGGCCGCGGGTGCTCACTCCGGCGCACCTCGCTGGCGCCATACGCCGGCAGAAGGACCCCCTTGAAGCCGCCCACCTGTACTCTGACGCGCCAGGCCATTACCCGACCTCTTCCTACCGTCACAATGATACCGTGCACTCCTCTCTCCTCGCCGCCGCCGCTCACTCTCCTGTCCTCCCCTCCCTACTCCACCGCATCCTCCCGTCGTCCCCCTCCGCGGACTCGCTCCTTGCCGCTTCCATCCCTAATCTATCTCCAGTAGCTGCCATCTCCATTTTCCGGTCGTCACTCTCTACCTCCCCGTCCCCGTCTTGGTCGCTCTCCTTCTCCGCGCTTCTCCGCCGCCTCCTTTCCCACAGCCTCCTCCCGGAGGCCGCTCGCCTCTTCGCCGACTTCGCCGGGCGCCCAGAAGTCTCGGTAGCATCCGGAGACCTTACTCAGCTTATATCTGGTCTGTGTCTCGCGGGGCGGCCTCAACTCGCGCTGCAGGTGCTCGACGAAATGCCGAACCTGTGTCTTGCCCCGGAGAGGGACACGTACCGCGCGATCGTGCCTGCTCTATGTGAAGCTGGCATGCTTGACGAGGCCGTGCACGTCCTTTACTCGATGCTGTGGCGCGTGTCGCAGAGGGGTTGTGATGCAGATATCGTGGTGTACCGGACGCTGCTGGTTGCTCTCTGTGCAGCTGGTCGAGGTGAGCAGGCTGAGCTAGTTCTGGATAAGGTGCTGAGGAAAGGATTGCGGTCTCCAGGCAGCCGGCGATCTCTTCGGGTGCCAATACTTGCTGGTCTTAGCCTCGAGGATGCCCAGGAAGCCATTGACCAGGCGTTGGTTGTGAGAGGTGGCCGGACTGTAGTGAGCTTCGAGTCCATGGTCATTGAACTCTACGCTGAGGGTCAGTTTGATCAGGCGGATAGATTGTTTGTTGACATGGCCAAGAAGGGTTTCAAGCCAACAATTTGCATGTATGAGGCAAAGATTGCTGCTTTATGCAGGGAAGGGAATGTGGATGATGCTGTGAAGGTGATGGAGCTCGAGTTGCCCAAGAATGATCTTGTTCCAACCGTGACAACATACAACTTGTTAATGAAGGGTCTTTGCGACAGTACACAAGCGATGAGAGCACTAGGATACCTTAAGAGGTTGGACATGCAGCTTGGTTGTGTTGCTCAGAAGGATACATTCTCTATCCTGATCGATGGCTTGTGCTCAAAAGGCAAGTTTGTCGAGGCGTCTGGGGTGATGGAGAGGATGGTGAAGGGCCGTCATCGGCCTGACAAAAATGCATTCAGCAATGTCATTGAAGGCTTATGTCTAACTGGCAGAGCATATGATGCTTTGGTATGGCTAGAGGAGATGATTGATCATGGAGAAATACCGGATGTGTGTGTTTGGTCTTCCTTAGTCTCGACAGTATGTCTGTCCCGCTTTGGGGCTTTAGGAGCTGGTGAAACCATTTTTACTACACCGGACGTGGAGTTCAGCCAAGAAAACTCTTGAAACCACATCAAATATGCTGAAATTGTAAGTGCAGTAGTTTCCTCCTATATGTAAGTAAAGTAAAATGATTTGTCTCTTGTTGATATTGAGCGCATCGTAAATCATTGTGTTTTACCCGCACATTATGCTTTTAGGTTGCACGCTGCAAACAGTTTCCCTATTCGAACCGACATGTAATGACTAACCACACAGTGACTTTTTTTTTAATATATTGTTAAACCACACAATATAATGTCTCCAACATTCTATCGTATTAATCAACATATAGAGGGTACAAAATTGCTGCGTTTCTACTGGCTATAAGAATTACTGAATCGTCCACGTGGATAGAGGTACAAAATGAGCGGAACGTCTGGCTAACAAAACTGCTGGATTGTACGAGCTGTGGCCTGTGGTACGAGTTGCTGCCTTGCCGGGCTTCCTCCAACCTGAGCTGCTGTGCCGAAAACAAAAAAAATCCCCTGTTCTTCGAGCTGAGCTGCTTGGTTGCAAGATTGCGACATCAGTTGAGATGCATGCCATCTGCCAGATAACTTAGGTAGTAATGGAGTCCAAAATCCGGGTGATGTACGGACACTCGATGTCATCGGCCAAACACTGCGTCTTGTACTCGTTGCCATGACATCCATGAAGTCTCCTCCCATGCCAATGCATGGTGCGCCGGTGAAGTTATCACCGACGCAGCGCCAGGGACGCAATGTTCGGCCAGTCTATAAGCAGAACTGCCTGACCTGGCGCGAAGGCGTGGCTTGGCGACTCGCCAGCGCCCCACGGGCCCAGACTGAGCCATTCATTGTTGTGAGCATTGACACTGGCATCTGGGAGCACTCAGTCAATGCCTGGCACTGCATTGACACTTTCTTTTTTCGAAACGAATGGCAGCAGTCTAGTGACTGGTGATCACTCGCTCCCAACTCCGGCCGAGTCCGATTCGTCTGCGATTGCACTGGCTTAGTGAGTCCAGATCAGACGCGGCTGGTACGCCTCGCAGATCGCACGACGCACCGTGCCTTTCCGTCGCGAGTCAATTGGCAGCTTTGTTAATGTTCCTATAGTTATTGCTTTTGTTATTTGTTCATAACATTTTTATCCTTCCAGGCTTGAAATGCCCCTGAAGCATGTTGTATTGTAGAAGAAATACACTTGAAAAAAAATGTTTATTTCTGGTCCGGGACCTCTATTTGTCTGTTTTCTGTAACATACAACTGACCCTGCGTACGATAGTACGATTTCAGTACTTCACCTGGACACATTTTCATTACAGGTAAGCTTTTTGTAGTTCTCACATGTAATTTTCTGATTACTGCAATAACGTAATTGTGCACTTTCTGGTTTTTATTATTAGTATCCACTATATTCTATCGTCTTACCCGGTCTCTACACCAATTTCTTTGTTATTGTTTTCTAACAAATTAATTTGCAATTTTTTTCTTTGAATTAGTTTTACTCTTCGCAGTTGAGAAGTAGCGGATTGACATTGTTGGGTCGTTCAACGTTAAATGGATATAGTACTAAAATGGTAAGTGAAAATGCACAATATATGTCTGGACCTCACAGATGAGTTCTCTCAGGGTTTGTTGTGTACTTGTGCGCCTATCTGCCTTTAATTATTTTTCTTAAAAATGTAGAGGCTTTCACTAAAGTGAATACTAAACGAAATGTCTGCATTATATTCAAACAAGTGCAAGCTTCAGTAAGTTTCCATCAGTTCCATATTAGCATAACACTAACAGATCTCTAAAGCTCGGGCAAACTTTCCAGAAACTTATTAAGCTCTGCTCTTTCAGGCTATGCAATTCAGGCCCAGGCACCCTCCCAGCAAATTCTTCAATACTTCTTCTGCAACACAAACAAACATCACATCAACATGAGAAATAATCAAATAATCTCAAACTTCAACAAGGATCTTGCTGCATGTAAGTCACTTTAGCAATAAAGTTCCAAGAACGCTGCTAATGCAGCTCTTAAGCTTTTGAGCAAAGGTCACATCTTTGATAAGTAGAGCTACTATTATTATCCTAATAAAAGCTACTTGCAAAGGTTCAGCTCAGCCTACAGAAAAGGATTATGTCAATCACATGACTGGAACTAGCTAAAGTAAATCAACTTATCTACACATCGGCCCTGCAAAAGACGCCCTCATCCTGGGAACAAACTGACTACAGGGTACTTGCCTTCTTCACCTTGCAGAGAAGCTGTGGGGATATCTTGTACAGGTCCTCATCCACTGCACCCTTTGGCTTCCATTTCTGCTGCTCCTTCACATAGTGCCTCCTGCCTAGCTTCTTCACAGGCACATCATTTGCTTTGCCATCACCCCGCTTCAGTCTCACAACACACTGGATTATTCATACAATCGTCAGTATCTTTGTTGCTAGCTAAGGTAGACACGGTATCTAAAACTAAAGTTTCAAAAACATATATGAAAAGCTAAACTGGAATCTCGAAAAGAAAATTGCAAAGAACCCAATGTTGTTTGTCTAACCTTCTTGTAATTGTAGGGTTTGGTAGGGAACTGGGCACCTTGAAGAGGTCCTCATCTTCTTTCTCACCATGGGCTGCGAAGAAGAAAGCTCCTGACTGGAAGTACTGAGTGACGGGCATGTCCTCCCACAGGTTCCAGTCACCGAACGCTGGGATCTGGCGCCACTTACAGTCATCTTCAGCCTGTCATAAAATGGAACAAAACTTCTTATTCCTCTGACGAGCAGCTGAACAGACGAGGAAAGAAAGAGGTAAAGATAGTAGCTTTTAAAAATTACTTATTTTGGCTTGCCCAAGAGGTCAGATACTGATAAACAATTAGTTTTGAAAGGAAGCAGAGAAATTGACTAATATAATTATATATTTTTTCTGAAAAGTCTAAGTGGACTTATAGTACTTGTGAAGCATTGCAGCGACCAAAACACTATGTCAATGTCTATGTTGGACACGTACGTTTTATTTAGAGAGATGAGTGCTATTACGAGCATAGTATATTCCCAGAGTTACAGTACAATGAAGCTAATATGTTTGGCTAGCAGAAGTGAAGAAAAACAGGTCGCAAGCACTGAGCTTTACAGTTGCAGCATGCTCTATCTGGCAAGAAAAACACAACAAATATGCAATGCACAAACTCGTTGGCTCACCTCCATCCCGATGTCACTGAAGCAGATGCCTGAGATGCGGAGAGAGGAGGAAGACGAACGAAGCGAGACCAATGGGAAACTAAGGAGCCAAAAGAGCAGGGGAAGGCAGTCAAAGCTCTGTTGGAATTGGGCAGGAGAGCAAGGAGCTCTATACATAGCCGCACAAAGGCTTGTGGTAAAGAGAATGGGGGCACACACGCACCAAAACTTTTCAGAAAGCTCTCCCCGGAAAAGCAAGGGCCCAAAGCAGGTAGTGTTCAGCTGTTACTGAGCCGGGGCAATGAGTGCTACCACTCCTCACTCACGCAGCTGGGGTGCTTTCCGAGTTTAGTGTCCGCAGTGCAGTGATGACGCTGTTCTTTTCTGTGGTTATTACACACACACAGTAGTACAGAGAGAGAGAGAGAGAGAGAGAGAGAGAGAGAGAGACAGTAAAGTTACCAGCTTTTTGTCAACAAGTCTCGGCATTGCATGATAAACAATAAGTGTGTGTCGCATGCTTTTGTCACCCGCGAGGCGAGATGAGACGAGGAGAGGTACATGGATGGCGGTCTTCTTCCCGGCAGTTCCTGCCGCGCCTCACTCAGCTCTCACGCATGGCGTGGTACCGGAAAGCGGCAAAAGTTACTGGCTTTTGCTCGGAACCATGGCAAACTCACAATGATTCTTGCGGTTCCGGGGCGGCACGCTTTGCCCCGGCTTTCCACCGGCGTCACGATTACAGCCGTGGAACAGAAAAGGAAGGCGTCCCCCGCCCTTTATATTACTAGCTGCTAGGGGCCTAGGGCCGTGCGTGAGCTCTGTCTAATCGTGTACTTATATCTGTTAGTTACTTTCACTGGAAAAACTTTGGTCCGTAATTGAGCGAGATGAACATATACCCAACTTTTTTTATGGACTGGACCAGTTGGTCATCTTACGACCATGCATCGTCTAATTAAAGTCGCTGGCCGATGGGCCCTTTTGTCAGCCATCAACCATCTTCGTTCCTTTTTGGCTTTTTCATTCAAGTCATTCCGTGTGTCACCACTGATACAAAGCTTTCGCAGTTCTCCGTCGTGTTCATTCACTTGAATTGAAAGACATCTCACTGCTACCATGATTTCAAAAACGGAAAACAAGGGTACATGTTCATGATAGCACAGAACGTGATTACTACCCTGTATTGTTAACTGTTAACGCAAAGTTACAGCGTCTTCATTAAGTTACTACGTGGAGCACGAAGAGAAAGCAACAGTAACCCGGGCCGCCCACGTACATGCGGATATGCCAATGGGCCTTTTGGCTGGGCCAGCTAAGAACCTTTCGGAATCTACTACTTTGACAAAGACCTGACCTGGCAATTTTTTATAATCCGCGGCCCGCATAGCGAGCTTCTTCTTCTTCTTTCTTCTTTATCTCTTTGTCCAGGTTTTTAACATGCCCCCTCCCCCTCCTTTTGATTAAAAGTTACTGAAGTCTCTCGCCCTTCGGGTTTAGGCTTTTGATGTAGTATAGTTTTAACTTAGGCGCAGCAGCTGAGGCGACAGTGGATGGATGTCCGTTCCAAGTGACGCAGCCAGATCTTCTTTTCCTGCAATGCATGCTTGTGGTATCAGTGAGTGTGGGTTCTTCTGCTAGTTTTCATTTTCTTGACTCCTGATGCTGTGCTCTCGAGAAACGAGTCAGATTGACTTTTATTTATTGGTCATTGAAGTGAACCCATTGTTAGAGCTGGTATACAATACAGCACGTAGAATCATTGATGGTCCAGTATCTCTCAAACAACCAGAGTATCTCCATGGTACATTTTCATTTGAGCAGGAAGATTTGCAGGGTGTTTGCCCTCTGTTTCATCTTGGGTCTTTTTTTTTTTTCCCCAGCTTTGTATTGTGGTTGAGATGGTGTGGACCGCGGTTATTTGTGTTGCAGGGAGGTTTGGTTGCCTTGCCTGAAGTCCCCTCCCGTCCCGGCTATGCTGTGCGGGTGCAGCAAGCACCAGTCAGTTTGAGTTTTCTTGCTGTGCGCCTACCTATGCCACAGCGGCAGAGCAGGGGACATCATCTGGGACCAGCCTCTGTGTTGCTTTTGAGTTTTGAACAGAAAGCTGTAGCCATGTACAAATATCATGTGGCTTGTAAAAGACTACAGTACATGCGGATTGATAGGACAGTAAGAGATGAAAAATACTATGGTATAGCACACTGCAGAAATTGCTACTAGTACTACTTTCCTGCAGCAGCAGCAGCAGCAACTCAATAGGAGGAGAAACATCACTTGGCAGACGCAGTGAGAGGTGGAACACGCGTACGTAATAGAAACAGAACAGACGTGCATTTTTGGTCTTCAGAGCGGCTCTAGACAGGGCATGCTCTCGATGATCGATCGATCGATCGATCAACCTAGAAACACAACTGATCCCGTCTTTTAAAATGGTTGTCTTAATAACTATAGGTGCGTGTATATACTAACTAGCTAGGGAGTCACATGCATTGCGATAGGTCTCTACTTACTAAACTAATCCACCCCCCGCTACCGTTCGCCGGCCCGTGTCCCGACCCATTAGCTGACCTCGCATATCCGTTTCCGCTTCGACTGATTGAAAACGCCCGCTGGTGCAACGAGGCACGCGAAATACGTCCAAAATTCCAGCCAGGAAACATAAACAGCCGTGACCCGGCCGTCGTCTTGCCCATTGGTACGGTACGGCCTGCGCATGTCTCCATTAGAGTCGTAAGCGCCGATCGCGATATATATGCAGCATCTCCAGTCTCCACACATGCTGTTCGATTCGATTCCTCGCCCGTGACTCCCATGTGACTGATGACTGGCGGCCATGGCAGCTCTCTCTCGATCGAGTGTTGACGGTGCATGACAAGCTCGCGATCCAGCACATGCGGCGGGCACGTCACGGGCCACGTTAACTAGCGCTGCGACCGACAGACAGAATATGAGAATATATAATCCCCACGCTATCCTATATGTAAGCCTCCTCTCCTCCTGCGATGATCGAACTTCACACGCTAGCTCGCTAGCTACTGCACGCACAGAAGAGCAGCGACCGCTCAAGTTCAAGTACATATACTCCTCCACTAATTAAGCCGATCTAGGGCGATGGCGGCAACAAGGAATAAGGTCGTCAGCAGCGCCATGGCCGTCGTCGCGGTGGCGGCGATGCTGCTGCTGCTGCTGGTGGCCGGCGCCTCGGCGGATGACTGCGGCGTCAACAGGAACCAGGTGACGAGCTCGTGCCTGTCCTACTGCAACGGCCGCGGTAATAATGGGTACGCCTGCTGCAAAGCGCTCAAGAACGCCGACGCGGGGTGCCTGTGCCGCAAGTACTGGAGCCAGCTCCAGAGCTGGGGATACGCCAGCTGCGCCAGGAAAGTCCAGTCCAGGTGCGGCCTGAGGAGGTGCTAAATACTGGCGGTCGACGCAGCCAGTACACTCTCTGTCTCCGAGGAGCTATTACTAGTGTATGCGTATCCATCATCGTCAAGGCTCAAATTATAATTCCTCCGGCGGAGAGTTCTCAACTGCGTGCGCGCAGATTGCTCTCTCTTCGTGTGGCATATATGCACAGTTGTATGCTTGCTCCAGGGATGCACTTTTTCGTTTGTTTTTGGGTTACGTTACGCGTGTTTTCCAACAGTTTGTTATCCACCTGATCGGTCCTGATTTCCGTCGTGTGTTTACAATAAAGATTTGTACATCGTGCTCGTGCATATATGTATCTCCGTTGATTTCCATTTCAAATAAAAAGTATTCTCGGAGACCTTTTCAAGCTAGAGAACAATAAGATGTCATCGACGATCCTCCAATGGATTTTACATCGACGATCCACGTGACCATGCACGCCTCGTCTGTCCAGGCACGCACCCCCCACCTCCCGCCGGGCGCCTCCTTTGGTCCTCGACGGCTTCCACCCTGCTGGGTCCGCCTACGTCGCTTAGACTCCGACTCTAAGTTTCTAGTTAAAAAATGAACAAATGAACAAAAGTTGTCACTTCGACTCCCTCTATTCTTTTTACTTGTCGTTGATGACTTTAATTCATAATTTTAAATTATTCGTCTTTCAAAAAAATATGATACATATCATATTTTGCTATAATTTCATTTATTACAATGAATTTCTGAAACATAATTTTTAATTTTACACATTCGAACTAATTTTTTTAAATAAAATAAATGGTCAAAGTTGATAGTCAAAATCAACGACGATAAGTAAAAAAGAACAAAGGGAGTATGTAATTAAATACATATAAGGAAAAAAACTTGCTTGTGTATGACGTCAACTAAAAACCCCCAATATATTACTGTATCAACTTATCATTCATCATGACCCACATGTCATTGTCATAGTGAGACTTATATGTCATAGACACAAACAATAAGTGAAGTTTTTAGATGGCATCCTAGGAATAATAATGCCCCTAAATAGAAAAGGTGGATTTTTTTTTAAAAAAAAGGTCCAAGTCTAAGGCCCTGTTTGTTTCAGATTATAATCCATCAAATTATATACTCTACAGATTATGATTTAGGAGGTTAACAAATAGACTGCTTATTTTCTCAGCTTATATAATTTAACACCTTAGATTATATAACTGAATGATCCTAATAAAGCTTATTTCAACTTATTTGATACAAAAGTTCTAAAACTCATACAACTTTAAATAACTTATAATCTTAATTATAATCTAAATTATATAATCTGCTAAGTAAATAAAAAAGTCCTAAACTTTAACACTCAAAATGATAAAATGTCTACAAATCCTGGCTCAGTTTATTTGTTTTTCCTTCCCTTTCCGCTTCGACTGATTGAAAACGCCCACTTGACGCAACAACGAGGCACGCGAAATACGTCAAATTCCCAGCCAGGAACCATAAACAGCCATGACCCCGTCGTCTTGCTCATTGGTACGTCCTGCGCTGCGCTGCATGTCTCGTCTCCATTAGAGTCGTAGTCGTAGCGACCGATCGATCGATGTATATGGAGCATCTCCATCTCCACACATTTAAATGCGATTCGTTTCGATTCCTCGCCCGTGACTCCCATATGACTGAGGACTGGCCTGGCAGCTCTCTCTCGATCGAGTCTTGACAGTGCATGAGAAGCTCGCGATGGAGCACATGCGGGCATGTCACGGACCACGTTAGCGCTGCGCTGTGACCGACAGAATAACCCTATATATAAGCCCCCTCTCCTCCTGCGATGATCGAACTTCACACTGCTGCACACACAAAAGAGCAGCGATCGATCAAGCAT